>CM045730.1:11655000-11670000 GCA_024760905.1 Plotosus lineatus | reverse complement strand
TAAGTTTGATCTATGGTTTTGCTCTCAGCACACATGGACAGTTATTAGACGTAAGATCAAAAACATTGGGTGGTGCTTATTGGAGCAGGGCACTTAGTTGAATACGGTATATATATATATATATATATATATATATATATATATATATATATATATATATATAGAGGGTGACCCAAAAAATGGGAACTTTTTAACAATACCATAGAACCAAGAATGATGAAAGAAAGCTTAAAACATGCCATTTAAGAATAAATGACTACCCTTTCATGGCGAAGTATTTACTTGTTCAAGGTCACTGACTCGCAGTGTTGCCACTTGCTCATGTCTAGCAATACACAATTCAAAAATTCCCGCTTTTTTGGGTCACCCTGTATATACTGTATATATATGTATACACGTATATGGGGCAGTGGTGGGCCGGTGGTAGGGTGCTAGATTACTGATTCCAAAACGGGGGAGAGGGATGTCTGAACCTCTTTGCCTAGGTTGTTGCCCCCGCGACTCAATTCTAGATCAAAGCGGAAGATGATGATGATGGTGATGATGATGATGATGATGATGATGATAATTATTAATAATAACAATAAAAGATTTTCTAGTACTCACAGTGGGGCAAGGATTACTGGGAGCACAAAGACTGCACTGGTTACGAACCAGAGAGTTCCTCTTTGCTGTAAAGAAGAAACCATTAATATAGCATTTATTATAAGTGTTTTATGCCAGAAACGTCCTTTTGAGGTAAACATGAATTCTGAGATGTGAAAAATTAAATGTTCCAAACATCATGTTCTAAATTGTTTATAACATCAAGATAAAATATCAGGAAATTAAACCATCTTATATTCATCATCTGAGCTCAAACCCAGGCAGCATGGTGGCGTAGGGCTTAAACCACCTGCCATACAGCTAGAAGGTCCTGGGATTGAGTTTCAGTTTCTGTATGGAATTTGCATATTCTCTCCGTGCTTGCATGGGTTTTTGCCAGGTCCTCTGGTTTCCTCCCACTGTTCAAAGACATGCACATTAAGCCGACTATCTGTTTCAAATTTCACCTAGGAGTGAGAGTGAATGTGTTCGCACTGTGATGGTCTGGTGTGCTGTTCAGATCACTCAGTGTTGGTTGAGATAAGCTCGAGCCACCCTGCAACCCTAAAAAAAGGATAACGCCGATCGGGAGACACTCCCCGACTTACGTTCATCTGTTTTACGTTTTTTCAATTTTGCGGTTTTTTTTTTTTTTCCCCAAGAAAAAAAAAGTCAAATTTTGAGTTTAGACGTACCTACGTAGTACGTTGACGTAATGGCGCAATGACGCTGCATTCATTGTTTACAAACTACAGACTGAGTGTGTGTATATATATATATATATATATATATATATATATATATATATATATATATATATATATATATATATATATATATATATATATATATATATATATATACACTAGTCCGTCTCAAAAAATTAGCATACTGTGATGAAGTTCATTATTTTCTTATTTTCTGTAATGTTCATCAATTCATTTTCTGTAACCGCTTCATCCTAATTAGGGTCGCGGGGAGGCTGGTGCCCATCCCAGCCAACTCAAGGCAAGGGCAGAGTACACCCTGGACAGCTCTCCAGGCCATCGCAGGGCGGAAACACGCTGACGGCTTTGCAGCCTACTCTTGTCGAAAGTCAGCAATGGTTCTTTTACATGCCTCGCACCATAGACAGTGAGAGACATGGCCGGCCTTTGATAACCCAGTTAGCTGCACTGGGGGGGGCAGTGACAACCTTGTGGAGAGTGGGACTCGAACCCCCAACCTTTGGATCAGCGATCCGGCGCCTTATAACTCTAGACCACCACTGCCCCCTTTTCTGTAATGTACTGATAAAAATTAAACTTTGATGTATTTTAGATTCATTGCACTCCAACTGAAATATTTCAGGTCTTTTTTTGTTTTAATACTGATGATTTTGGCATACAGCTCATGAAAACCCAAAGTTCCTATCTCAAAAAATTAGCATATCATGAAAGGGTCCTCTAAACGAGCTATTAACCTAATCATCTGAATCAACCAATTAACTCTAAACACCTGCAAAAGATTCCTGAGGCTTTTAAAAACTCCCAGCCTGGTTCATTACTCAAAACTGCAATCATGGGTAAGACTGCCGACCTGACTGCTGTCCAGAAGGCCATCATTGACACCCTCAAGCAAGAGGGTAAGACACAGAAAGAAATCTCTGAGTGAATAGGCTGTTCCCAGAGTGCTGTATCAAGGCACCTCAGTGGGCCGTCTGTGGGAAGGAAAAAGTGTGGCAGAAAACGCTGCACAACCAGAAGAGGTGACCGGACCCTGAGGAAGATTGTGGAGAAGGGCCTATTCCAGACCTTGGGGGACCTGTGGAAGCAGTGGACTGGGTTACAGGTGCCACATTCCCCAGGTCAAGCCACTTTTCAACCAGAAACAGCGGCAGAAGAGCCTGACCTGGGCTACAGAGAAGCAGCACTGGACTGTTGCTCAGTGGTCCAAAGTACTTTTTTCGGATGAAAGTAAATTTTGCATGTCATTCGGAAATCAAGGTGCCAGAGTCTGGAGGAAGACTGGGGAGAAGGAAATGCCAAAATGCCTGAAGTCCAGTGTCAAGTACCCACAGTCAGTGATGGTCTGGAGTGCCATGTCAGCTGCTGGTGTTGGTCCACTGTGTTTTATCAAGGACAGGGTCAATGCAGCGAGCTATCAGGAGATTTTGGAGCACTTCATGCTTCCATCTGCTGAAAAGCTTTATGGAGATGAAGATTTCATTTTTCAGCACGACCTGGCACCTGCTCACAGTGCCAAAACCACCGGTAAATGGTTTACTGACCATGGTATTACTGTGCTCAATTGGCCTGCCAACTCTCCTGACCTGAAGCCCATAGAGAATCTGTGGGATATTGTGAAGAGAAAGTTGAGAGACACCAGACCCAACACTGTGGATGAGTTTAAGGCCGCTATCGAAGCATCCTGGGCCTTCATAACACCTCAGCAGTGCCACAGGCTGATTGCCTCCATGCCACGCCGCATTGAAGCAGTCATTTCTGCAAAAGGATTCCCGACCAAGTATTGAGTGCATAACTGAACATGATTATTTGAAGGTTGACTTTTTTGTACTAAAAACACTTTTTTTTATTGGTCGGATGAAATATGCTAATTTTTTGAGAAAGGGGTTTTTGGTTTTCATGAACTGTATGCCAAAATCATCAGTATTCAAACAATAAAAGACCTGAAATATTTGAATCGAAAATATATGAAAGTTTAATTTTTTTCAGTACATTACAGCAAATAATTAACTTTATCACAATATGCAAATTTTTTGAGGACTAGTATATATTAGTATATACTGTACTGAATGTATATATATATATATATATATATATATATATCAGTTATATAGCGTGTTACCCTTGTGTTAAGAGGTCGTCTCTGTGATCTTTGTGTTTACACTGTTTTGCGGACTTTTGTAACCCTAAGCAAATATGGTTGGTCAGAAGTGTAAGCCTACTAGCATGGGTGCAAGTCTCATACACAGAGATGAATTAGCTATCTGCTCAGATTGGCACAATCTACCATGCATACTCGGTTAAGCAAAGAGAGTTGTAATATCAATGAAAACCCGAATGCACAAATTACAGAACAATTACAGATATTTATTATCTTTTTGCAGAATCCTAAGAGTGTATACTTATTTTTATATTAATATTCATTAGTATTTGTACTTGGTCTTTGTATGCATCTCTTGAATAAAGTTTACTTACTTACACAAAAGAAAGAACTCTCCGATTTGCTGGGATTCACATCAGTGCAGGCTGTGTTCTAAACGAGTTCAATGGCACCCTTGTGCACTTGAAAGACCGGAAGTCTATATAACCCACAGCATGTACACTACTTTTGCAAGTACACAACTTTCGGTATTGAGCGCCTCACATATTGTAAGCGTTGATTGGCTGTTTTAAGCTTCATGTAAAGTAACTCGGTATAAATAAGTGACTTATTTGAAATTAATGTTGATATTATTTGATATATTTGATGTTATTTTACAATGTTATGTTTATAGTAATTGATTTCTGGGTGTTTTATGAGATACAGTAATGATATTTATGGATGTATACTACAGTATGAGCGTTATACGTCACACGTCATACGTCATACATCACTGTAACAACTTACGTTCACTTTCAACTTATGTTCGGCTGTCTGGAACCAATTAAAAACGTAAGTCGGGGAGCGTCTGTAACATAAATCCATGCATTTAATTTAAATGTTTTAATTTCATTTAATGATGCTAATGCAAATACATCCTGTGAGAAAAAAGTATTTGAACATATTATTTGGAAAAATTCAGATCTCACCAGTAACAATGTTGCGTGTGGACTTGATGAGAGAAGAGAAGGCAGGAACATCAGGCTGACGATGCTCCCACATTGGCTGCCAGATGACAAGGCCACTAGCCAATCGAAATGTAAGATCAGACTCCTGCCCAATACAAAGCACTATAGATTTATATATGTTGCATTATTCATTGTCTATTGCCACGTTATTTTGAACCATGCATCACTTTTTATAGCAAGTGTACTTATATAGTTTTATATAATAGACAACATAACTTGTTAAATAACACCGTTTCAGAACACCATCTTCAATTCACTACCAGCAAAACTGAAGTTGGGCACTGAAGACAGACTCAATTAATATGTATGCTGCCTGGGCAAAAAATAAATAATAAATAAATAAATAAAGATCAGCACTCTATCATATTATTTTTCTGCCTGTAACCTTGATTATAGCGCATAATCACCATGGCACTGTTTCTACAACATTCATTCATTCATCCATTCATTTTCTGAACAGCTTAATCCTAATTAGGGTCACGCCCATCTCAGCCGACTCTGAGAAAGGATAAAGTACACCCTGGACAGCTGGCCAGACCATCACAGGGCAGAAACATGCTGACGGCTTTCTTGTCGAAAGTTAGCATTAGTTCTTTTACATGAACCTCTCACCATAGACAGTGAGAGACATGGCTGGCTTTTGATAACCCAATTAGCTACACTGGGGGGACAGTGACAACCTGTTGCAAGTGGGGCTTGAACCCCCAACTTTAGGATCAGTGATCCAGGACCTTACCACCAGGCCACCACTGCCCTGTTTTTGATATCATCATAACATTTATTTCTATCCAGAGTTGGATTGTTTTGATGACAGGAAAACTGAGCCACACCACAAAGTCTTCTCCAGCGCATTCCTCTCCTCTCTCATCTCATCCACTTAATCCGGGGTCAGCAACTTAAGCAAAGAGGTCCAGACATCCCTCTCCCCAGCCACTTCCTCCAGCTCTTCCGGGGGACACCGAGGCGTTCCCAGACAAGCCGAGAGACATAGTCCCTCCAGCATGTTCTACGTCGACCCCGGGGTCTCTTCTCGGTTGGACATGCCCGAAACACCACACCAGGGAAGCGTTCGGGAGGCATTCTGACCAGATGCCTGAGCCACCTCAACTGGTCCATCTCATTGCGGAAGAGCAGCGGATCTACTCCGAACTCTCCCTGGATGGCTGAGCTTCTCACCTTATCTCTAAGGGAGAGCCCCACCACCCGACAAAGAAAGCTCATTTCAGCCACTTGTATCCACGATCTTGTTCTTTCGGTCACTACCCAAAGCTCATGACCATAGGTGAGGGTTGGGACATAGATCAACTGGTAAATTGAGAGCTTCACCTTACAGCTCAGCTCCTTCTTCACCACAACGGACTGGTACAGGCTCCGTTTAACAGCAGAGGCTGCAGCGATCCGTCTGTCGATCTCCCACTCCATCCTTCCCTCACTCGTGAACAAGACCTCAAGATACTTAAACTCCTCCACTTGGGACAGGACTTCATTCCCGACCCGTAGGGTGCATTCCACCCTTGTCTGACTGAGAACCATGGCCTCAGATTTGGTGATGGTGATTTTCATCCCGGCCACTTTGCACTCGACTGCAAATTGCTCCAACTAAAGCTGGAGGTCCCGGCTTGATGAAACCAAAAGAACAACATTATCCGCAAAAAGCAGAGACAAGATCCGATGGCCACCAAACCAGAATCCTTCTCCGCTTCAGCTGCGCCTAGAAATTCTGTCCATAAAAATTATGAACAGAATCAATCACAAAGGACAGCCTTGGCGGACTCCAACCCTCACCATTCGACCGTTGTTACCAATACGAACCAAACTCTGGCTCCGGTCATACAGCGATCAAATGGCCCATAGCAGTGGGTCCGGAACGTTGCACGCTGATAGTCTAAGAGACACGGTCGAAAGCCTTCTCCAAAGCCACAAAACACATGTGGACAGATTTGGCAAACTCCCATGCCCCCTTCAAGATCCTGTGGAAAGTATAGAGTTGGTCAAAAGTGCTACGGCCAGGACAAAAACCACATTGTTCCTTCTGGATCCGAGGTTCAACTATCGGTCAGATCCTCCGCTCCAGTACCCCTGCATAGACTTTCCTGGGTAGGCTGAGGAGTGTGATTCCCTGATAATTGGAACACACCCTCCGGTCCCCCTTTTTAAAAAAGGGGACTACCATCCCAGTTTGCCAAGCCAGAGGTACAGCCCCCAATGACCACGTGATGTTGCAGAGATGTGTCAACCAAGACAGTCCTACATCTGAGATATTCATGGTGGATCTCAAACAACCCCGGAGCCTGAACACCAGGGAGCTTTTTGACTACCTTCAGTAACCTCCACTCCAGTGATGGGCAGACCCCCGACCAAACCCCCAGGGTCTTTGTCCTCCACGGATGGGGTGTTGGTGGGATTGAGGAGGTCCTCAAAGTATTCTCTCCACCTCTCGATGACATCCTCAGTCGAGGTGAGCAGCTGCCCACCTCCACTGTAAACAGTGTTTGTGGAGAATTGCTTAACCCTCCTGAGACGTTGGATGGTGGTCCAGAACCTTTTTGAGGCCAATCGATAATCACTCTCCAGGCCCTCACCAAACTCCTCCCACACCTGAGATTTTGCATCTGCGACAGCTTCGGCTGCAGCATGTTTGGCCTGCCGGTACCTGTCTGCTGCCTCGGGAGTCCCACAGGCTAATAAGACCTGATAGGCCTCCTTTTTCAGCCCCCTTCACCACAGGTGTCCACCACCTGGTTCGGGGATTACCACCACGACAAGCACTGACGACCTTCCGGCCACAGCTATGGCAACTCCAGAATGGAATAAAGTCCAGCCTCTCTCGAGATGGGTGATTCCAGAACCCAAGCTATGCATTGTGGTGAGCCCGACTATATCTAGCCGGTATCTCTCCACCTCCTGCACCAGCTCAGTCTCCTTCCCCGCCAGCGAGGTGACATTCCATGTCCCAAGAGTCAGAGTCAGTAACCGAGGATTGGTTCGACAGAACCCATGCCTTCGGCTGCCACACAACTCACATTGCACTCGACCCCTATTGCCCCTCCCACAGCTGGCGGATCCATGGGAGGGCGAACCCATGTGTCCTTTTTGGGCTGGGCCCGGCTGGGCACCACGGGCAGAAGCCCGACCACCAAACGCTCGTCTTCGAGCCGTTCCTCCAGGCCTGGCTTCAGGGGAGGGACTTCGGTGACCTGCGTCTTGGCAAGGGAAACTGTATCCTTGTTTTTTCCCTCATCATAGGGGTATTTTGAACCGCACTTCATCTGGACCTTCACCTGTTTGCCTTGGGTGACCCTACCAGGGGCGTCATGCCCCCGACAACATAGCACCTAAGATCATTAGGTCATGCAAACCCCTCCACTACAATAAGGTGGCAATTCAGGGAGGGGTCCAGCACATCCCAGAGACTTTAAACAGGGTTAAGGTCAGGACTCTAGGGTGCCGATGCAAGTTCCTGAGATTCTTTGCTGAATTTCCCCTAGCATGCTGCCTCTTTTAGCCAGTGTACCCAACAAACATCTTCTAGCCACAGCAAAATTTAATTTTTTTTTTTTTTGCAACATACTCGTACAGGATGGTACATTATTAATGCAGTTACCATTATTTGGTTTCTGTTAACTGGTCGAAACATAATGCAGTTTTAAAACTTAAAGCAAACACAAGGGCGTAGACTGGGGAGATGCACAGGGGGCATGTGCCCCCCCCCCCCCCCCCCCACACACACACACACATCAGGAGTTGAGTTCCGCTGGACAAGAAATTAGGTGTATTCACAATCTTATAAATAAACTTAGACTGTTATTGAAGAGAAAGTCGGAGATAAGTTCTACATGACTAGAGTCAGGAAGTAAATCGGAAGTTAACATGTAACAGGCACTGCGTATATGTGCACGCCCGAGCTGACCAATCAACAATCATAATATCAGTAAGCAATAATAGCTGAACACTGTCAATCAAACAAAGTGCGAGTGTGAGAATAAAGCACAGTTTCTTAGTCCCGCCTCCGGTTCCTGCACATGTCTGAGAACACAAACATTGACGCACAGAGAATGAATAGATAAAATAATCATAAGCCATCCAGCCTGTATCTGCAGCCTAATGCTCAGTACTTTTATAAAATTAATAGTATGTTTTTGTGCTGTAAATATGTATTAATATTTGCTTGTGCCTTTGAATAGATAAATAATTTTAGCTCAATTTGTAAATTTATTTAGCACATGTACTTGCAGATGTAATTTGAAATATATTTGAGAATGTTTTTGGTTGAACTATAATATTTGATTCGTCTTCTGAGAGTAATAGATGAATCGTCTTCTGCTGAAAAACTGTGCGTGTTGTTGGCGTGAGATTCCATGTTGTTTATATCATATAATATGCTGTGATATGCATGCACTATATTTTATGTGGTACTTTCTATCAACTCAGTGATGTCACGGTAACTTTGTGTAGGCAGGCACTTAGCAATGGCGGCTTTCGGGTCGATAACTTATACGACAAACACATAAAACAAAACCGCTGTGTGTGCAATGCTTTATTTATGATATAAAATTTAAGCCACAATCGCTTCAATAAACTATACTTAAGCTACCGACAACTCATTTAGTCGGCGTTACATTTCCTCTTTAAGGCTTAGGCAAACTTAGCCCCTGGGACTCGAGTTCCGGTCAACCGAGATGTGCACCCCCCCACGGTCAGACCAGCCTACGCCCTTGAAACACTATATTTTGCCAGAACTGTTTATTATTTTCAGTAATGAACTGCACAGTTGGCATGGGAGATCAAATAAAAGTGACCATTTCATGCCTTTACCGTACACAAGTTATGATGATGTCATCATATGTACACATACACCATCAGCAATAACAACAGTTGGTCAATTATGAGAATAGATTATGGGATTTTTACATGTTAAAAATAATAAATATACAGCTCAGAATTAGTGAATTTTATGCATTGCCAGTCGATTGGACCCTGGTGAACAGTGAGCTGAAGCCCAGCTTTGAACTGTCTGTCTTCCTTTCGGCCTTTTCCCTTTTACTCGGGAGTCGCCACAGCGAATCATCTGATTCGCACGTTTGATTTGGCAGAGGTTTTTACGTCGGATGCCCTTCCTGTCACAACCCTTTTTTTTTTAGCAAGGGACAGAAACACGCTGATGACTTTGCAGCTACTTTTTACGAAAGTCAGCAATGGTTCTTTTACATGCCGCACACCATAGACAGTGAGAGACATGGCCCGCCTTTGATAACCCAGTTAGCCGCACTTGGGGGGACAGTGACAACCTTGTGGAGAGTGGTACTCAAACCCCCAACCTTCGGATCAGCGATCCAGCGCCTATACCACTAGACCACCACTGCCCCCCCGAAGCCCAGCTTTGAACGACCTCTTAATAATTTTATATTCATGCCATCAGGGGGGAAAAAGAAAACCTGCTCATTCACTGCATTCAGGTCATCAGGTGAATGCATTTTATTGGCACATTAATGTTGCTGAGCCTCGACTCGACCAACTGGAGCAACAATGTCCTTGATATTATGCGTTGAGATCAAGGATTAAATGCCCTCCAAAAAATATTTGTAATAGTACGGGCTTTGATTTTTGGCCATGCAGTGTATAATAAATGTCAGAAATTATGAAAAAACAAAACAGACCTTAATGCGATTGACAAGCGGGGCAAAGAGAAAAACAAACAGCTCTACAGTGGCCATGTTCTTGTGGTAAAGTTTGGCTCGAGCATACTCGTTCTCCTCTGGGGTGCTGCCATTGTGTTCAAGATGGCTTTGGTTACTTAAAGGTTGGAAGAAGGCACTGCTGCTGCCACTGCTGCCTCGCCCAGACCATCCATGTCCCTGGTCCTGGTGGCACTCCTGAGCTGCCTCCAGCAACATCCAGTGAAGAGTGTGGAGAAGCTTGGTCTCTGCTACACCAAGTTTATCCTGGTGCCCTGGTCAAGACAAACATGAAAATTTAAAATGCAGCTTTAAGCAATGACGTGAACAGTCTATTAATTACAGAAAAAAGAAATACCCTAATTAGGTTAATCCTAATTAGGGTTGCAGGGAGGCTGGCGCCCATCTCAGCCGACTCTGGGCGAGGGCAGCGTAAACTCTGGACAGCTCGCCAGGCAGTCGAACAAGGATCTTTTTGCTGTGAGGCAGACGTGCTAACCACTACGCCACCATGCTGCCAGCACAATGGTACAGTGGTTACTATTCACATCAAAAGTAGCACGACAACAACGAATCGATAAAATCAATAAAAATCGATGATTAAAAGTGTTGGCAACAAATCTCATTGTCGAATAGTCTCATGATTATTGCATAATCAGCCACTACAGACGGGTGTCACTCAGTACAGAGTTGAACGGATGTGTCATTCGTGCGGCGCGCATTTTTTCATCTTCATAACCATTACAAAACGCGGCTCAGTCGACTGCCCTTGGCACTGGGACGGAAAAATGTGTACCGACCAAAATCTTCAGAAGTTTGGGAGCATTTTAATCTCCATCGTCGTCGAAAATGTGTTGAATGCAGGCTTTGTAAACGTGAGATGGCTCAGCATGGGCGCGCTACAGTGACGCAGGGGCATCTTAAAAGAAAACATGTAGGAATTATTATTGATGAGGAAGCTGAACCATTAGCAGGGTAATAGACTATACAATCCTAAATTTATTCTGTTTTGAAGGAGCAATATATATATATATATATATATATATATATATATGTGTGTGTGTGTTAGTTTATTGCGAAAGCTTACGATGCAATGAACCGGCTCATGTCGCCATTCCGTTCATTGAGAAATAACCTCGGCACCCGGCCTGGGCAGCACATGTGTACTAAGAGTAGTAATACACAGGAGTGGTTGCTTGTCACGTGATCTAAAGTAGGTCCGATAAGTCAAGATGGCAGCTTTCATGTTCCTAGTGAGGTTGTTTAACATATCTTGGAAAGTGCGGGCGAAATGTTGTATGATTGCGAATGTTCATTGAACTACAGTATTTGAAATGTTAAGGTCATGCTCCCTTCGTTAGCATTGAAGAATTGTTTACGTTAGCATTAGTAACTCAAGTTGAGTGCTGAGAAATTGCTGTATTATTTATAGAAGCAATAGACCGTCATGATTAGCAACGTGGCGATGCTAATAGAGAAAGAACAAAACATATCTACTAACACAATTTGCATGAACATTGAAATTTATGAATTTTAATTTATAAAACTAAATTAAGCTTTATACAAAATTAGCTAAAATTCAGTCAGCATTTCAGAACCAAACGGTATGTAATTATAAGCTATAGCATGTATAAAATTATATCAATAAATAATAACTATATATATATATATATATATATATATATACAGTGATACCTCAGCTCACGAACATAATTAATTGGTTCCCAGAAAGTGTGTGTGAGGCAAAAAATTCGTCTTCCGAACATTTATTTCCCATAAGAAACCATTAAAATGAGAATAATCCGTTCCCAGGTCCCCATAAAACATAATTTTCTACTAAATAAACCTTAAAACTACACAAAAATATACCTTATTTTATGTATAATAAATGTGCTATTGTATTGTAATTAAAGAAATAAACTGTACTGTATAATAAAGTCGTTTTATTTACCTTTGTGATGGTAGTTGATGGCTTGATGGAATGGAGTGGGAGGAGGAGGGAGTGGGAGGAGGAGGGAGGGAGGGACTTACTGTTTGGAAGGAGTGTTTGGAAACGCCTACTGTTTGGAAACACCTTTAGCCACACACGCACCCTTAATAGCTTCCTTGTTCCTTGTACTGGTACTGGGACGCTGAGTCACACAAACGCACACCTCGTTCGTGTTTTTCAATGATCTCCGCCTGTGGTGGGGTCTTTTTCGGTCCCATAATAGCAAAAGTACACTCAATATGGTCCAAAATGTCTATCAAACACAAACCACTTCCGCACTCAAAGAAAGGGGGTGACGAACTGTGACGCCGTGAGCGTGCGTCAACTTCTCGTGGCCGCCACCGTGGCGCTGTTCGACCGCGTGGTTTGATTAGATCCATGAAAACTAGTTCGTCAGCAGAGACTATATGCTCGCAAATTTAATGTTCTTGAGGCGAAAAGTTCGTGATCTTAAGCGTTCGTCAGCGGAGGTTTTACTGTATATATATATATATATATATATATATATGTGTATCACAGAATTACCAAATGAATAGATATGCACTCAGTTACTCACAGTTTGGAAACAAATGGTCTATTTTTGAATATGGAAATGGAAATTTAAAAATGTTTGTGCTTTTTCCAATTAATCGATTAATCGAAAAATAATCGATCGTTTCATCAATTATTAAAATAATCGTTAATTGCTGCCCTAGTCCCAACTAGAACTTCCTGGGCTCGTGCCTCATGGCTAACTGGGGGTCGTTCTGTGTGGGTTTACTCCTCGTACCCCTGGTTCCTTCCACAGTCCAAAGATATTGGATTATGTCAACTGACCACTCTAAACGTATAAAATCCGCACTAACACCGAGATTGTAGGGATGGCATTTCACGTGATGCATTGTTGGACAAGCATTACGTAATCAGGGGCATAATATAAAAAACATCCATATGTAACATTGAAAGAAGTTTTAAAGGAATGAATCCCAAACTTATCAACAGTACTAAAAGAACGATTTTCATAAATTGACAGCTTTGAACTGCTTATCGTCATGGTAACCCCCAAACCTGGTGGTGGACACCTGTGGTGGTGGTGGAAGGTGTTTGTCCAGCTGAAGAAAGAGGCCTATCAGGTATTTTTTGGCCAGTAGGACACTCTTGGGCAGCAGAGAAGTTGCATGCTGCAGCTTTGGCTGTTAGATGCAAAATCTTAGGTGTGGGAGAAGCCTGGAAAAGGTTCTGGACCTCCATCAAGCACCTCATAAGTGGGGAGCAGTTCTCCACAAATACTGTTTACAGTGGAAGTGGGGAACTGCTCACTTCGAATGGAGATGTTGTCGGAAGGTGAAAGGAATATTTTGAGGACCTTCTCAAACCATCAACATGCCCTCCATGGAGGAGGAAGACCATGGGGGGGTTCATCCTTCACTGGAGCTGAGGTCGCCGAAGTAATCAAAAAGCTCCTCGGTGGTCGGGCTCTGAGGCTGGATGAGATCCACCCTGAATATCTCAGGGCTCTGAATGTTGTAGGACTGTCTTTATTGACACGTCTCTACAACATCGCATGGTCATAGGGGGCCGTATCTCTGGAGTGGCAAACCGGATTGGTAGTCCCCGTTTTTAAAAAGAGCGACCGAAGGAGCGAGTCGAACCGCTGCGCCATCGCATTGAGAGTAGCCACTTAAGGTGGTTCAGTTAGAATGCCTCCTGAATGCCTCCCTAGTTATGGTGTTTGAGGCATGTCCAACCGGGAAGAGACTGCGGAGTGAACCTAGAACACGTTGGTGGGACTATGTCTCTCGGTTGGTCTGGGAGCGTCTTGGTGGATTAAGCGGAAGAAGAAGATGATGATTTTTGCCGGTACCTGTCATCAGAATATTGACAGATATTTGGAATTAGTAATGAAAATTAAGTAACAGAAAAATATCAGACTGTGTGTGTGTGTGTGTGTGTGTGTGTGTGTGTGTGTGTGTGTGTGTGTGTGAGAGAGATTTTCACCAGGATTAAAATTCATACCTAACTTGTTGCGGTTGGAGAGGAGGATGGCAGTGCAGTGGAGGACATGAGGCAGTGCGGCTTGCACGAGATCCCAGCGTGTGATGCTCTGGATGGCTTCAGTTAGAGCTGGAGAAAGCCCGTGGAGCTTGTTCTCCACTAACACTCGCTCAAAAGACTACGGGAGGAGCACACATACAGAATCATGGAGATATTAAACAGCTGCCAAAGTGTCGGACTTTAAAAAAAAAAAAAAATCCTTACGACTTATATAGCAGTGATTCCCCAGCAGTAACATTTATGACTTATCGATAATAGTTTAACCTGAGAATCCTGTAGTTTTACTTTTTAAGCTGGACAGGGTCCAAATAAAATTATTCAATCATTACTGAACTCATAAACATGATAATAAAAGGTCTCCTTCTATGGATAGGTAGACCCTGGACACGAGTCACTATATATTCCTGATCAATCAGTATATCTAAAATACAATATATAATAAAATACAAGCCGTTTATTCTAGGTTTTTCCTTTTCAGTTCAATGTTTCTGTGAGTTTTTTGTTTGTTTTAACTTGATTCTTATTGGTTACTATTTAATAAAAGGCTGAAAAAGATCATACATGATATAACTTGATTATATTTTTCATATGATTAAAAACAAGAGTGTGTGTGTGTGTGTGTGTGTGTGTGTGTGTGTGTGTGTGTTTATGTAGCTGGCAGGCTTTACAATCCATCTGTAAATACAACCTGTGCAGTATTTCGTTTTTTTTTTTTTTTTTAAACAGCACAGTATTTAAATTACAACCTTCTCGTGTAATAAAATAAGAGCAGTCATGTGAAAGTGCTGAAGGTGTGATATGGGAAGAGGGATGGGTGGAGGGGAGAAACATCACAAATGAACACTGATTACTCACCACACAGGAGGCTTCATACTGCTTCCCT
>CM045730.1:11337500-11650000 GCA_024760905.1 Plotosus lineatus | reverse complement strand
ATCATCATCATTATTATTATTATTATCATCATTATCATCATTATTATAATCATCATCATCATCATCATCATCATTATTATTATCGTCATTATTATAATCATTCTCATCATCATCATCATCATCATCATTATTATTATTATTATTATTATCGTCATTATCATCATTATTATAATCATCATCATCATTATAATCATCATCATCATTATTATTATTATTATCGTCATTATCATTATTATAATCATCATCATCGTCATCATCATCATCATTATTATTATTATCATCATCATTATTATAATCATCATCATCATCATCATCATTATTATAATCATCATCATCATCATTATTATTATTATTATTGTTGTTGTTGTTGTTGTTATTATTATTATTATCAAGATTATTAATGGGCGGCATGGTGGTTAGCAGCAGTGAAAAGGGCATGAGTTTGAGTCCCAAGCCCAGTGAGGACATTTCTCTGTGGAGGTTCTCTCAGGGTATTCTGGTATCCTTCCACAGTACAAGGAAGACATGAACATTAGGCTAATTGAATGCTCTAAATTGCCCCAGGAGTTGATGTGTGTTGGCCCTGTAATAGTCTCTTGAGTTGTTCAGGGTGTATCCCCCACCTTCACCCAATTTTGGCTGAATTAAGCAAAAGCCTCGCTGCAGCCCTAATAGAGTCAAGTGGTTTGGCAAATAAGTGAGTGAGTGAGATTATTATTCATAATAATAATACAGTAATAATAATAAAAATAATAAATTCATTCATTTTGTAAACTGATTAATCCTGACTAGGATCTCAGGGAGGCTGTTGCCCACATAAGCCATCTCTGGGCAAGGGCATTAGTTTTTCTTGTGTTTCTGTGTAATGTATACAAAATGCTTTTAGGGGGGGTTTACTAACATTTCTATGTAGGACACCATGTAAATAAGTAGCCTGTACAGTCACTAAAGCTACACAGCATTTAGCTCAACTCAAGGCTCTAAGTTCACCTCTGTTATGTTTAAATTACCATTATATATATATATATATATATACACTAGTCCTTCTAAAAAATTAGCATATTGTGATAAAGTTCATTATTTTCTGTAATGTACTGATAAACATTAGACTTTCATATATTTTAGATTATTGCACACAACTGAAGTAGTTCAAGCCTTTTATTGTTTTAATATTGATAATTTTGGCAAAAAAAGTAAAGAAAAACCAAAAATTCCTATCTCAAAAAAATTAGCATATTTCATCCGATCAATGTTTTTAATACAAAAAAAAGTCAACCTTCAAATAATTATGTTCAGTTATGCACTCAATACTTGGTCGGGAATCCTTTTGCAGAAATGACTGCTTCAATGCGGCGTGGCATGGAGGCAATCAGCCTGTGGCACTGCTGAGGTGTTATGGAGGCCCAGGATGCTTCGATAGCGGCCTTAAGCTCATCCTCAGTGTTGGGTCTGGTGTCTCTCAACTTTCTCTTCACAATATCCCACAGATTCTCTATGGGCTTCAGGTCAGGAGAGTTGGCAGGCCAATTGAGCACAGTAATACCATGGTCAGTAAACCATTTAGCAGTGGTTTTGGCACTGTGAGCAGGTGCCAGGTCGTGCTGAAAAATGAAAATCTTCATCTCCATAAAGCTTTTCAGCAGATGGAAGCATGAAGTGCTCCAAAATCTCCTGATAGCTAGCTGCATTGACCCTGCCCTTGATAAAACACAGTGGACCAACACCAGCAGCTGACATGGCACCCCAGACCATCACTGACTGTGGGTACTTGACACTGGACTTCAGGCATTTTGGCATTTCCTTCTCCCCAGTCTTCCTCCAGACTCTGGCACCTTGATTTCCGAATGACATGCAAAATTTGCTTTCATCCGAAAAAAGTACTTTGGACCACTGAGGAACAGTCCAGTGCTGCTTCTCTGTAGCCCAGGTCAGGCGCTTCTGCCACGGTTTCTGGTTCAAAAGTGGATTGACCTGGGGAATGCGGCACCTGTAGCCCAGTCCACTGCTTCCACAGGTCCCCCACGTCTGGAATCGGCCGTTCTCCACAATCTTCCTCAGGGTCCGGTCACCTCTTCTGCTTGTGCAGCATTTTCTGCCACACTTTTTCCTTCCCACAGACGTCCCACTGAGGTGCCTTGATACAGCACTCTGGGAACAGCCTATTCGCTCAGAGATTTCTTTCTGTGTCTTACCCTCTTGCTTGAGGGTGTCAATGATGGCCTTCTGGACAGCAGTCAGGTCGGCAGTCTTACCCATGATTGTGGTTTTGAGTAATGAACCAGGCTGGGAGTTTTTAAAAGCCTCAGGAATCTTTTGCAGAGTTAATTGGTTGATTCAGATGATTAGGTTAATAGCTCGTTTAGACTACCTGAACATGATATGCTAATTTTGTTATCTGTATGTATATTGATTATTTGAATTTGTATGCATATTTAATAATTTTTAAAAAGCTGCATTTGCAACCTCTGAACCTCTCCGTCCTGCAGCACAGTGAGATAAGCCTTTCTCTGCCACTGCTTCTCTGACCTGCCAGGATGTCACTGAAGGGGAGTTCCTTGTTTTCCATTACCGCGACCGAAACCCATGTAACCCTCTCCAGCTCCGACTAGGGGATCCTGAGATGCTCCCAGGTGAGTTAGGATATACCCGGACTATATCCTACAGCAAGTTCTAGGCCGGAGCCTTCTCCCAGGTGACAGTCCTGGAAGCAACCAGGACGCATCCGAATCAGATGCCCAAACCACCTCAGCTGGATCCTTTAGCGGTGGACGAGCAGTAACTCTACAAGCTCCACCTGGATGGCTGAGCTTAGACACTCGGTGAATTAAACTCATTTCAACTGCTTGCATCTACAATCGCATTCTTTTGGTCACCAAGTTTTGCTTTGCGGGTGAGCGATCCATATCCACTGTACCATCACCCATGAACAATGATCCCAAGATATTTGAACTCCTACTCGAGGAAAAGACTTGTCCTCATCCCTGAGAGAGAGCAAGCCACCCTTTTTCCTGTTGAGATTTATTGCAACGAAGTTGGAGATAACGGTCATCCTGGTCTGCTTCACACTCCAGAGCAGACTGAAGGCCACTTTCTTCAGAAGGTGTAGAAACCACAGAAATGAAAAAATTCATACAACAGCGAGGAAATCACAACCAAGCTGATTTTAACAAAGCATTATTTATTCAATCAGAACTCAAAACAACGGAAAAGACATTTCCAATCCACAAACAGAAGGCTGCCTTATGAAGTTGGTATTCACAAAACACAGGAGCTTTCACTGAAGTCGTCTTTGAAGAACTTTTTGGATAGCATTCGTGGTAACATGTGACGTCGGTTCATCTTCTTCTTTTCCTTTTGGCTGCTCCCTTCAGGGGTCACCACAGCAAATCATCCGCCCTCCATCTCACCCTGTCCTCTGCATCTTCTTTTCTGACTCCAACGACCTTCATGTCTTCCTTCACCACAGCCATAAATCTCTTCTTTGGTCTTCCTCTAGGCCTTCTGCCTGGTAGTTCCAACCTCAGCATCCTACTGCCAATATACTCACTATCCCTCCTCTGTACATGTCCAAACCATCTCAATCTAGCCTCTCTGACTTTGTCTCCAAAACATCTTACATGTGCTGTCCCTCTGATATACTCATTTCTGATCCTATCCATCCTCGTTCCTCCCAGAGAGAACCTCATGTCAATCAAATCAGACAAATTGGGCCACAGTCATAGGGTTGACAGATACTACAGTAAGACTGCCGGTTAAGTTCGGGCCAAAATATTACGACGCAGAAACCAGTACCCTGTTTACGGAAAAGTAAATGTGAGTCGTCATATCGCAAAGCAGCTTCTTCACATGTCTGACACGACACATTTTTAAATGATTTGCTATTATTACACTTTCAAATCACCGTGTTGATTGCGGGACATTATCACAGATATGGACCTTCAACTACACAATGTTTACTGCTTGGTAAAACCAAGGCAGTGGTTAAGAATCTGGGCTACCAGAAGGCTACCAGATCAGAAGGTCATGGGTTCAAACCCCTGTACCAACAAGCTGCCACTGTGGGGCCCTTAAACCTAAAAATACTTAAGTTGTATAAATGAGATGAAAAGCTCTGGATAATCTGGATTTTTTTTTTCTCCACACGACCTACTGGTCCATTCACAGCCCGAGTTTCAGCAAAGTGACGACACCAGGAGTTCAACTCCTACTGGATGGGATTCTAGTCCAAGGGTGGTCAACCTGCTCTCCCGAGCCACTTGCAGCTCTTTGCCTAGTTTCATGCGGCTCTTGCGTTCATATCGAAGTTAGTGTTTTTTTTTAATGTATGTGTTTGCATCGCTTGAGTTCAATATGGTATTTTCGTTAAATGTGCTTGTGTGCGAGATCTTCCCAGTATGGGCGAGATCATTTTAGTAAACAATTTGTGCCAAATTAGCTCTTAATGGCAGAGGGAAAAAATGCACGGTAAAAAAGAAAATAATGAAGGTGAACGCAAGAGATTTTTAACAGAGTGGGAGGGTTTATATTTTTTGTTGATTGTAATAGCAAGCCATTTTGCGTTATATCTCAGGCATTATTAACGCATTGTTTCAAATCTGCAGCGCCACTTCAGCTCACTGCATGCTAACCTTGATGAGGAATTTCCTAAAGGGACTGAACTCCACAAGCACAAGTTGTTCACTTTGAAAAGTCAGGAAGGAAAGCAGATACAGTTTTTCCAAAAATTTACGAAGCGCTCAGAGACCGTAACGTTTGCATCGTATCAGCTGGCTTGGACCATTACATGGGCCAAAATGCCATACAGTGAAGGAGAGCTCGTTATAAAATGCCTCAGTGACGTTGAAATCTTGTCTCCGGAAAACAAACTAAAACACGTGGTACCGGACGTCCGACTGTCTCGCCACAATGTTGAGCACAGAATATCGAACATTACCACAGCTATTGAATCACAGCTGCACTCGGACCTTGAAAGATGTGAGAATTTTGGTGTGTGAATTTAATATAAATCTGGCTGAGCAGGTGTGTGTGTGTGTGTGTGTGTGTGTGTGTGTGTGTGTGTGTGTGTGTGTGTGTGGTAACACTGTATAAAAGTGGCTCTTGGTCTCTGACTGATTGGCCAATCCTGCTCTGGTCCATCACTAGTGACCTTCCCAATAATTTCACAGATTCCCATTTATACTGCCGGGTGAACAGAAGCACACTTGTGGATTCAAACTCACAACCACATGATCATGAACCCAGCACCCTGACCACTACACCGCCAGCCCCCTCCAAATAAGGCCGATAGCATAAATGTAAATGGCAAATATGGAGAGAAAAAAAAAAATCTAAACAGTTTTTTGTTCGTTTTTGTTTTTTTTTTTTTTGTAAATCTCAGTGTTTGAATATATACCGTACATCCTCCCACTCTAGAGAAAATGAAAAAAAGAATGAAGGAAAGAGAAAAAACAAAACAAAACGAAACAAAATTGTCCATATCAAGGCTCCACCCTGCATTTTATGAATTCATGACATCACATTTCAAATATACAACCTTTATGTAATGGGTCATTTTCATAAATTATTACAAAGAATTACAACATTGTCAAAGTGAAGCACATAAAATACACCGCCCCTCCGAAAAAATACAATTTTTTTTTTTTTTTTTTTTTAAAGGGGATGAGCACTGAAATACTTTCCTGGAGCACCTTTAGCCGTGATTACAGCATGCACGCTCCATGGCTCCGAGGCGCCGAAACATTAATGCGGCAATAAAACCAAGTCAGCTGATCACCGGAATATACCAACTGACCAGTTTGTGGTGGCTCATTGGGAAAGGTACAGGTTTACTGAACAGAAGGCCAGGGGTTCAAGCTGCAATACCACCAATCTGCCAATGCTGGGTGGGCCCTTGAGCAAGGCTCCTAACCCTTAACTGCCAAGTTGTCTCCATGTAATTTGCTCAAAGAGCCCCAACATCTATAATAAACAGGGAAAGTGTGTTTGGGGAAACATGATGTTGCACCACCACATCCTGACTTTAACCTTATTAAAAAGGCCGTGTTGTGTTTGCGAGAAGACATTATGAGGTGGTTCAATTTTCTCATCATTTCAAGGTATCAGTGAAAAACCCAACTCTGGATGGGAATAAATGTTGTGATGTTGTTTAGTTGACTGACGCAATGCCATGACGATTATGTGATGTAATCAAGGATAAAGTTGGAACGACAAAATATTTGAGTGCTGTGGATGGGCGGTGTATTTACAATTTCACACCAAGAGGGGACTTCTTTTCTGATTAAACTTATTAATAAATACTTGATTTATAAACAATCAACACCGTTAAACTCTATAATCATTAAACTCATGAATTCTAGGATCGTTATCCTAAATTAGAATCTACAAAATATAAACACACAGGTATCACTTCACCTCCACCATTCACAGAGGACCAGTAGTCACACACACCAAAGTCCAAACAGTTATCAATGCACATCAAATGTACCTCAGCATACTGATAAGGACACTACGGAGACATCTCGTTAGTCTTCACAGTTTTTTTTTTTTTTTTTTGTATCCAAACAATTCCAAGATATCAAAACTGTCAGATATTTTGGCCAATGAGTGGTGGGTGTGGACCTGATGCCTCATGTGCGTCGTGTTTTGGGCCGTTTGAATGTGCGTTTGGCTTCATCCACGGCTTGGACGTCACTGTTGGTCTGAGCCAGGCTTCGAACTCCTTGAATGCGGCTAAGCAGCTGCAGGAAGAGTGGCGTCACCTGCAGACCATATAAGGTATTTCATTATTTTATAGGAATTTAATAATTTAAAAAAAATTTTACACAGTCATAAAAAAAGGCCCAACAGTATAACGTTGTGTTTGTAAGTGGCAGTGCTGTGAGGGCACTTTGTTATAATTAAACAGGCGGTCTTTGAGTTACAAACGAGTGCTGTTCCTATGACGTCGTAACCCGGAATTGCAAGTCGAATTTTTACCCCTAAATCTCAAAATAACTATCCTATAACTATCGGGAATATCCAATGAGGTGGTAGGGTTAGAAGTGAAGGTACGGGTTCTACTGGCCTCTCCACATTGGTGACAAGTTTCAAGATGTTCATCTGGCGTAACTTCGAAACCTTCTCTATTTTCTTACGTGCATATATTTAGTGGCGTTGAAACGTCGCAAGTCGAGAACCACGTAAGTCGAGGACCGCCTGTATTAGTATCTTTATGAACAGCCAACAGTATGAAGTGGATTTTAATCTATTGCTGGGGAATTTAAAAGTATTTGCCGCTGTGCTAAAAAGTTTACACACCCTGGTAGAATCTGTGATTTTATCATCATAATACAAAATATTTCCTTTCACTCATGGTTTGTGCTTGCATGAAACAATTTATCATTAAAAAAATTGTGTTTGCTCTTTTTAAATTACAATAACAACAAAAACTAACCAAGTGACTCAATCACCCTGACCAAGGTCTACATAACCTAGTTCTGGGGCATTCAGCTGGTGGCCAGGAGGCCGTATCAATTTGTACTTGAACTTTGGCTATTCTATTATTTTTCAAAGTTAAAAATTATATATTATTAAAAAAAATAAATTGGTGCACACTACCCGTGGGTAGGGTGCTGCATAACTGATCCCAAGTTCTGGAGTTCAAGCCCCACTTCACCCCAGTGCAACTAATTGGGTTATCAAAGGCCGGCCATGTCTCTCGCTGTCTATGATGGGAGGCTCATGTAAAAGAACCATTGCTGACTTTCATCAAGAGTAGCTTCATAGCCGTCAGCATGGGTATGCCCTGCGATGGCCTGGCGAGCTGTCCAGCTGCCCTTGCCCAGAGTCGGCTGACATGGGTGCCAGCCTCCAGGCCACCCTGATTAAGATCAAGCTGTACAGAAAATGAATCAATGAATGACTCTGCGTCATAACTGTTTCTCACTGAGTTACACTGTCTCAACTTCATCTTGGACTTTTTTTTTGTAATCCACATGTCACCGATAATCATATTGTTGGCAATGGCCTAATAACTTGAAAAAAATGTCTCCTACCCACAAAAAAAAAAAAAAAAAGAGAGAACTTGATTCAGAGAACCAACAGTTTAACAATAAATTTATTTGTTTGCTTGAAGATCATGCGTCAAATTATATTCTTTACGTATAGATGTTTCATCTGGATGAATCCACCCAACGTGGTCAATTGTCCATTTATATGTAATACACCCTGCATCTTCTCTAGCTTCTGGTAAGGAGCCTGAGCGCTTTATTTATTTATAAATATTATCACAGTGCAAAATTAAAAAGTTTTTACTTAATCATTACTACATTTTACTGCATTATTACTGTATTAATGAGTAAGACTGTCCATAGAATAGGTTTAAGAAGCATATTTTAGCGTATGTAATATCATACATAGGGTTTTAAAACTGCATCAATAGTTCACGGATTTTCAGGATCCGCAGGAAGGGGCGGAACGCAACCTCCTTGAATATGGGGGGGGGGGGGGGGGGTACTGTACAATCCCATCCTAATTGCACCTCAGAGGGACCCATCCACCAAATGTGATGATCCTTTATCATTTCCTTCCAAAGTTATGACGTTAACAAATTGGACAGACAGACGAAACCTATTTCTCTAGCTCCCACTCTGCTTACCTTCTGTGATGGTGGTCGCGAAAAATACACACAGTGTCCATAATTTCTCAGAAAAAATGGTCATCGAAATACTTCAGCCAAATAGTTTGAGTAAAGCCACAGTCGCTAGATTAGCGGTTAGCATGTCCACCTCACAGCGAGAAGGTCCTGGGTTTGACTCCCAGACTCGGAGAGGGTATTTCTATGTAGAATTTGTATGTTCTTCCTGTGCTTGCGTGGGTACCAAATTACCCCTCAGTGTGAATCTAAATAGATTGTGTGTGTGTGTGTGTGTGTGTGTGTGTGTGTGTGTGTGTGTGTGTGTGTGTCAACCCTGTAATGGATTAGCAAGCTGTTCTGGGTGAACCCCCGTCTTTGCCTGAAGTTGGCTAAGATATGCTTTAGCCTATCTGAGACCCTAAATAGTAGGATTACGTGGTTCAGCAAAGAAATTGAGTGTTTCAAAAGAGAATTAAATTGAATAATTACCCTTTCATGATTATACGCGACCAGCAAGAGCAGCAAAGTTAGAGGCAGTGCTATATAAGATCCCTGAGCAACCTCTTGATCTGGAAGCTTTCGCTGTGGACAATAAACAGCAACATCATGTACAAATTACTTAAAAACATCATGACGTGGATGTCAGAGTGCAGTTTGATTCTGTATAATTACATCATTCCAATAAAAACTAAGCGAGGGAGGCATTATAAACTAGCTTTTAAATAGTGTTTCCAGCATCCAGTAGCGCTGAACATGTGCTACACCGTTCCCTCCGTAATTGAAAGCAGCTCGTGGCTCAACATTAAAAATCACGAGGGCAGCGTGACCCAGTTGTAGTTCTAATCACAGAAACATATATGCACCAATTGGCTATCAGCTTCTAGGCAGTGTGTGTCTAACATCAAACAGGCCAACTAGCGGATAAGCACTGTAGGGTTAACACCAGACAGGCTGGATAGCAACTGGACTTACACCGGACAGACAGGCTGGCTTTCGGCTAACTAGCGGAGTGATAATAACACCAGACAAACCAGATAGTGGTACACATTGGAGATTGTGTGTGTACGGAACACCTTGGAAAAAAAAACCCCCACTAAATTTCAAACACATCGACGTTTAAGATATTAAGAGTTAACAAAGCGATTAATTCATTGTGACATGCAGCACCTCATCTACTGAGGTTCTCTCGAAAGAAGGTGAAATTCTTCCCACACACTGCAGAATCATTAGCAACACTGTTCTCATGTCTGCTGGTGTCTGATATTCTAAAATAACGGCAGGTCAGCAACTGGAAGGATTTATAGTTGTGTGGAAGAAGCAAAAAATTCTAATAGCACCTTTTTCAGCATATAATTTGTGCGAAATCAAAGAAAGAAAAAAAAAACCCAATTCACAAGAAAATTAAATTAAAACACCTGGCATCCTAAGCATAGACCTTTATGTGTGTACATACAGTTGGGTTGAAGGTGAGGGTCACATGTTTATGGTATCCGGAGGACGTGAAGGAGACTTGAGGAAGTTTAAAGTCGTACTGGGAGCGAGGAAGCGTAGAGTCCAACATTAAAACATAGCTCTGCCATGACAAAATCAACATGATTAGAAAGTTATCATGACAATGTTACAAATAAAAGAGAAGCAAATGTGTGTGTGTGTGTGTGTGTGTGTGTGATGGGGAGGGGGGGTAAATGTACCTCTCCATCACGTGGGAGAGGGGAGAAGTGAAAGAAAAGGGATTGGCCCAGTGGCACACTTTGGAAGGGACTATCGAGGTTATCACTCTTGTAGAGCTTCACCTGCAGATGAATAGAAGTTTATCAATTCCAAAACGAGCCACTAGATTTCAGAAATATGAGCACAAGAAATTAAATACCAGAGAATATTCTTACCAACAGTGTTGGAAGATGCTCAGATGACGTTATAATATTTCCACTCAGGTCAAACTGATTAATTTGTCTGAAGGCAATGATGTTGACCCCATCGATGTCACTGCTACCCACCTGCTCGGTAAATACACACGTATGATATTTATAAAATGTTACAGAATGCCTTATTATACCAAATAAGATTTGGAATCGTTCTACCTCTATGGCTTTGTGCTGAGGAAGCGCTCTCTCTATGTGATCATTACCCTCTCCACTCAACTGAATGATATAAGTGCACCTAGGCTGGAGAAAAAACAAGGGGGCAAAATAATTATGAATTCATTTTAAAAGGCTATATAGACAAAAGTTTATGGACACTTGACCAACAGACCCAAAGGGAGCTTACAAGGTTGAAAGCAAACAATTGTATAGAATGTCTTTGTCTGCTGTTGGGTTACAACTTAACTACAACTAAGAGGCTTGAACCTGTTCCAGAATGACCACCACCCTGTGCTCACAGTGAGCCCCATGAAGACATGCCTTACTAAGGTTGCAGTTGGAGTCGCTGCATGGCACATATTCTATTGACTTCCGGGTCATGCCCTGATATTTTCTTTTAGAAGAGATTGGTATAAATCAGAGTTCATTTTTACAGCAATAATGTAAAACTATCCTGGCCCAGGAGCAGAAAAACAGGCCAGAAATACTACATACATACTTTCACTTTCTCCGAAAATAATGACCCTCATTTAAACTTCATTTAAAGTTCTATTTTGGTTTTATTCCTTCACAAAATACTTTCCCCAATATTCTTCTACTTTAGCAAACTGCAGACTGGAGGCGAAGTTGTTTTTGGGGGGCAATGAATAAAGCTCATTGAGACCCTGCCATGTACACCACTGTTGTTCAATCTTCTCCTGATGGTGGACTCATTAACATTACCCAATGTGAGACAAGCTCTTGGACTATTACACACACTGCTTACTGAGTGATCCTTGTTGGTCAACCATTCCAGGACTGCAGTCTTAAATTTCTTCTATTTGTACAATTTGTCTGATGGTGGACTTGTGGAGCACAGACTCTTTAGAGATAGATTTGAAAATCATGAATTCATGCCCATAGAGCAGCAACAATTTTTTGATTATTCCTTTTTTTTTTTTTTTACTCCATTTCACTTGAAATAGTTCAAATAAAGCAATACATTTAATCTATACTCAGTCAAAAAAAAAACGTCACACTCGTTTCGGAGTCGATACATTGAAGACACGAAAAGATGGGTCGGAAATCATGATTTTATTTAATTCTTTAACAATTAATGATGGCACACCATGAAAATCAAGTTCATCATTTCATCAGTTCCACCGGAAATGCCATGGAAACTTGACGAAGTCTTCTGCCCAACACATCCCATACATGTTCGATGGGGTTAAGGTTGGGAGACCTTGAGGGCAACTCCTCCTTCTTCTTCTTTTCCCTTCAGCCTTCCCCTCAGGGGTCGCCACAGCAAATCATCTGCCTCCATCTCACCCTGTCCTCTGCATCTTCTCTTACGCCAACGACCTTCATGTCCTCCTTCACCACATCCCTAAATCTCTTCTTTGGTCTTCCTCTAGCCCTTTTGCCTGGCAGTTCCAACCTCAGCATCCTATGACCAATATATTCACTATCCCTCCTCTGTACATGTCCAAACCATCTCAATCTAGCCTCTCTGACTTTGTCTCCAATAGCTCTAACATGTGCTGTCCCTCTAATGTACTCATTCCTGATCCTATCAATCCTCGTTACTCCCAAAGAGAACCTCAGCATTTTCATCTCTGCTTCCTTCAGCTCTGCCTCTTGTCTTTTCCCCAGGGTCACTGTTCCTAAACCATACAACATCACAGGCCTCAACACCATCTTGTGCACTTTTCCTTTCATTCTTGCCAATACCTTCCGATCACACATCACACCGGACACTTTTCTCCAACCATTTCAACCTGCCTGTACACGCTTCTTCACCTCTTTTCCACATTCTCCATTGCTCTGGATTGTTGAGCCTAGTTACTTAAAATCCTCCACCTTCTTTATCTTTGCTCCCTTTAACCTCACCGTTCCTCTTGGGTCCTTCTCATTCACACACAGATATTCTGTCTTACTGAGTCTAACCTTCATTCCTCTCCTTTCCAGGGCATACCTCCACCTCTCTAGGTTTTCCTGCACTTGTTCTCTGCTCTCACTACAGATCACAATGTTATCTGCAAACATCATAGTCCATGGAGATTCTTGTCTAACCTCGTCTGTCAGCCTGTCCATCACCATAGCAAACAAGAAGGGGCTCAGAGCTGATCCATGATGCAGTCCCACCTCCACCTTGAACTTTTCTGTCACACCGACAGCACACCGCACCACTGTCTTACATCTCTCATACATGTCCTGCACTACTCTAACATACTTCTTTGCTACTCCACACTTCCTGATGCAATAACACAGTTCCTCTCTCGGCACCCTGTCATATGCTTTCTCCAGATCCACAAAGGCACAATGCAGCTCCCTCTGACCTTCTCTGTACTTCTCTATTAACACCCTCAACGCAAACACTGCATCTGTGGTGCTCTTTCTTTGCATGAAACCAAACTGTTGTTCACAAATGCTGACCTCTGCCCTTAGTCTAGCTTCCACTATTCTTTCCCATAACTGCATCGTATGGCTCATTAACTTTATCCCTCTGTAGTTGCCACAACTCTGCACGTTTCCCTTGTTCTTAAAAATGGGCACAGCACACTTCTCCTCCATTCCTCTTGCATCCTCTCACTCTCTAAGACCTTGTTCAATGTTCTTGTCAGAAAATCTACTGCTACCTCACCGAGACACTTCCACTCCATGACCTCTAAACAATTAATTCCAAGTGGATGTTGCAGTGACGAATCGATTTCGCAAATGACGTAACACGATTTGACAGTCCTCTGCTCGTGACGTGACACGTGGGATTCCTGAACGAGGTCGGTCTACTGTGGTGCCTGTATGTTGGAGACGTGTCCGTAGATCATGGATAATCTGTCGACCACATCCCATAGTTCGGGCAACGTCAGTGACGAACGTTCCCGTATTCAGCATGCCAATGGCACGTTCACGTTGAATGTTTGAGAGTCGTGGCATTGAAAATCACTGGATAATTGTCAGTAAGGATTTGTTTTTCCAATAAGTCACACTGTCGTGCTAACTTGAGCAAAAATGCACGTGTCTCACAAGGTAACATGACTAGAAAAACGAGAAAACTTTTCCCTGAGTGTGCGCTCACACGTGCTTTGTGCATATGTACGTGGAAGTTGTTGAGTGACATGGTGTCTTTGTTAACGTACATACCCCTAATAATAATGATAATTTTGTACTAAGTTTAAAGAAGATATTTAGAGTGTGAGTGTGAAGTTTCTTTTTTGACTGAGTATATTTAATGTTTATTCATGAATTCTGACTTATCAGATGTCAAACTCAGGTTTTCATAGTTACTGTGATACGTTTCTTTAATAAATATTAAAAATCTGGATCAACCTCATCAGAATGTGCTAATTTCATAATTCTTGATCGACCACAATGGGCTCATATCTCATTTATTATTGATCATATATGTATAATAGTTGGTCTTACCAGCAATCCTCGAAGTCGGAACCGGCCTGCTTCATCAGTCACTGTGTCTTCACTGTACATGTTGCACTCGCCTTGGCCCACTGCCTCTACAGCCACTCCTTGCTCGGCGTCACCACCCAGAGAGTGCACTGTGCCATAGCAACTATACACACAAGAAAAGTCAGATCAACACCAAAAATAGCAAGATGGTCATGCCGTATTAGACACCAATTTTACCAGTGAATTCTAAATGCGCGCAAACCAGTCCTGTGATACTTTTGCACGCAACATTTGTTTAAGTACGTATATAAAAAAGTTTGATAATTCGTTAGCTTAATTAGTACTGAACTAGCAATGTCAAGTTTGATAGTCATGTACCTTGTAGCTGCACCACCTGAGAGCCTTGCCATAATTTGTGCCAAGGTTGTTCCCAGTGCTGTAGTGGTCAAAAAATAAGTGAGTACACTATGGCAGCGAAGCTGCCATTCGAGGTCGCAAACAGCAGCACCTCAGCCTACGAAGCGCAGGGATGGTGCGGGAGGGGGTATCCCCTTTCTGCAAGGGGAGTCACCCCCAGAAAATTTTGAAATTTGAAAAGCTGAGAGGTGCATTTTTGAGCATTTTAACTTTAAAAGCAGTTAGTCTGAGCTATTATAAAATTTACAGAACTTGACAATTATATCTGTAATAAGAAAAAATAAAACAAAAAAATTAGTAAATAATACTCTAAGTTTATCATTTAATATAGACATTTTATTGTTAAAATGTTAGTGCTGAAATCTATAATGAGTATGTTATATATGTATTTTATCTTACAATTATCAAAAATTGCATAAAAAAACAGACAAGCTACTGGGTACATGTATTCGAAGTACATAATGCAAACCACAAATGACTATATATTATATATACACTGCAAGACATTAGGCCATTTCCAATGTTCCATATACATATGTAATTATAAAGAAGTGTTGTTAGTGCTAATTATAATTATTCATTCCTTCAATAACTAATGGTAACTTATTAAATGAAGATATCCATGAAAGTACTTGTTCAATAAGGATAGGCATAAAATCTTTTAGTAAGTATTTAATATCTTTTAGTATTTTTTTTAATCTTTTAGTATCTTTTAGTAAGTATGTTTACAACGTTAGCTTGGATTAACCATTTAGTTATTACCAAAAAGTAAGACCTGTCAACAAGGACAAACAGGGCATAAACTGACTGCAGAAATCACCGGGTGTGACCATGTGAACCAAATATAAACACAGGCTAACTTAGCCTTATTTACCGGGGACTTTGTTGGACTCTGCTTAGCAAGCTATCTGCACTCTTTACACGAGTAAGCCCGTGCATGGCTAGTGACTTAATTCGGCTTTCTTTGTTTTACGCGTGATAGCAAAACGAATGAAAGCCAACACGAATCTCAGCCAGCAATATCCAATCAGAGTATCCAGCAGTATCCAATACCATAAGGCTGATTCGTGGTGTTTATGGAATCATGTTTGATTAGATTTACTAAAATAACCTTTGGCTTTGAAACTATTTATCATTTCATCTACGCTTTTTATTTACAGTCACGGAAATTTACATTGATCAACTATAAAGTAGACCAAATTAAGTCAGTACACACAACTCAGCCACTAAAACAAGTGGGTACACAGTGTGTACCCACCACTACAGCACTGGTTGCTCCAATATATTAAAAACCCACAAATTTACCAGAAATGTGACCAGAATGTCTCACAATGTTGCTCAAATTATTTTTGAAATTTTATACCAATGTTAGGCCGGTCACAATCGATGTGTATCGACATTACTTCGATTTTTCTCTTGTTCTCCCAGTGTGCGCTGATTGTAAAAAAAAAAAAAAAAAAAAAAAAAAAAAAAAAAAACATGTGAAAACTTTCAATACTACAATATTTCACTTCTCCTTGAAGGTTCACCCATGAAATTTTACAATGTTTTCCTCCAATATAACCTCGGAATATGATCAAAACTGTGTGAGTGCCTGAGATTAATAAAAACATTGTTTATTCAAAATGATCAACTACAACCAAAAGTGGAAGTCATTTAAAATTTACATAATCCTATAATGTTGCTCTGTGAAAATACAAACTTGAAGATACAAATAAAAATTGGAACAATTTATTGACTACTTTTTCCTCTCAAACATTCATAAATGTACAATATGGCCAAATATGTGGGGCATCTGACCATCACACTCGTAACCCGTTCAAGCTTTGTTCTCTCTTTCCCTTTTATTCTTCTAGTAAGCTTTCTTTAACTGAGTTAAGTTTTTTGGAGCATGGTTGTGGGGATATGCCGGGCGAGAAGGCGGCCTGGACTCCGGTCAGTACTCTGATTAATGCCAAAGCTGTTCAGAAGAATTGAGGTTAGGGATCTGTGCAGGCCAGTGCACAAAATTTTGATAAGCCATAACTTTGTAGACATTACTTTGCTCTCTTGGGCATCGTCATAGTGTAACGCTTGAACTGTTATGCTATAACAGACAATGACAACCTACAGTTGTGTGTTTTGCTTCTGATTTTGGCATTTGCTGCATATGTCTGGAGTTCGTCTCCCTATCTTCGTTAGATTGTGTGTTTTATTCTGTGCGAGTCTAAGCAGTGGTGTATGAGCCTTTATTTTCTGGGTTTCAGTTTCAATACTAATAATGAGTCTGTTTTTATTATTTCTATTTTTACCCTTCTTAATACAAGTCAGTGTATGACAACTGCCAATTAACAATAACTCGTTGATGGGGCAGCATCAATGGCTTTCCTGTGGTAGGCAAGTATGGACATGGGACAACCATCCAATCACGTTCTATGCGTATGGTACACTACTCAGGAGTGCCGCCATAAAGAAATTGTATAAGATAGCATGTTACAGTGTGTGTGTGTGTGTGTGTGTGTGTGTGTGTGTGTGTATATATATACACACACACACACACACACACACACACACACACACACGTTAGAATTTTAGCCTTTGCCGTGTTCTTCTTTTATTTTATTGCTCTTGACTTGGCATGAACACCACCATATTTGCATATAATTTGATGATCCTTCCTGGATCATCTGGACAAATGCTCTCATAGAGGCATTAACACACAAGGAAAAGCATATCTTCTCTACTTGAATTAAAACATCAGTTATAAAAACCAAAACAACAAATTTGATTAAAATTATCATGACCCAGAAAAAAAAATGCTCCCTGTTTAAAAATTTAAAGCACTCTTTACAGTCATCCCTTGAATATCGCAGATAATGTAGACCAGACCTGGTCGCGATATTCGAAAAACCGCGAAGTAGGAACGCCCTGCCCCCAGCCCCCATTTTTACCATGTTGTCTCATTTCTATATGTTTTCGCGTCTATACAATATCAAGAAGTGTATATTAAACGTTACACAGTTATATGCATATGTAAATACTGTAATGTATTAATATTTAAATAGAATTTATATATAAATACTTTAAGTACTGTACTCACCTCTGACAATATCTCTTCTCCGTGGTGCAGGACGTTCACAAACACTATACAGTCTGCCTTCCTTTCGGCTTTTTCCCTTATACTCGGGAGTCGCTGCATCATCTGATTCGCATGTTTGATTTGGCGGAGGTTTTTACGTCGGATGCCCTTCCTGTCACAACCCTTTTAGCAAGGGACAGAAACACGCTGACGACTTTGCAGCTACTCTTTACAAAAGTCAGCAATGGTTCTTTTACATGCCTCTCACCATAGACAGTGACAACCTTGTGGAGAGTTGGACTCGAACCCCCAACCTTTGGATCAGTGATCCAGCGCCCTATACCACTAGACCACCACTGCCCACAAACACTATACAGTAAGATCACAAAATCACAAAAAATCCCACAGGAATGTGCGAGGCAACAGCGTCACACGTCTGAGCCAATCAGCTTGCGAGATGGAGTTGAGTGGGAGGGAGGCAACCGCATCACACGTCTAAGCCAATCAGCTTGCAAGATTGAGTTGAGTGGGCGGGAGGCAACAGCGTCACGAGTCTAAGCCAATTAGCTTGCGAGATTGAGTTGAGTGGGCGGTCCCTGCCTGAACTGGGGAGGAGGGGCACTTTAGTCTGTCTTTTGGAAAAAAATGGACGCAGCCTGCCTTGGGTCCCTGCCTTCCGCTTGCTTACATGTGAGTTTCAGCGCGAATTTTGAATTTATGAATATTTAAAAAAATTTTTTTTTTTTTTTTTTATTAAAATACCGTGATCTACCAAGACCGCGATGCTCAAATCGTGAAGTGGCAAGGGATGACTGTATTTCTGTTTATTGTAGCTTCAAATGGGAAAATGTTCAAATGATGCCAGATTTCAAGCCCACTGTACACCTCTTCACTGGCATGATGTACCTGTATGCAGTTTTGAAGCCTATTATGGGGATGCGGAGACTCTGGCCCTCTTCGACTGTGATCATCTGAGCGGAGGGCTCAAAGCGAAACTCCTTCATCATGGGTTTGAAGTAGTACTGGCCAGGACTCTGTAAAAGGAGGTTTGGGTTGGGAGAATTAACTAGGACGAGAAAAATGAAAATGCTGAAATTCATTACCATGTATTATTACAAATGACAACAAAATTGTCGAAACTAATCGAGGTTAAAAAATAAATAAACAAACACTTCAAGTGCAATTAATTTAACTCTTATATGAAACCGACCTCACACGGAGCGGTTCTGACGGGGTTTCGTCACAGTTTCAAACCATGTTTGTACCACAATGATGTCAACTTGACGCTGTCATGATGTTCTCTATCTGATCGTCATAAATCATAACCTCCGTTATATTTTTGGTGGTTCAGCACACTTTGGAGCCGCTCTGAGAACCTCCCATGCAAGGCATGCTTTCTAGAGGCTAGTAATCTTTATATTTTTGTGGATATATGGGAAGAAGCAGAATATCAATACTGCACGAGTTGAGTTAAGCATCAAACAGATGTTAATAAACTACAGTGGCAAGATAAAGTAAGTGAAGCCTTATCATAAAACACTGTCTGATCTTCATACAAGCTACAGTGATGAACCAACGACCAGTTTTAACTAACCTGGATCAGATAAATTGTTTATTAAGTATGTTCACGCAACCATCCTTAAGCTGTCTGGCTTCCTACTGGGTGAACATCTGGGCTGTGTGGTTCACCAAAAAGCTTTTACATCATAGATTCACTTTAACGTTTACGGTCATAGTCCAACTGCATGACCTACTGACCCTCAACAGGCAGACAGACACCATAATATTTTCCTTTAGGATGCATTGACAAGGAATTAATTTTCTGCTCAATGATAGCAAGGAGTCTCATCCACAAGGGAAGGGGGGGGGGTCTCCTTTATCTCACTGTGGATTATGTTTGTGGGGTTTTTTTTGAAAAAGGCAAATCCTGTTATGCTAAAATTGGACTCAAAAACTGTATGAGTCTCGAAAAATCCAATTAAAAACATAAAACGAATCATTAAATGTCAAGACAAGAATTACTCAATATTTTGTGTTTTTATTTTTACTATAATTAAGTACATCAATAAACATTTATGCAAATCTATATGTTTTATACGTTATGTTTCTGGAAGCTTAAAACAAGTTCTTTACATCTATATGTTGGGTGGGTCCCCTTTCATGAAGGCTGCCATCATTGACCGCCAGTTATCCAGAAACAGACACCCACCCGTCTTTGCAGAACCTCACCGCTAGCTGCCACTAAATTTTACACACCGTACCTTTAAAACCTTTGTGTCTGTTCATAATCGTAACAATACCAGACCATATTTTAGAAAGATTTCTATCTTAAAACCCTATTTTTATTGCCACTGTAAGAGTAAAATGGTTTACAATACAACATTATCTTTTTACTCGTAAATCCTGCCTCTCCAACAAACTCTGTTCTGTTGAACGCCGGTATCAGTTCAGTGATCTGAATTTATTTTCATGTTGGTTATTGTTTACCAGGTTGTTAAAGGTCAGGAGTCCTGTGTCCTGTGTGAGCAGATTGGAACGGAAGTTTCCACCACTGAGAGAGAGAAGCACTCCAGAGAGAGGTAGACCATCCTCTGCCTTAATCTGTCAAGAAGAAGGGGGGGGGGGGGGAGACCGACAAGGATTTTGAATTATTGCTTTGTTGGCGTATTACTGCTCACCACAGATTCTGGGGTTAATAAATGTGATCAACATTACTAACACCACTCCATGCTCAAAAGTGAGTGATCACCCTAGATGTGCAACAGAAAAGTAATTGACATGAATGGCGACTCGTGGCCGTTGCTTTTTATACTCAAATTTATTTCACAGCAGTCGCATCATCGCATTTTGGGAGCCTGGTCCGTGAACACGTTTGAAATTTTCATGAATGTCACAAAACAAGGCTGCTGACATGGTGTAGACTAAAATTCTTCTCAAACAATCCACATGTGATGTGAGAAGGTTGCATTCATTCATTCACTGCACCGCTTAATCCTAGGGTTGTTGGGAGGCTGGCACCCATCTGAGCCGACTCTGGGTTAGGGCAGAGTACACCCTGGACAGCTTGCCAGGCCATCGCAGGGCAGAAACACGCTGACGGCTATGCAGTTCCTCTTGACGAAAGTCAGCAATGGTTCTTTTATATGAACCTCACACCATAGACAGTGAGACAAATAGCCGGCCTTTAATACCCCAGTTAGCGGCACGGGGGGGGGGGGGACAGTGACATCCCGTTGAGAGTGGGACTTGAACCCCCAACCTGAGGATCAGTGATCCGGCACCTTCACAACCACCAGGCCACCACTGCCGAAAAGGTTGCAAAGTTGTTGTTTTGCTCACCAGCTATTTGTTTCTCATTTGCAAGGAAAAAACAACAAGTTAGAGTGTGTCAGAAAGTTTGAGATTTGCTGGCATCCACCATATTTTGTGATCATTCATATTTTATTCGCATTTTGTTCGTGCTACTTTCATGTAAATAAAAAGCGACTGGGGCAGTGTTAGGCTAGTGGTAAGCTCCTGGCTGCCAGATCAACCTGGATTTGCACCTGTGATCGAGGTTGATAATCTCACACCTTGTCAAGGCACCGATTGGGAACGTGTTAGTCAGTATTTATGAACTTGACCAACATTTAAAACTGAAATGGACATGAGAAAGACGATGCTAGACTTACACAAGTCAGGAATGTCTCCTGAAGAAATTTCTAAATAATTGCCGATTCTAAGACCATCAATTCAAACAACTACACATAAGAATGGTGGGGCCGGTGGTGTAGTGGTTAGGGTGCTGCACTCATGATCGGGAGGGTTGTGTGTTCGAATACCAGTTAGACCCCCACTGTGCTAAGACCCCTGGGCAAGGTTTCAACCACGAGTGTGCCTCTGTTCACCCAGCAGTATAAATGGGTACCAGTAAAAATATACTGGGAAGGTAGCCTGCAATGGACTAGCATCCCATCCAGGAGGAGTTGAACTCCTAGTCGCCTTGATTTGCCACACTCAGCTGGTTCAGATTTTCAAGAATCACCACCATGGCAGGTTCACTATGAATTCAAAGCTACGTTACTGTCACTATCTAAAGTTAAGAAAGGTTTACATTTCCAAGCACTGAGTGGCCGACACCTTAAATCGTGATCACAGCTGGCAGCTAATATGACCAAAGTAAAAGCCATGGGGTGGAAAGACTGACCACAGTGACAAGAGATACGTTTGGGGGAATGAGGCACTCAACCACAAGAGTGAGAGAATCTGTTAATAATGGTGTTGGCAGCACTGTGTTATGAATAATAAAAAAATAAATAAATCAGGCGAACATTAAGTTTTTGGAATATCCTGACCCACACCCTGTTGAAAATACATGGTCTGGAGGAATTGCTACCAAGAATCCTTTGTCCAGGGTGAAACGATCTAACCAAATATTAGGCTTGCTATACAAGTAAGTATATTTTTGCCTGTGAATATCAACAAAAAATGTGGCCTTTCTCAAAGTGGCTCAGATCCTTGCCTTTGCCCATTTTTCCTGTTTTGAACACATCAACTTTAAGAATTATTGTCTAATGCAACCTACCTCTTTTCATGTGCCAATATGTTGACATCATGACACGTAATCACTTTACTTGATAGTGGTTCTAATGTAAAGGCTGATCAGGGGTATACCAATAATTTTCATCTACAGTGTAACAGTTGAACTCCTGTTCAACTTCTTTATTACAGCCAAGTATTATATGTGTAAAAGAACACAAATATGGGAAGGTATGTATTTGCACAGTTCATTTGACTATTTACTGGTTACAAAAATCTTTTTAGACAGTCTAAAGCGTCATCATTACCTCGAAAGTGACACCTGCTAATGCAAAGGCTTTAAAGTCTTCCGATTTGCCCTCAACTGGAGTCAAAACAAAGCCTTCTTTCCTGGCACTAATATCATACTGCAGGTCACTGTGTAGAGGCCCAACACTGGGGAAAGAACATTAATATTAAACATATTTTTAGCCCATCACTTTTACAGCTTTTAAATAGATTTCACTTAAAATATATCTGAAGATGTACACACACACACACACACACACACACACACACACACACACACACACACACACACACACAGTGGTTGTTTGCTTGATGGTGCTTCTTTATTTATAGGTGTTGCAGACTCTGGGGCCTTTCAGAATAAGAATATACTCTATATAGAATGCACATATTACACAGATCTCATACTGGCAGATCTTATTCAACTAATTATGGGAATCACGAAGGTAATGAAAAGCACCAGATCTTATTTAGGGGCTTCATAGCAAAGAGGATTGACACACATGTACTAAACATACTACTTTTAATTTTTTTGTTTTACTTCACCAATCTGGATCATTTTTGTCGGTCCATTGCATAACAAAAAAATCCTTTTAGTTTTAAGGGTGTAAAACCCTCGTTCACACATTGAAGCAACAAGCAACGATACAAAGTCAATAGTTACGTGTAATACACGTGATGAGAGGCGACAAAAAATGAAATTTTCTCACGTGACATGAAGTGGGCGGGTGCGGAATTTATCCGGGTTGAACTTTCCCATGATGCAGGTTGAGTAATGACTAATCAGACTTTAATAATACTGTTGATTGAGAGATGCTTCCAAATACTGAACACAAATTTAAATGTCCCACTCACATCAAGCTGGAAGAGGAATTTATTATAGCCATGTGTAAATATCCTGTGCATTACGACTGAACACAGAAATCTTTGGACAATAACCTGACACATGATGCCTGGGTCCACATTTCTGAAACAAGCTGCATTTCCTAGGAGTTTGTATTTGTATATATTCACAAACCGGATTCCAAAAAAAGTTGTCACACTATACAAATTGTGAATAAAAACTGAATGCAATGATGTGGAAGTGCCAAATTTCAATATTTTATTTCAAATAGAACACAGATGACAGGGTCAAAAGTTTAAAGTGAGAAAATGTATCATTTTTAGGGGAAAATATGTTGATTTTAAATTTCACTGTGTCAACAAATCTCAAAAAAGTTGGGACAAGGCCATTTTCACCACTGTGAGACATCCCCTCTTCTTACAGCAGTCTGCAAACGTCTGGGGACCGAGGAGACAAGTTTCTCAAGTTAAGAAATAGGAATGCTGTCCCATTCTTGTCTAATACAGGCCTCAATCTGTTCAAATGTTTTGAGCCTTCTTTGTTGCACCTTCCTCTTTATTCTCTATAGGTGAAAGATCTGGACTGCAGCCTGGCCATTTCAATACCCGGATCCGTTTCCTATGCAGCCATGATTTAATTAATGCTGCATGTGGTCTGGCATTATCATGTTGGAAAATGCAAGATCTTCTCTGAAAGAGACGACGTCTGGATGGGAGCAGATGTTGTTCTAGAACCTGAATGTACCTTTCTGTATTGACGGTCCCTTTCCAGATGTGCAAGCGGCCCATGCCACACGCACTCATGCAACCCCATACCATCACAGATGCAGCTTCTGAACTGAGCGCTGATAACAACTTGGGATGTCCTTGTCCTCTTTAGTCCAGATGACATGATGTCCCAGTTTTCCATAAAGAACATCGAATCATGATTCGTCTAACCACAGAACAGTTTTCCACTTTTTTGCGCTTCTGGGTTCTGATTAGAAATGGCTTCTTCTTTTGTATTCTAGAGTTTCAGCTGACAACGGCGGATGGCGCGGTGGATTGTGTTCACCGACAATGGTTTCTGTAAATATTGCTGAGCCCATTCTGTGATTTCCCTTACAAGTAGCATTCCTGTTTGTGGTGCAGTGCCATGTAAGGGCCTGAAGATCACGGGCATCCAGTATGGTTTTGACCCTTACGCACAGAGATTGTTCCGGATTCTCTGAATCTTTGGATGATGTTATGCACTGTAGATGATAACTTCAAACTCTTTGTAATTTTTCGCTAGGAAACACCTTTCTGATATTGCTCCACGAGCTATCTGCACAACATTGGGGGAATTGGTGATCCTCTAACCATCTTTATTTCTGAGAGACACTGCCACTCTGAGAAGCTCTTTTTATACTCTGTCATGTTGCCAATGGACCTCATTAGTGGTAATTGGTCTTCCAGCTGTTCGTTATAAGTGCAATTGACTTTTCCAGCCTCTTATTGCTACCTCTCCCAACTTTTCTTTTTTTAGATTTGTTGACACCATGTAATTTAACTTATTTTTTCCCAGAAAGTGATACATTTTCTCAGTTTAAACTTTTGACCCTATCATCTACATTCTATTTGGAATTAAATATTTTAATTTGACACTTACACATCATTGCATTCAGATTTTTTTCACAATTTGTATAGTGTGTCAACTTTTTGGGAATCCGGTTTGTATTTAGAGCTACATGAAATGTACAGTCTGTGTGTTGGGTAGTAACTCAAGGACATGTTTTTTTCCCTATTGAATTGCATTAACAGCTCAAGTTCTATAAAAATAAATAAATATTGAAATAACAACTCTGTGCAGTCTAGAATAATCTACTGGTGAACGTGTACTCCATTTAAATGGAAATCCTATACAAGTCTATGATTTCCCAGTGATGATTCCAGTGCTGCTCAGAGGTTAAAGATTTTGAAGTGGGGAATATGGGGTTATTGAAACGGAAGGGTTACCTCCCGTACCACGCGTGCTCACATGTTGCTCATTGGCGTGCATGTCAAACAAGCAAGCCACGCATGTATATATATATATATATATATATATATATATATATATATATATATATATATACACACACACACACACACACACACACACATACATATATACAAAGATATATATATATATATATACATATACACATACACACATATATATGTATGTATGTATGTATGTACATACATATATAAAAATTAATGTGTGTGTGTGTGTGTGTGAGAGAGCGAGAGAGATTTTTTGTGCTAAATTTGATTGATCAGTATGTCAGTAATGAGATGTGATTACTAACACTTTTAGCATTCAGTACCTGTAGGTTCCACTTTTGTCAGTAAAGACGGTGATAAGAGCCTCTGTGGTCCTGATGGAAATCTCCACCCCCTCTAGCTCCGGAGTCACCTGTCCCTGCAAGAAAAGACCTGCTCGTCCTGTAATTTCCACCATCTGACCTGGACAAGTCTCTGCCAAAACAATAAAGAAAGCAGTCTTATTTTTTTTTATATAGAAATACAACACACACACACAATATATATATATTTCTATACACACACACAAGATGCTCCCCGACTTACATTCATTCGTTTTACGTTTTTTTTTTCTCAAAAAAAAGTCAAATTTTGAGTTTAGACGTACCTACGTAGTACGCTGACATAATGACGCTGCGTCCATTGTTTACAAACGACAGACTGAATGTGCCCCTCCTTCTTCTCAGTTTAGTTGTATGTGTGTGTGTGTGTGTGTGTGTGTGTGTGTGTGTGTGTATATATATATATATATATATATATATATATATATATATACACGTCTTGCCCTTGTGTTAAGATGTCGTCTCTGTGATCTTTGTGTTTACACTGTTTTGCGGACTTTTGTAATCCTAAGCAAATATGGTTGGTCAGAATCGTAAGCCGACTAGCATGGGTGCAAGTCTCATACACAGAGATGAATTAACTGTCTGCTCAGATCGGCACAATCTTTATATTTATTATCTTTTAGCAGAATCCTAAGAGTGTATACTTATATTTTTATATTAATATTCGTTAGGATTTGTACTTGTTCTTTGTATGCATCTCTTGAATAAAGTTTACTTACTTACACACAAGAAAGAACTCTCCACTTTGCTGGGATTTACATCAGTGCTGGCTGTGTTCTAAACAAGTTCAACAGCACCCCTGTGCACTTGAAAGACCGGAAGTCTGTATTACCCACAGCAAGTACACTACTTTCGGTATTGAGCACCTCACAAATTGTACGTGTTGATTGACTGTTTTAAGCTTCATGTAAAGTGACTCGGTATAAATAAGTGACTTATTTGAAATTAATGTTGATATTATTTGATATATTTGATATTATTTTACAATGTTATGTTTATAATAATTGATTTAGGGGTGTTTTATGAGATATGGTAATGGTATTTATGGATGTATAGTACAGTATGAGCGTCATACGTCACACGTCATTGTAATAACTTACGTTCGGCCGTCCGGAACCAATTAAACACGTAAGTCGGGGAGCATCTGTATGTATATATATATATATATATATATATATATATATATATATATATATATATATATATACATATATATATATATATATATATATACACATACACACATATATATATATATATATGTATGTATATATATATATATATATATATATATATATATATATATATATATACACATACACACACGTGCGCATGTGCATGTCAGTTAAAAACTCTTCACATATTTGATATGCAAAGGTTGTAATTAGGATCTCCAATCATGTGAAGTTCATGACAAGAGAAGAATTACATTTCAAAGGAAATTAACATTTTCTGAAATGTAATTTACCTGCTTCCAGCCATATTACCAATGCTGTAAATAAATGTGATTTTTTTTTTTTTTTATGTAACATCACACATTACCAAATTTAACCCTGTAAAACACTAACCTCCTGTGATTGTAGCTTCCACTTCAGGGGGATAAAAAAGAAGCTCTTTGGATGATGGGGTCACAGTGATCTTCTCTCCAGCTCTTAAAAAAAATTCCAACTCATAGAATCAGATGGAATGAATTCTGAGAAATATCTGCTCAGCAGGAAAATGTATGGAATGAAAAATAAGATCTGATATATTGATTTCTAATTAAACAAAGATCAGATCTGCTGGAAAGTACTTACTACTGCATTCCAGGAAACATTGCAAAAGAACCCAAACGTTCCCTGATGGCATCAGGTGATATAACTATAACCGAATACACATTACCTTAAATAAGGATAACCTAGTGAATGATCTGTTATTTATAAATCTAGGTTTTGGGTTCAAATCTCATGGCATGTTCTCCCCATACATGGAATGTACATGGTGCACTAGTTTCCTCATACAGTCCACAGGCATACACATTAGGTTAAGTGGTTACTCCAAATTACCCAAGTGTCAATGCAAATATGAACTGTTGGTTACTTCAGTATTACCCCTGCAGTAGCCTGGAACCTGCTCAAGATGTATCCCATCTGTCATGTAAAATCAATTGGGATTGGCTCCAGTTCTACCTTTAACTCTGACGGATAAGCGGCTGGGTCTTTTCTCCCAAATGCAGTATAAACCAACACTTACAAAAGTGACACAATGGCTGTGAGGGGTATTGTCAGCAAATGTGATGTCTGCCAAAACTAAACCTTTTACTTTTCATCACATTCTATAAACCAACATGGCCGCCGCAGCTGCCATCTCAAATTTGTGTCCTGGACATCAACTCGTAAATGACATGACCGACCATCACCATTTTTGGTGTGACTGTTGAAACTGTGTTACTACACAAGTCAACTGATTTTCATAGCAGTCTATAATCCAATATGGCGACCACAACTGCCATTTTGAATTTGAACACGAACTCAAAAATAGCAGCATCGATAATCACCATTTTTTTTGGTCAATCAATTTTTCTACCACTACAGCTGCCATTTTTAATTTGTATTCTGCAAATTGAGATGAAAATACCATCATCTAATTGACTGAGCTCTCACGGAAGGGAGGGAAGGAATATGCTCACTTCATTCACAGCAATCGCTTGCCAATCATTGGTGCCTGTGAGCTTTGTATGAGGGGGCGGATAGTGCTTTCCCTTATGTTAGACCACCCACAATTACGCATGCGCCGCAGTTGGCTAACATTGCATGTCACGGAGGCGGCATGGTGATGGTTGGTGGTTGGGAAGGCAATACTTGATAGATGGAATTGGTGGGGTGTCTATCTTGCAACTAGGTGTGGCTTTATTGCAGATGGGCTGAAGGGCATTTCTCAGTTCACAGGACTCTATTTTTCTTTGTTCTTTATCCCTTGCATAAAGATGTATTTTTTCTGATGTCTGATTTACAGTGAGCATAATACATTACACCAGATCTGAATCCAGAAATATACAAGAACAGGAAAATCTGCAGTATGAACAAAGTTCTCACCGTGCCCAGTAGGAGAACTCGTAGTGAAATGGCTCATGGACCTCCTCTGGCTTCTCTGTCACAGGCGGTCCCACGTCCTCTCCGTCTCGTTCTGCCCTCTCTTTCTTGCGAGCTGCAATCTCCAGTAGCTGCTGCTCATAACGTTGCTCTTCAGCTGAGCGCAGAGGTCCAAGGACCAGAGCGGGTTCACTCTCGATGGATGACCTGAGATTGCATCAGAAGTGTATTTGACTTTAAAGTACACCCATCTCTAAATAATAAACAGAAAAATTTTAAAATATCAATTCAAATAGTAAATAATGTCCCCCTCACTCACTTTATAGTAACCGTCACATCCAGCATTTTGTCTGTCGTGATAAGTCCAGTCATGTGATGCCTGACAGCAGTTAGTGTTAAGATACTGGGGGCAGATCTGGAAAAAGAATTCCCTTAAATTAATTATTTTCCTACTGATATAAATTTAGTGTAAAGAGAGATGTGAATGGTGGGTAATCTGATGCAAAAAAAAATTCAACCGTTGTGGTCACATGACCAAGAAAATCTGAAGACATGCTGATGCTGATAAACCTAGGTTTACACTGGACCCTGATGTATGCAATCTGCTCAATTTGAGAGAAACTTCTGGAGTGTTGCGAGGGTCATGGGATCGAATCATGACAACCTTGAGGAGACTTGGTGGGTTTGTGATTACACCGTATTACAACTTCATGGTAATTGTGATAGAACATGAGAATCAAACGAGAGCATAGCCGAGTTCTGAGTGAGAGCATAACAGAGGCCTTGATGTGCCATCATAAGGATCTTGATAAACTTGGAAACGTGTTTCTCAGGCCTCAGTGTAAACCCATCACAAATCTTGTTGAGGTCAACAATTTATACCATTACTTTCAAAAGTTTCTTGCACAGTGTAGCAGAAAATGGAAATAATTATTTTATTCTATTACATAGTACTGGTCCTTCGCAAAAAAATAGCATATTGTGATGAAGTTCATTATTTTCTATAATGTACTGATAAACATTAAACTTTCATATATTTTAGATTCATTGCACACCAACTGAAATATTTCAGGTCTTTTATTGTTTTAATACTGATGATTTTGGCATACAGCTCATGAAAACCCAAAATTCCTATCTCAAAAAATTAGCATATCATGAAAAGTTACTCTAAACGAGCTATTAACCTAATCATCTGAATCAACCAATTAACTCTAAACACCTGCAAAAGATTCCTGAGGCTTTTAAAAACTCCCAGCCTGGTTCATTACTCAAAACCGCAATCATGGGTAAGACTGCCGACCTGACTGCTGTCCAGAAGGCCATCATTGACACACTCAAGCAAGAGGGTAAGACACAGAAAGAAATCTCTGAGCGAATAGGCTGTTCCCAGAGTGCTGTATCAAGGCACCTCAGTGGGACGTCTGTGGGAAGGAAAAAGTAGAAAACGCTGCACAACCAGAAGAGGTGACCGGACCCTGAGGAAGATTGTGGAGAAGGGCCGATTCCAGACCTTGGGGGACCTGTGGACGCAGTGGACTGGGTTACAGGTGCCGCATTCCCCAGGTCAAGCCACTTTTGAACCAGAAACAGCGGCAGAAGCGCCTGACCTGGGCTACAGAGAAGCAGCACTGGACTGTTGCTCAGTGGTCCAAAGTACTTTTTTCGGATGAAAGCAAATTTTGCATGTCATTCGGAAATCAAGGCGCCAGAGTCTGGAGGAAGACTGGGGAGAAGGAAATGCCAAAATGCCTGAAGTCCAGTGTCAAGTACCCACAGTCAGTGATGGTCTGGGGTGCCATGTCAGCTGCTGGTGTTGGTCCACTGTGTTTTATCAAGGGCAGGGTCAATGCAGCTAGCTATCAGGAGATTTTGGAGCACTTCATGCTTCCATCTGCTGAAAAGCTTTATGGAGATGAAGATTTCATTTTTCAGCACGACCTGGCACCTGCTCACAGTGCCAAAACCACTGCTAAATGGTTTACTGACCATGGTATTAATGTGCTCAATTGGCCTGCCAACTCTCCTGACCTGAAGCCCATAGAGAATCTGTGGGATATTGTGAAGAGAAAGTTGAGAGACACCAGACCCAACACTGTGGATGAGCTTAAGGCCGCTATCGAAGCATCCTGGGCCTCCGTAACACCTCAGCAGTGCCACAGGCTGATTGGCTCCATGCCACGCCGCATTGAAGCAGTCATTTCTGCAAAAGGATTCCCGACCAAGTATTAAGTGCATAACTAAACATAATTATTCGAAGGTTGACTTTTTTTGTATTAAAAACACTTTTTTATTGATCGGATGAAATATACTAATTTTTTGAGATAGGGATTTTTCTTTAATTTCTTTACTTTTTTGCCAATATTATCAATATTAAAACAATAAAAGGCTTGAACTACTTCAGTTGTGTGTAATGAATCTAAAATATATGAAAGTCTAATGTTTATCAGTACATTACAGAAAATAATGAACTTTGTCACAATATGCTATTTTTTTGAGAAGGACTAGTGTGTGTGTGTGTGTGTATATATATATATATATATATATATACACACACACACACATGTAACAATTAATAAGCAAGCAATTTGTAAATGATAATGGTGAGTTATTCACTCCTATAATTGAGTCATTGACTGATGTATGTAAACAGATGCTCTGAATAGTTTGTATACTGTTGAATAGTTCTGTATACTGTTATCATTGCCATTAACTTGCCTAATATGTACGGATAGATTCATATCCTATTTTCACAATTTGCAAACAGGCTGCTGCAAACTATAAAAAAAGATTTTAACGTCTTAGATTCCAACTTTAAGTAAAAACCACCTGATAATCAAAATATACATATGTTCATGTGCGAGAAAAGATGTTCAAAAGCTTCTTTCTATATTCATCTTTTTGAACCGAAAAAAAAAACTGTTCAGTAGTACATGATTTAAAAAGTAAAAATGTGATCCAACCAAATTTGGTGTATACATACGTGCTATAAGTGTAATAATCCTGTTCAAACTGGTGGCAGGAACGCGGGGTTACTTTGTACACACCTACAAGGAGCAATGTACCAATGTCAGCAGTTACATAAATTTAGAGATTATTATCCGGTTCTGAAGAAAACAATCACAGAAACCTGGTTTGGACAGGCAGAAGCGATTGACTCCCTTCGATAGATCGTAGATGCCAACATTCTCAGGTTTGCTGCCATCTTGGAAGAATTCCTTCAGGATGAAAACACACATGAACCATTCACTGATATTGTTGGAGAAAGAGGAAGTGATAGTGAACAACACACATTATTACCGAGTTCCTGTAATATCAAATATCAGACTTGCCCTCACCAATGTGATAGCATGGGACAAGGAGCAGCGCAACATGTAGCCGGTCTGTCTGAACTCCACTCCCTCTATGTCCGAGTCTAGCACCTCCACTTCCACCGACTTGTGTTTCCAGCACCACTCCTCATGGGTAATGGATACTGAAAGACAAAGCAACCGTACGTTAAACAAGCATCAGCTCTTACACTATGTAGAAGATTTTTGCACACATTGACTTGATTCCCCGTTCAACAATGTGCTTTGGGTGCCAATTTATAATGAAACACACCTAATTCAGCTCAATCAATTTGAAGATCCGTATACTCCTACTAGCACTCCAGGGAAACAGGTGCCTATCTCAGCCAAGTCCGGGTAAAGGACAGATACATACACACAATCATTCATTTAATTTACCAAACTAATTAATCCTATTTGTGGTCACAAGTAGGCTGGAGCCTATCTTAGTTGACTGGGAGAAATCAGCATGCACCCCTGAGCAGCTCGCCAGTCCACTGCAGGGCCAAACAAACGCTCAACTACTCACACTCTCACTTGGGGGGCAACATGAAACAGCCAATTAGCCTAATGCAGGGGCAGCATGGAAGTGTAGTGGTTAACCCAGCTGCCTCACAGCAAGAAGGCCCTGGGTTCAAGTATCCAGTCTGGCAAGGGCACTTTTGTGTGGAGGTGGAGATTGCATGAACCCCCCCCCCAACGCTTGGGCTTCCTGCAGGTACTCTGGTTTCTCTCCCACAGGCCAAAAACATGCACATCAGGATAACTGGCTGTTTAAAATTTCCCCTAGGTGTGAGCATGAGTGTGACTGGTTGAGTGCATGTTGGCCCTGCAATGGATTGATGAACTGTTGAAGCACCTTGGCAAAGGAATGACCGAATGCATGTCATTGAACTGTAGAAGGACACCAATGCACAAACAACTTCTAAAAACTTATAAACACATTTTAATGCGGATTCTCATATAATGGGGCATATTCTAGTATTCTGGAGCTTTGTTCTTACCTTTGTATTTTCCAGGCAGGACTTTACTGAAGGAAAAACTAAGTACTTCATTACTGCTGGAGAGTTGAATGTTCTGCCTTTCACCCTGTCTGCTTATGGGCTGGAGTGTTACCACCAGATCTCCACAGGCAGCTGAGGAATCCAACAAAAGAGAAAAAAAAAGTTACTCATTAAATGATGAAATACCGAACTTATGACTGCTTTTGTTTTATGTTGCTGCTTCGTGTCTCAGAACACATGCATTCAAATTCACTGGAACATCCTTTTCTGCAACCACACTCACAGATATTGCTCGACATGCTCAAATGAGCAATCATTTCAGACATGTGCATCATGGCCAACCTGTCGTCTAATTTTTTTCTGACTATATAGCGTATCTAATGCAACCGGGGGGGGGGCCACAAACCAGTGTTTCTCCCTCATGCCGGTCCCAAGCCCGGATAAATGCAAAGGGTTGCGTCAGGAAGGGCATCCGGCGTAAAACAAATGCCAAATAAAATATGCGAATCACAAGAGGGTGGATAGGATTAGGAATGAGCACATCAGAGGGACAGCACATGTAAGATGTTTTGGAGACAAAGTCAGAGAGGCTAGATTGAGATGGTTTGGACATGTACAGAGGAGGGATAGTGAGTATATTGGTAATAGGATGCTGAGGTTGGAACTACCAGGCAGAAGGCCTAGAGGAAGACCAAAGAGACGATTCATGGATGTGGTGAAGGAGGACATGAAGGTCATTGGTGTAAGAGAAGAAGATGCAAAGGATAGGGTGAGATGGAGGCAGATGATTCGCTGTGGCGACCCCTGAAGGGAAAAGCCGAAAGGAAAAGAAGAAGAAGATAGCGTATCTGACCGGTAACCTAGCCATTAGCTAGCTGCACTATGTACCATAATTATAAAGGAGTTCTTTGTAGAATGCTTTTGAGCCATCTTGAATAAGAGAACAATAACATTTCGGTCAATGACCGATAATTATTGAGAATTATTTCTCAATAAACAAAAGTTTACAGATTGAAGATCTGTCCAGGAGCACAACCAGGATTTTCACTGTTTTCACACTTTTCTTTACAGTAGGCCCTTGACCATTCGCAGTTTTGCACTCACGCCCCCGCATATTCGTGGATTGCCGACTGACCCGGGAGTAACTGTTACATGATTCAAATTCAGCCAATGGCTGTTCTCCCTTCTGCTGATTGGTTGAGATGATGTATACGCCCCTTTTTCTCATTCATGCACAAGTTGTCAATGTGCATTTTTTAGTATGTTTTAATTACCAGTTAAGCTTTATGATGCCACTCAAACGCCATGCATCTTCTCTGGCTACACGTCAGAAAAAGGTAATGACGTTGGATGTCTCTTCTGAAGAAATAAGTCTTTCTCCTGAAGAAACAACAGTTTCTTCTGAAGTGCCTGAAGAGGAATAATCATATGAACTTTTGTAAAGTACTGTAGTATTAAAGTCTTTTTCAATTATTATTCCAGTACAGTACCTAAGTTAATTAGGCATGTCAATGGACAATTTAAAAAGAAGTGAATCCCCCATGTGGGTGCGAAGCATCCATGAACGAGCGCGCTTAGCGCCCTAGGTGGGGAGGGTCTTGGGAGAGTGGTATCCCCCCCCCCCTCCCAAGGGTCAGAGTTTTTGCAATTTTTAGCTTTGAAATGGTGCAATTTGGTGAATATTTAGACTTGAAATTTCTAAAAACAGCTGGTATTAAATTGTCATTTCAAAAACTTGTTTGGCTAATCTAAGAATTAACAAAATATAAATAACAAAAGTATATTTACATACTGATTTACATTATATTTCAACAGTCAAATATCAAAGAAAAAAATTATTGCACTTAGTCAAATGATTTTTTAATTATAATTACATGTATTGCATTAACAATAAATTCACCATTATTGGAGTAATGGAGTTGGCTGCTTGTAACTATACAGGACTTATGGCATAGGTGCTGTCCTGTTGTCGGGTTTCTTCTCTTCGTTGAGAGAAGAAATTACTGGGAATCTGGTGATTCGATCTTCTTTCATATAATTTTGTTCGATTAGTGGATTATATGCGAGTCATTTCCCAATATGATTCATGGTTTGTGTCTCACTCAGCCCCACATTGACCCAACTTGACTCAACGTGCTACCGGCGTGCCTGAAGCTTTAAAGTCTTATGGTGTTAAATTATGACCATCACAAATCATTGTTAATAAATCAGATTAACTTCATGTCGAAGTTCGATTATAGTTCTCCGGTGCTCCTTCCAAGTGCAACCGGAAGCTGATCAGTTCAATTGTCCAGTTGTAGTGTCGCCTGTGTGTGTGTGTGAGTGTGAGTGTGAGACAGAGAGAGACAGAGAGAGAGGATATGCTTTCAATTAAACTGAGCGCAAGAACATCATTACACCGTGCGGACAGTTATGTAATAACTCCGAGAGAGAGAGAGAGAGAGAGAGAGAGAGAGAGAGAGAGAGAGAGAGAGAGAGAAAGATTGTATACAGTACAAACTTGTATAGGTTAATTTCCAAGGTTTAAACATACGTTCCCCTCTAAAGAATGCCCTGTAACAACTTACGAACAAATTCATCTAACGAACAGCTATCTGGAACATAACTCGTTCGTAAGCTGGGGAGCGTTTATATATGTACAGTAGGCCCTTAACTATTTGCGGTTTTGCACTCACGGTTGGAGTATTCGCAGACTGCCGAGCACCTCGCACGTGATTCAAATTCAGCCAATGGCTGTCCTCCTTCCTGCTGATTGGTTGAGGTGATGTAATGCCCCTTTTTCCTCATTTGCTCACAAATTGGCAATGAGCCTTTTTTAGTGTGTTTTAATTACCAGTTAAGTTCTATGATGTCACTCCTGCTAAGCACCAGAAAATGGAGTTGGATGTCTCTTCTGAAGAAATGAGACATTCTCCGGAAGAAACGACAGTTTCCTCTAAGGAACAATCGTCTGAACTATTGTAAAACACTCTACTATTAAAGTCTTTTTCAATTATTATTCCAGTACATGACCTAAGATAATGTTTAAAATGTTTGCGTGTTATATTTTATTTAATGTGGTGTAGCATGTTTCTCTTTTTGTTTTGTTTACCAAATTTATTACATTTCTTGTTCTTTTATGTCCTTTTTGTTATGGTCTGTGTTTTGGGGGACTTTAATTTTGGCGCTATGCCTCTAAGTGTTTACTCTCCGCTACGGCTGAGGGGCCTGACTGAGCTGCTCGGTAGCACACATCTGAATTCACTATTCTCATTTACTCCCAATAAACAAAAGCATGCTCACCTCTGCGCCAGAGGATTAACTCACATCACATCACCCTTTGGTTTGTAATGGCAATAACTTTCTCACTCTAAAACTCAGTTTGAACTCGCTCCGACTGAGGGGCGTGGCTGAGCTGCTCGGACTTAATGCAGTTAATACCTGAATTCAGTCATCTCATGCCTAATGCAATACGTTCCTTTAGTGGGAATTTTTGAAAACTACAGTGCAGTATGTTTTTCAGAGAATGCATGTAAAAGGTGTTTTAATATGTAAGCTGTATAATGTTTATATTTTATCATCAATCAATATCACAGTAAAAAAAATTAACTTTTTCTTAATCATTACTACATTTTACTACATTAATACTGAATTAATGAGTAAGACTGTCTATAGCATGTGTTTACGAAGCATATTTTAGCGCATGTAATAGACACATAGTATTTTACTTCCGGCTGCTCATTCGCGCATGTGACGTCATATATGGGGTTTTACTTCCGGGTACAGAACTCGCGGATTATCTCGATTCGCGGGAGGGAACCGAACCCCCGCGAATGTCAAGGGCCTACTGTATATGTATTTAACTAAAATTTCTGTCTTGATACGAAACAAATTCACGTTACGAAACGCACCCTCTCAAGAATTCAAACAATGCGCATTTTTTGCTATCTCCCAACATCCCTCCACGCTGGCCTCCCATTGGCTATCTCCCAACATCCCGCGCCGCTGGCCTCCCATTGGCTATTATGGAACTGCATCTCCATAAGACCCATGATGCTTTTCGTGTGCCTTCGACCCACTGTTCATCGTGGATTTCTTACACGCTGAAAGGAGAGTTACTATTGTTTCATGAGTTTTACGTATTACGTAACATTTATGTATGCCAACTGCTCACTACCACAAAGGTTAAAATTCTTATCTTTATTGTTCTTATGCTTTAACTGCACTGTGGTTTTTATTTGAATGTGTTACGGTCTCTCACAAAAGAGTTGCGCGTTGAAATGCGCGTTGGGGAGGGGGCGTGGCTGTCACACGCGGGTGGCATGCTAAACACACACCAGATTCCACTTAATCACAAGCTATAAAGACTAGCAGCGCTCTTCCTGATGCTAGAAGATTGTCCTTCTTCCCCGTAATCTCTTTGGCTCTCAGCTCTGTGCTCCACCAGTTCCTGCTTTAGATTGATTTCCGTGTTTCTCCACATCTCTAACCGTGACTACGACTTCCCTGTGCTTCCCACAACGGGTGCGCTTTATTGTTCACAGGGAAGGCCCTAGATCACTGCGAATGGTCAAGGGCCTACTGTAGCTGCCACTGTAAAAATCTTTGCTTGGTCTGTACAGAGAAATCCCATTCCTGGTCTTCAAGCCTGTACTAAGGACCTTGGGCTGAGATTTCGCTGTACAGAGTCGATCTTGCATTTTTTAGTAATCTTTATGAAGGACACCCTGAGCTCCCAAGTGAGTATCATTCTGGAGATCTTAAGTTCAAATCATCATCTGTGTGGCCAAGAGTCTGTGGGAACTAACCAGCTGAGCTCTCACTGGCGGGAGAGATAGCATACGCTCAATTCCCTGTCCCTCAACAATCACGGGCGACAGTGAGCTCAGTCATTCACGGAAGTGGATATCACTTCCCCGGTGCGAGTCTGCCCCCAAGTACAGAAGCACCGCTGTTTGTAAAGAGGTGGGTAACAGACAGCACTGCTTCTCACAGAGGGGGCATGTGCATTCTTATGCCCCTCCCCCATTTGGTGATGGTCATGTGATAGGGAAGGCAATACTTGATGGGTGGGGAATTAAATACAACAAAAACTAGGATATAAAATGGGGGGAGGGGTTAAAATAAAAGTACTGAAATAAGGGTGCCACTAATCATGAAGGGAACTGCACCTGTAATGATATGACAGTGATGCATGTGCTCCAAAACAATGTATTGTTACTGACCTCAACTTCAAAGGGACTTCTTGCAAAAGAATACTCAAAAACTTATTGCTGCTTTCGATGACTGAGAACATTTAAAAGCAATATTTCTCCTCTTACTCTCCTCAAATAAAAATAAAACTCCCTCTTAAAACATTTGTAACAAACCTAATGCATGGAACCAAAATTACATTTAAATATCAGAGTCCAGCCATGCAACTGCCCATCTAAGATAGCAAATCATGACTAAGAAAAACCAAGGACTTACCCAAACATGAGATCGTGCCAGATACAACTGATATGAATTGAGTAAAACGGAGGTCATTAATTGGATGGTCAATCAGAGAGATGTTGAGATATCGAGGCTGCAAAGCAAGCCCAGCCTTGATCTCAGCCTCAGGTAAAGTCACCTATGTAGGCAAAACATGAAAAACTTTTTTTTTTTTGTCAGAGAACATATCATTTAGCAGCCTTTTCATGTCATAAGAAGCAGAACTGGAAACTGAAGTGAGTCCCTATAAAAGTTATAATACCTGAACACTGTAGTCTCCTGGTTTGGCTTGGAAGCAGAACCATCCCTGAAGGTTGCTCTCAATCGTTCGGATCACAGCCGGGTCACGCCCAAGGCTTGAAAGCAAGACTTTATAGTTCCCAATATGCTTTATACCCTCTGGAAGATTGGTGATTGAGATTTGACCACACATGCTGAATCTGAGAATAATAGACATGGGACAATTTTACAGCCCAAGACCTCTTGATATATTAAAATGATGTCATCAATATTAGCATAACACCTGCTTAGTACCACAATGTGTTCTGTGTATCAAGATTTCATAATCTGAATTTGAGATTTAAATTAAATAAAGTATACATTTGTGTTTCGTTGCCTGATGCTTAATAAACTTCACTTTCATACTACAGGGATCCCTCACTTTCCACGGTTAATGGGGACCAAGACACCCCCCCGCGCGACCGCCAATTTCCCTGAAGTAAAGTAGAATACGTCGCGCTTCAATTCATGCGGCTTCAGTGCATTGAGTTTTTTTTTTTTTTTAATATTCATCAAATTTAAAAGTAAGGAAATTAGTGAAGAATAGGTGGAAAAGTTAAGGAAAATGCCACAAAACAAGGCCAATTATACAACCCCCCCCCCAAAAAAAAAACCAACCCAAAACCTCCCATCAAAACTACTTACATTTTTATGTGAGCATCTAAGTGTGTGTACACGCCTCTGTGTGCGTGCGTGTCTGTATGTGTGTGAATTTATATTTTATTTACATCTTATGCATTATTTTTGAATGTTTAATTGTTGTTATAAGCATTTATAGCGTGAATATGTATTTATTAATATTATATACACATATACATGTATGTATATGTCAGTCGAGGGGGTTGATCCTACTTAACCACGGAAAGTGAGGGATCCCTGTGCGTACATGTACTTTTGCACAGCACTGTATATTATATACACACACACACACACACACACACACACACACACACAAACCCACATACACAGACGCTCCCCGACATACGTTTTACATTTTTTCGATTTTATGGGTTTTTTTTTCAAAAAAAGAGAGTCAAATTTTGAGTTTAGACGTACCTACATAGTATGCTGATGTAATGACACAATGACGTAATGACGCTATGTCCATTGTTTACAAACGACAGACTTCACAGTTCAGTTATATATACAGTCATCCCTTGAATATCGTGGATAATGTAGACCAGACCTGGCCGCGATATTCGAAAAACCGTGAAGTGGGAACACCGAGGTTCCACTCTATCAATGTCTGTCTTCCTTTCGGCTTTTCCCCTGTTACTTGGGAGTCGCCACAGCGAATCATCTGATTCGCACATTTTGATTTGGCAGAGGTTTTTACGTCGGATGCCCTTCCTGTCACAACCCTTTTAGCAAGGGACAGAAACACGCTGACGACTTTGCAGCCTATCTGTATCAATATTAATCAATATTCCATGAAATCCAAACCCATCCGTCCTCACCCCGCTGTGATGATGTCCGGCAGCTGAGGGGTGCTGGGTGCTATCTTCACTGTGATTGGCTCAAAAAACATGAGTTCCTTCTGAGTGCTGATGGTATAAGTGCCAGTGGTCATATTCTCCAAACGAAATGAACCATCCTCTTTAGTAAACACTGTGGAAACAACAGAGCACAGGAAATTAAACATTTTCAAGAAGTATATGAAATGCTGAGAACTGTATACAGGGCGGGGTGCCAAAATTTATTCTCCACAACTCTTCACCTGTAATAAACATGAGTACCACATTTTATCTCAAATCTGAAGCCATCACATGGCCAGTGATCCTGCTGTCCGACCACGATACGATTTTTAACGCCGCCCATCAAGTGTATCAGCAAACAATCCTATTTAATTTGTCATTTTCCCACTGAACTAAACCGTTTACAGTTTGTTTATTTACTTGCAGAGCCCCTTAGTCCTACTATGGCCACCAGGAAGCTGGACCTATATCTGCCGACACTGGTCAAAGGAAGGGTACACCCTGAACAGCTTGCCAAGCCATTGCAGGATAAACACACGCACATAAATAGGGGCAATTTACTGCAGCCAATTTAGCCTCATGTGCCTGGATCTGGAGAAAGCATATGACAGGGTGCCGAGAGAAGAACTGTGGTATTGTATGAGGAAGTCTGGAGTGACAGAGAAGTATGTTAGAGTGGTGAAGGACATGTATGAGAGATGTAAGACAGTGGTGAGGTGTGCTGTCGGTGTGACAGAAGAGTTCAAGGTGGAGGTAGGACTGCATCAAGGGTCAGCTCTCAGCCCCTTCTTGTTTGCTATGGTGATGGACAGGCTAACAGACGAGGTTAGACAAGAATCTCCATGGACTATGATGTTTGCAGATGACATCGTGATCTGTAGTGAGAGCAGAGACCAAGTGGAGGAAAATCTAGAGAGGTGGAGGTATGCCCTGGAAAGGAGGGGATTGAACGTTAGTCTTAGTAAGACAGAATACATGTGTGTGAACGACAAGGACCCAAGAGGAACTTTGAGGTTACAGGGGGCAGAGATAAAGAAGGTGGAGGATTTTAAGTACTTAGGCTCAACAATCCAGAGCAATGGAGAGTGTGGAAAAGAGGTGAAGAAGCGCGTGCAGGCAGGTTGGAATGGATGGAGAAAAGTGTCCGGTGTGATGTGTGATAAGAGAGTATCGGCAAGAATGAAGGGAAAAGTGTACAAGACAGTGATTAGGCCAGCAATGTTGTATGGTTTAGAGACAGTGGCCCTGGGGAAAAGACAGGAGTCAGAGTTGGAGGTAGCAGAGATGAAAATGTTGAGGTTCTCTTTGGGATTAACGAGGATGGATAGGATCAGAAATGAGTACATCAGAGGGACAGCACATGTTAGATGTTTTGGAGACAAAGTCAGAGAGGCTAGATTGAGATGGTTTGGACATGTACAGAGGAGGGATAGTGAGTATATTGGTCGTAGGATGCTGAGGTTGGAACTACCAGGCAAAAGGTCCAGAGGAAGACCAAAGAGAAGATTTATGGATGCGGTGAAGGCGGACATGAAGGTCGTTGGAGTAAGAGAAGAAGATGCAGAGGATAGGGAGAGATGGAGGCAGATCATTTGCTGTGGCGACCCCTGAAGGGAAAAGCCGAAAGGAAAAGAAGAAGTGCCTGGAGGAAACCCATGCAAGCACAAGGACACCACACAGAAACACCTTCATTGGCTTTTGCGACTCCTACACATCCTGAATGAGCAATGCTGCAGCAAAGGCAGCTCAGTAGATGCGAGGAAGAAACCTTGAGAGGAACCAAGCTCAAAAGGGAAACATCCTCATTTGGGTGGAACCATAAAAATATAAACCATATACGAGAGATTCCTTTCAGTTCAAAATGATGTCCATTTGGCTATAGCACAACTGTATGTCCGAAATAAATGTGGGAAAAGAGTTTGTAAATCACAACACATCTTGGCTAAGGGCGGTGGTGGAGTGGTGATTAAGGTGCCAGCTTCCTGACCTGAAGGACAAAGGTTCAGGACACACCGTCACCGATGAAGCACAACTGGATTAGAGGAAAAAATTGGTTTCATTTACTAAGCTGCTTGATCCCATTTAGGGTCAGAGTGGCGTATTGACAAGGTGCGTGATTATTATCTCCGAGATCACAAGTTCGAATCCGGTTTAATGCCACAGCCATCCGTGACCTTACTGGGTATCAGTGGCTCCGCTTACAGTCAGTAACCCTTTTGGGTATAGCTTGGGAAGTCCATGAGGAAGTCCACGGGAGATAACTAGCCGAGCTCTCACAGGAGGGAGAGACAGCATACAATCACGTCCATGTCACTCACAGCGATCATCAGCCAAATCATGGGCACATTCGACCAAGGGGACACATTGCGCTTTCCCTCAGAGTGTATTAGACTGCCCCCAAATATGCATGCACAGAAGTTTGAAAAGAGGCAGGTGGCTAGCATTGAATTTAACAGAGGGGGCGTGTGATAGGGAAAGCAATACTTGATGGGTGGGAACTGACTAAATTAAGGAGAAAATGAATGTCGGTCCTGATTTGTCTGTCTTCCTTTCGGCTTTTTCCCCTTTTACTCGGGAGTCGCCACAGCGAATCATCTGATTCGCACGTTTGATTTGGCAGAGGTTTTTACGTCGGATGCCCTTCCTGTCACAACCCTTTTTAGCAAGGGACAGAAACACAACTGCCCCTGAATGTCGGTCCTGATTACGCTTCGGTAAATATTATAAATATTATATATATATATATATCTTCTCCTTTCGGCTGTTCCCTTCAGGGGTTGCCACAGCGAATCATCTGCTTCCATCTCACTCTATCCTCTGCATCTTCTCTTACACCAACTGCCTTCACCACATCCATGAATCGTCTCTTTGGCCTTCCTCAAGGCCTTCTGCCTGGTAGTTCCAACCTCAGCATCCTACTACCAATATACTCACTATCCATCCTCTGTGCATGTCCAAACCATCTCAATCTAGCCTATCTGACTTTGTCTCCAAAACATCCTACTTGTGCTGTCCCTCTGGTGTACTTGTGCTGTCCCTCTGATGTCCTGATCCTATCCATCCTTGTTACTCTCAAAGAGAACCTCAACATTTTCATCTCTGCTACCTCCAGTTCTGTCTCCTGTCTTTTCTCCAGTGCCACTGTTTCTAAACCATACAACATCACTGGCCTCAACACCGTCTTGTACACTTTTCCTTTCATTCTTGCCAATATCTTTCTATCACACTGGACACTTTTCTCCAACCATTCCAACCTGCCTGCACACGCTTCTTCACCTCTTTTTGACACTCACAATTGCTCTGGATTGCTGAGCCTAAGTACTTAAAATCCCCCACCTTCCTTATCTCTGCTCTCTGTAACCTCACCATTCCTCTTGGGTCCTTGTCATTCACACACAGATATTCTGTCTTAGTGAGGCTAACCTTCATTCCTCTCCTTTCCAGAGCATACCTCCACCTCTCCAGATTGTCCTGCACTTGTTCTCAGCTCTCACTACAGATGACAATGTCATCTGCAAATATCATAGTCCATGGGGAATCTTGTCGAACCTCGTCTGTCAGCCTGTCCATCACCACAGCAAACAACAAGGGGCTCAGAGCTGACCCTTGATGCAGTCCCACCTCCACCTTGCACTCTTCTGTCACACCAAGAGCACACCTCACCACTGTCTTACATCTCTCATACATGTCCTGCACCACTCTTACATACTTCTCTGCCACTCCAGACTTCCTCATACAATACCACAGTTCCTCTCTTGGCACTCTGTCATATGCTTTTATATATATATATATATATATATACATACATATTTATATATATATATATATACACACACACACACACACACTAATGCGCAAATACTGTATTCTTCAGACTTCAGACCATAAGGCACACTTAAAAGCCTTTAAGCTTAAACATTATTGGCGGTGCGCCTTATAATCCAGTGCGCCTTATGTGTGGCTGAAGTCGGGCAATTCCATCTTACTGATCTCGACAAAACCCAATTGAAGAAATCTAATTCAGAGCTTACCATCATTACGGTGGATTACCTAAAGAGCTCCAACTGCAAAATATTGGTGTCAACAGGTCATAAGTTAGAGGGATCCGGGCTCTACGTCCAAATACCGGTATTATGGCTATCGAAGTCAGGTGACTTGCTGAGTAATACATTATTGTCTGAGAGAAGTTTACATCACGACCCTGGAAGACTTTTTTCGTAAGGCTTTTTCCACCTAATCTCCGTCTCTACCGACCGTCTGTCTATCTATCTAGTTATGAGGATGCTTCTGCGTCTCAGGACTAATTCAGAGCTCATCATCATCATTCCAGGTGGATTAACCAAAGAACTCCAACCACTATATATGGTGTCGACAGGTCTTAAGTTAGAGGGATCCGGGCTTTATGTCCAACTTGCGCAACTGTTAAACTCAGACACTGAAGATGAAGAATTTAATGGATTTGTGGAAGAGGACCGAACTGAAAAAAATGAGTTTATTGTTTTATATTGTTAAAGCTGAACAATATTGAGAGTTATTGTGAGAGTTAAATCAAGTTTGACTGATCTGACTTTTTCGCTTGATGCGCGTTATAGTCCGGTGCGGCTTATGTGTGAAACTGGTCTGTTCGTTGCTGTTGCGCCTTGTGGTCCGGTGCGCCCTATGGCCTGGGGAAATGGCGTGCCTCAATGCCCATAATTTAACCGCAAATGGAATGCATTTCTCTGACCTTGAACGTTTTCTAAACTTGTTTCAGCCCTTGGTCCCAGGTTGTAACGCTGAAATTTTGACGATTTGATACATTCAAGCAGTTCTGGAGATATTAGCATGCGTAGCCACAAAAAAACTAAGAATAAAACAAAAGCATAGACCAATGCATGAGTGCTCACAGAATCTGGCTACCCAGCATGGACTGATCAAACAATGTGCAAGTTACAATAAATATCAAGAAGAATGTGAGGTGACCATCATGACTGAAGAGATATGAGAGTTTTTAGAAGATATGGATTAGATCTTCAGGTTCTTTAAGGTCACCAAATTTAAATGGAATTCTTTTATATGAAATAAAATTAATTGTATTACCTTTAATATGGTTGTTTAGGGTGACAGTTGCACCTGCCACTCCCTCACCGCTGGGGCTGTTCAGAACTCTTCCCATTACAGAGAAGCCCATCACTCGGAAAATTGGCTACAAAGATTGTGAGGGAGGACAAAAGAAAGAAAAAAAGGTGTGGTCAACAGCATTACAAACAACATCCCTTAATAACATGAGCTTGAGACTGGCATTTTATTCACACTGCTTCTGTGGTAATTCCCCAATGATAACTATACAAGAACATGAGAAAGTTTAGGCAAGTAGAATATAAAACGTTCTCCAAAAGACATCAAGATGACACATTGCCCACACACTCATCCATTCATCTTCTTCCGCTTGATCCAAGGTTGTCTCAAGAGGCATTCTAATCAGACGCCCAGCTCAACTGACTCCTCTCTCCGCAGAGGAGCAGTGGTTCTACTCCGAGCTCCTCACTCTGACTCTAATGGAGAGCCCCGCCACCCTGTGAAGGAAGCTCTGTCACTACCCAAAGCTCGTGAACAGAGATGAAGGTTGGAACGTAGATTGACTGGAAAATTGAGAGCTTTGCCTTTCAGCTCGGCTTCCTTTTCACCACGATGGGCTGGTACAAGCGCCGCTTTACAACAGAGGCCTGACTCAGGAGCAAGACCCTGAGATACTTGGCCTGGGGTGTCCTGGTGTCAAGTGCACTTATGGACACCTTTATGTTCAAACATGGTGTTTGTGATGGACAAACCATGACCAGCACAGAAGTCGACGCCATTTGAGTTCAAAACGCCATTTGAGTTCAAATTGAAAAATCTTCAAAATTTCATGATCAGAGCCATATACATACATACATCTACATATACACAGACACACTCAACAGTGATGACCTGCATGCTACTGATTCTGTGTAATTGAATCACTAATTGAGATTAATAATGTGGAGTTCAATTAGTGACATCATTCATTCTTTGAAATACAGATGCAAATTATTATCCTTATTTAAGGAAGCAAATGTTGTGCATGTTGAACATTTCTCTCTGAACCTCTGAGGAAAATGGGTCACTATATAATAAATAGAAAACTTGTAGGGTGACATCAGCTTCTAAGGAATCACCCAAAAATCCAGAAGAATCATCCTGGGCTGGAAATACCTGTTCACAGGTAACAGAAGTTGGTCGACTCAATGTGACACAGATGTGAGGCAGGTCTCGGAAACAGCGTTTATACAAATAAATATTAGTTCAGAGATTCAAAGGAAAACAAAATCTTACATTTTTCAGTTTATACACTGAATGTTCTAGTTTGTAGAGAAGAAATATATTTGACGTTTCTTCAGTTTCTTTAAAGGAAGAACAAATTTTATATACATTTCATGTTTTGATTTGGAATCGAATGTGTCGTGTTCCCAATGTATTTGTGTGTACGGAAACAAAAGCTATTCTCAGGATTTTGACCTGCTTTTTTTCCACTTTTTTTAAACACACTGCTATTGTTTTGTGTTCAAAATCATTCGGAGATTCAGTTTCAAAAAAATAAATAAATAAATAAATAAAAATTAAAAACCCACAAAACGGTAACAGGGGTCACAGCAAGATGGTCCTGGGTGCCAAACGTTCTTGTGAGGAGTTTTCATGTTCTTCTCGTGCTTGCATGGGTTTCCTCCAGGTACTCTGGTTTTCTCCCACAGTCCAGACACATGCACATTAGGCTAACTGGCTGTTCCAAATTTCCCATTTGTGTGCGAGTGTGTGTGTGTGTGTGTGTGTGTGTGTGTGTGTGTGTGTGTGTGTGTGTGTGTGTGGGGTCTGGAGAGCTGCACACGGTGTACCCCGCCTTCACCCAGTTTCAGCCGAGATAGGCATCAGCCTCTTTCACAGCCCTAGTAGGATTAAGCTGTTCAGCAAATCAATGAACAAATGAAGAAAAAAAACAAAAACACATAAAACTGTTAGAATAGAAGCTACCACAGACAGATTTTAGTCTGAAGTTTGGATTAAAATTACATCAACAGGTTCTTTCTTCTCCTTTAACATGAGCCTTACCTCTAACTTCAGAGTGTCGTGCTTGACACTGAACTCTAACCGGGATGGAGCGACATCAAAAGTGATCCGTTCCCCTCTGTAATACGGTACCTGGGGTGTAAAATGGATTATTTGAATAGATTTATTTATGCTACCTCTCCAGTATTTTGTGATTATAAAAGATTTAAAGAAATTGGATGATCATACCACAGTGTAGTCAGCACTAGGTAAGCATGGAAAGGAGAAGGTACCATCCTCACGCGACTGTGCACTACACAGATACACAAGTGTTGAATCATCTAACAAAGCACCGTCGACAGGAATGGAGCTACAGCCGCTGATCTGCACAAAACACACTCTGATCATAAATCAACCAGCTGCAGGGCAAATCACAGGCCTATATTAACCTTCAGGTTTTAATATATGGGTGGCATGATAGTAAAGCGATTAGCACGTCTACGGCACAGCAGGAAGTTTCTGGCTCCAAGTCCCAGGATCTATGAGGGTGTTTCTGTGTGAAGTTCGCATTTTCTCCCTATACATGCATAGGTTTCCTCTAGGTCAGTGGTTCTTAACCTTGTTGGAGGTACCGAACCCCACCAGTTTCATATTGTGAATTCACCGAACCCTTCATCGGCGAAAAATAAAAATATGATTTTTTACAAATTCAAGACATAGGTACTGTTGTATTCTTGTATTCCCCATCTCCATGCAGTTTCACGAAGTGTTCCTTTAGTTTTGCTGGTGCGAGACTAGAGTTGCTCAACTTGGCATTGCAAATCATTCAGATAGGATGCCGAGTCCCATCACGTTCCGTGATGCATGTGAATCCATGTTGTACATATTCGTCCGACCACTTTCTTTTTTTGCTCGACATAGTTAGTATGGATTAAAATATTCCGAAAAAATCTCACGACTTCACACATTGACTACTGAGCGCGCCAAATTCCCCGCGGCACTGATTGGCCAAGCAATGTAATGTGATCATCTGCAGCCAGTGACGGCCAAGCGGGGCGTGTCATCACTAATTGACATGATGAGTTGGGTGTGTCCTGACCTCCGTGGCAGAGGCTCTGCCGAACCCCTGAGACCGACTCACCGAACCCAGGTTAGGAACCACTGCTCTAGGTACTCCAGTTTCCTCCCACAGTCCAAAGAAGTGCACATTAGGCTTATTGACGGTTTTACATTTCCCCTAGGTGTGAGTGTGAATAGTTGTGTGTTGCCCTATGATGGTCTAGCGAGCTGTTCAGGGTGGAACCTGCCTTTACCTAGTATCAGCTGATATAGGCTCCAGACCCTAATAATGGAAGAGGTTTGGGAGTTTTCATTCACTTCCTTGGTTTGGGTGATCTCTCCATCCATCCATTCACAAGAGTCCCCATGAGTGCAATATGCCGAAAACAAATTGAATTGAGAAGAAATTATTGATAATAGCAGAGGAACTGACTAGACTTTGGAATTGATCAAAACAGATCAAGGCAACATATCCAAGTTAGTTTTCACTTTAATAAATGTTCTTAGTTTTCATCGCACAAAAACCTTTCATATATGTTCAGATCATTTATTTATGATTTGGCAATAGATCTGTCTGTAGATCCAATCAGGAGGCCCTCTGTCGAAGAGTCTCATTCTAGTGATGAATCAAGAACAAGTAGTGGAATGCGTAGAATTTATATGAGATTAGGGGGAAAAGCCGAAAGGAAATCTCTCTCGCCACTACAACTGACAGAAGAACTAATTACATTTGAAAATTCATCCAAATAGGGTCAAGGGGTGCTTTCAGGCTTGAGGAGCTTTCTCATAGTCCTTAGATTAGTTCTTAGTTGCTTTCTACCCTGCATTCTACCCTTTTCTGGGTGAGAATCATGGACTTGGAGGTGCTGGTTTTCATCCTGGCTGCTTCGCACTCAGCTGTGAATTGCTCCAATGAGAGCTGGAGGTCGTGGATTGATGACACCTAAAGGATGTCATCCACAAAAAGCAGACAGAAGATCCTGTGGGCACCAAACCAGAACCACTAAACGCCACGGCTGTGCATACAAATTCTGTCCATAAAAATTATGCACATAATAAGTGACAAAGGACAGCCATGGCAGACTCCCACCTTTACTAGAAAAGAATTCATCATGTTACCAATGCGGACCAGGCTCTGATCATACAGAGACCAAATGGCCCATAGCAACAGGTTCAGTCCACCGTACTCCCAGAACATGACCCGAGGGACACGGTCTACATCCTTCTCTAAAATTCAGAAAACACATGTGGACAGATTTAATAAACTCACATGCGCCCTCTAGGATTCTGTAGAGTATACAACCCCAAGAAAAAAATGATGGAATCACCAGTCTCGGAGGATGTTCGTTCAGTTGTTTAATTTTGAAGAAAAAAAAAGCATATCACAGACATGACACAAAACTAAAGTAATTTCAAGTGGCAAATTTCTGGCTTTAAGAAACAGTAAAATATTTTTTTTTTTTAATGTGGTGGTCAGTAACAGTTACTTTTTTTAGACCAAGCTGGGGGAATAAATTATGGAATCAGTCAATGTTGGGGGAAAAAATTATGGAATCATGGGGGGGGGGACAACAACAACAAATGAACACTTCAACGCACCATTCGTACTTCGTTGCACCACCTCTGGCTTTTATAACAGTTCGCAGTCTCAGAGGCATGGACTAAATGAGTGACAAACAGTACTCATCATCAAGCTGGCTCTAACTTTCTCTGATTGCTTTTGCCAGATCAGCTTTGCAGGTTGAAGCCTTGTCATAGACCATTTTCTTCAACTTCCACCACAGATTTTCAATTGGATTGAAATCCGGACTATTTGCAGGCCATGACATTGACCTTGTGTGTCTTATTCACCAAAAATAAATGGTATTAATAGTATTAATATAATTAGTATTGCATCCAAATGCCAATGAATTTGAACATGAATTTGGTGTTACATTCTGCTTTGTTACTCATAAAAGTGCAGTTATGTGCTTGAGGTTGTTCTATCACTGTCTTTGCAACAAGGTTCATGAAGCTATGGTTAATATAGAAGAAAATATACTGGACTACTCCTAAAATTTGGGGATTGTGGATCTCACTTCTTATGGCAGCAGTTTCAGGGAATTTACACATCACCAAAAACATGCATAGAGACATCACATAAATCAGTGTCGGTCATAAGGTTTGGACCATTGAAAATACTCACCCCTTCAATCCATGTGGCAGAGTACAGAAGAAATGTCACCTCCTTCATGGGTTCACCATCACTTTGCACCTCACCAGACACATCATAGCCTTTAACCATTAGCGGATCTGCAGCCTGGGCATTAGCGTTTGATACAACAACAGAGGTTGACGTCTGTTGAGGGAATGTAAACCAATGTTAAACATATATTGGAGAGCGGATAATATTTTTGAGATGTCTTATACGGCGGCCGAACGCTCCAACTCAGGAAACAGGGTTCTGTGATTTTAAATACCGTATTGAACGTAATAAGCGCCCTGCTTCAATGAGAGCCCCCCCCCCCCCCCCCCCCATTGTTTTGATCTTACATCTAATAACCGCCCATGTGTACTGGGAGCAAAATGGTCGATCAAACTTACCAATTTTATTGGAACAGTCTCTGTAACGGTACAATGAAGCGTTCACTGCCTGTAAAAATGAGTTTACACGGTATTTCAAACCCCCCTGCCACTGGGGAATGTCTATAATGTTAATCAGTAACAACACATTTAATTGTTCCGCCTGGCTTTAAAAAACAGGAAAATATTTTGTTCTCTTAGTAAATGCCCAACAACTGATGAACCATTAGAGACTGCTTCAACAAAACTATGGGATGCTCTGGATGAATGGAGCGATGAGCCAGATATGGACCTATCAGAAAGTGATGACCAGTATTTTTCACCCAATTCTCCTGCTCACTGACTTCATAAATTTAAAGAAGTTCCTGGCCATGTGCTTTTATTTATGTTCTGTTGATTGGTTCAATGTGCCATGTGCTAAAGTCGACATTCTTGATTGGCTCATTTTACTTTCGGGAAAATGTTTATAGGAAATGTTTCAAAGAACAGCCCCAGGAGGGAAAAGTAAGGGAAGGAAAAGTCTTTTTTTTTATTCTATTTTCTGTTTATTTTCAGCTTTCATGTAAGTAATTTGGTTGATACCACAAAATGAATAACACAAATACCAGTTACACTCTTTTATTGTTCTGGAATTATTCATGTTTTCCACCTCGATGGTAATAAGCACTTACCGTTCCACACCGCTAGTAATATTTTAATAAGTGCCCACCCACTCCAATTTTTAGGTGCCCTGGGCGCTTATCACGTCGATACGGTATTTCGGCTAAATAGAGTCAGTTTGTTAAAACGCTTGGTTAACGACTGACGTTAATTACTTAACATAACAAGATAGCAAAAAAAAAAAAAAAATCATATCAATATTTGGAAAGGGCAGTTGTGGCCTGGAGGTAAAGGTACTGGGTCACTGATCCTAAGGTTGGGGATTCAAGCCCCACTCTCAACAAACTGTCACTGTCCCCCCCCCCCCAGGTAGCTTACTGGGTTATCAAAGGCCAGCCATGTCTCTGACTGTCTATAGTGTGAGGCTCATGTAAAAGAACCATTGCTGACTTTCAACAAGAGTAGCTGCATAGCTGTCAGTGCGTTTCTGCCCTGTAATGGCCTGGCGAGCTGTCCAGGGTGTAATCTGCCCTCACCTGGAGTCGGCTGGGATGGGTGCCAGCCTCCCCGTAACCCTAATTAGGACTAAGCAGTTACAGAAAATCAATGAATGGATGATATTTGAGGAAGACACCTGTTAATTAAAATACATTTTCAACTACGATAAGGGAATAAATTACTGGGTGAAACAGTTTACCCTTTCCATAGTCCACGATGCATGAGATGCTGTAATTTCATAATTTCCTGGAAGCACTTTTGAAAAAGTGTACCTGCAAAACAAAGGGACAATAATCGTGTCATATTACTATTTGGTAAAATCGGGCACCCACTTTGTCTTCTTTAAATCAAGAAGCACGTGTAGAAATCAGAGACCCTGCATACACTGAATGCATAGTAACAAGCCACATCTCTTCTAATAACAACACTACAACAAGCCTATCCTGTGTGAACTACATGCAGCGCTTCCTTTGACCTGATCAATCCTGTGTTGCTTTGGCCAGTGCACGTGTACAAAAGTCAGAGGAATCATAAAATACAAAGAGTACATTTTTGAGCATGAAACCGTGTGTACCATGTTCTTCTTCGACCTGATGAGCTAAAAAATAATGCCTGAGCTGGAGTCGGGGAATCTAAAACTGAGCAGTCTGAAATTTCTTTCTTTGAAATGCAATGTAATTACATCTTTTTCTCTAAATAATATTTCATTTACAGAAATTCAAAGGTAAAAACGTAACAAAGACCACCTGACATGTATTACGGAAAATAATTATTCACTGAAGGTGAGGTGGATATTGCTGAATAGTCCCCGAAACAGAGTGTTGATGAGACTATTTCTATACAGCCACTGAGACTGAAGTGAATAGTTGTTGTAAAAGTATACACTACATGGGAATATAATAAAAAAAAAAAACCCACACAGCATTTTACTTATTCAACTTATCTAATGTGCATGTCATTGGATTGTCAGAGGAAACTGGAATACCCAGAGGAAACACACACACACACACACACACACACACACACACACACACACACACACACACATGGGGAACACGCAAACTCCACACAGAAACACCCTCACCAAGCTTGGTACCTTCTTGCTGTGAAGTGGATGTGCTAACCACCACACCAGCCCTGATTTTCCTAATACATTTATGAAGTTTCCTGTCTGCCGGCTCTGGATACAAATTCCTTCAAAATGTGGATATTTCTAGATTCCCGATTCCTTGCATGACATAAACTGATGACTTCTGCCCCCCACCCAATTTTCTGCCTAATTGGGTCATATCCAATTCCCACCATCAAGTATTGCCTTCCCTCTCACCCCGCCTCTTTTCGAACTGCAGCATGGGTGTATCTTGGGGGGGGGGGGGGGTCTAACACACTCGCAAGAAAAGCGCTATCCGCCACCTTGTACAAGCGAGCTTATAGATGCTCCATGATTGGCCGGCGATCGCCATGAGTGATAGGGACGTGAGCGCATGCTGTTCCGACTTACCGTGAAAGCTCAGCCAATTATCTCCCCCTCTGCTCCCTTTTCTAAATAAGTAGTGTGATATATGAATGGCATGACGAAAAGTAAACAGACTCACTGTCCTTCATCTTGAGTGACCACCATTTGAAGTACTTGATCTTCTCCAGTTTTCTTCAGACTGACCTCCACTCCTGCTGGACCATGAAAATGACCTTTACTTAAAACCTGGAGGGTGAAAAAATAATCAATTTTTAAAAAGTAATAAAATAAAAGAATGTAAAGTTTTTAGGTCTTAAAAAATTTTCAGAGAATATTTTTCTTACTGTTCCTAAAACAGAAAATCCAGTAAAGAAGAAATTAATGTCCTGCTCTTTGGTGCATATGTCATTAATGCCATCCACATGGATATCCACCGTGGTCGGTTCTGCAACCAAGCAGATAGAAACAGACGTAATGTGTTGAGAGTTAAAACATTGTTCCCTTGTATCTTACTGAACATTACTTTAAAGCCTCATGTTATAATCATACCTAAAAATCATGAGAAATATGATTTATTAACCCTTTAACACCCAAATTATTTTTTGCAGTGAAAAATAAATTATCACTAGTTTTTCCGAATCAAAAAGGCCTAAGGAAACACCCCGAACACATTTCTTTCAACAAAATTATAAGAACACCAATAATAATAACACAATAATAACAAATAAGAACACGCAAATTTGTGAACAACACAACCCTGCGCACTCAAGGTCGTCTCACAGCCAAGGCACGTGGGACCAAGCTGTGTGGCATCAGGCGATGCTTCAACAAGTACAGAACACATTCTGAATTGCAGCAGCACTGAGTACAATACGTCCAGTAATTATTTGCATTTTTGAAAGAGGACCATATGGTCCTACAGGGCATTAAAGGGTTAATTTAACATATCTGTCTACTTTACCCTACAAAATATTCAGCTGCACTAATGAGGTTCAATCTCTAAAAGGAACATTTGATCTAGTTACACTGTCTAGAAGCTCCTGGGTTCATATTCCATGCTCAGTAAGGACATTTGTGTGGAAAATGAACATTTTACATCCATATTTATTATTGGGTTCATCAGAGGGACAGCCCAGGGCAGTGGTGGTCTAGTGGTATAGGACGCTGGATCACTGATCCAAAGGTTGGGGGTTCGATTCCCACTCTTCACAAGGTTGTCACTGTCCTCCCCAGTGCAGCTAACTGGGTTATCAAAGGCCAGCCATGTCTCTCACTGTCTATGGTGTTAGGCATGTCAAAGAACCATTGCTGACTTTTGACAAGAGTAGCCTGCAAAGCCGTCAGCGTGTTTCTGCCCTGCGATGGCCTGGCGAGCTGTCCAGGGTGTACTCTGCCCTCGCCCAAAGTTGGCTGGGATGGGCGCCAGCCTCTCTGCGACCCTAATTAGGATTAAGCGGTTACAGAAAATGAACTGATGATAAACAGAGGGACAGCACATGGAAGATGTTTTGGAGACAAAGTCAGAGAGGCTAGATTGAGATGGTTTGGACATGTACAGAGGAGGGATAGTGAGTATATTGGTAGTCGGATGCTGAGGTTGGAACTACCAGGCAGAAGGCCTAGAGGAAGACCAAAGAGAAGATTTATGGATGTGGTGAAGGAGGACATGAAGGCAGTTGGAGTAAGAGTAGAAGATGCAGAGGAAAGGATGAGATGGAGGCAGATGATTCACTGTGGCGACCCCTGAAGGGAAAAGCCGAAAGGAAAAGCAGAAGAAGATTTATTATTGGGTTCCTTCAGGTTGTCCGGTTTCCTCCCACAATCCAAAGATGTTCAGTTTAGGCTAATTGGCTGTTCCTAATTGCTTCAAGGTGTGGATGCAAGTGTGAATGTTTATTTGCGTTGTCCTGCAATGGTCTGGTGAAATGTTTAGGGTGTACCACACCTTTTCTCAGGTGTTGGCTGAGATAGGCTGGGGCCTCAACCCTAATAGTAGGATTAGGTGGTTCTGAAAATGAGTGATGGGATGTCTAAAACAAATTTCGAAAAGCCCAGACTTGGACAACATAATTATTCTCTCTAACTAAACAGAAAAGCATGTTCAACAGATTATCCATATTAAGAGTTTCAGAGCTTTAGATGAGGGGGAGGACCAAAAAAAAAAAAAAAATCACGCCTTACCAAAACTCCATCCCAGAGGTGGTTCAATTTTCAGGACAAAATCACCCTGTTTGATGGAAAAAACAGATATTAAATTATTTTATTTATTATCCTGCATTAAGCAGGCCTACTGTATTCTCACAGTCATGGCAAATTTAGGTACAGACAAGGATGTGCATGGACACATCAAAATATACTTTAAAATAGCAAACACTTCTAGTTAATGGATCTCGCATTTACCAAAATTATCTCCTACATCCTCGTACTGTATTTAAATAAATGGGGAGAATATGTGATTCAATTTTTTATCACCTGAAGCATTGGACAGTTCAAATATCTCGATGGAAAGATTTCTTTAGTAAACTCATCACCCACTCTAATTCGATCACGGTTGTGGGGAGGCTGGAGCCCATCTCAGCCATCACCAGACAAAGATATGGGGTGCAGACTGAACAATTTGAAAGAGGATCGAAAGGTCCATACACTAACAACCAGACAGACTTACACCTGGGGGCAATCTGGAACAGCCAATTAGCCTACTGTGCATGGGAATCCACACAAACTCGCCCGGCCCCTGAATTGAAATTGTTCCTGTCACGCGGATGTGCTAACTGCTCTGCCACCGTGCCACCATCTCATGGCTCTACTCCCTGCCGAGGCCAGCAATCCTGCATATCAACCAAAATTTTAATTTCACAAATGTTTAAAAAATTCTTTTCAAAAATTCCTGGATCCAGAACTTAATTCGGATCATCTCCAACATTCTTTGCCCACCTCTGAAAGAAATTTTACAAAAAATCCACACAACATATTGCAGTAGACATCAGAACCAGGGATACCGGGGAAAGAGGGGGAGTTATTGTAGTAACTTATAATAGTAAGAAATAATACAGCCATACCTTGTCATAAAGTGGGATCATGAAATAGCCATTAATGGGGGCACAGTCCGTCTGATATTTCAGGGATCCTTGCTTCGTGTACAGTCTTATCTGGAGAGGAGAAAAAAAAGAGAGATTCATAGATTGACTCAATAAACATTAACTTTCTGCCTCTATGTGGGAGTAATTTCTCTCCATAATAAACTTGGAATACAATTTTCAGTTTGGTGTGGAATTGTAACATTACTACTGTTGTAATAAATAATTGTCTGTAACAAGGGACATACTTTCCCCTTTAAAGGTACAGTGTGTAAATTTAGCATTATGTAGTGGCATCTAGTGGAGACATACAAGACTGCAACCAACTGAAATTGTATTTCTGACACCTCGCCTCAAAAAGCCTGCACAGTATGCCCTTGACGATTCGCGGTTTTGCACCCACAGTTTGAGTATTCGCTGACTGCCAAGCAACCGGCACGTGATTCAAATTCATCCAATGGTTGTCCTCCTTTCTCCTGATTGGTTGAGCTCATGTCCCGCCCCTTTTCCTCATTCGCGCACAAGTTGTCAATGAGCCTCTTTTTTTGTGTGTGTTTTAATTACCAGTTAAGCTCTATGATACCACTCAAACGCTCTGCGTCTTCTCTGGCTAAGCGATAGAAAACGCTGGATGTCTCTTCTGAAGACATAAGACCGTCTCCTGAGAAACGACGGATTTCTCTGAACTGTTGTATTAAAATCTTTTTCAATTATTATTCCAGTACAGTCCCTAAGTTCATGTTTATACGTGAGATTTTATGTTCTGTAACATGTTCAACAAACGATACCAAAAGGATAAACTTTTTCAGCAATGGTTCTTTTACATGAACCTTTCACCATAGGACAGTGAGAGATATGCCGGCCTGTGATAACCCAGTTAGCTGCACTGGGGGGGACAGCAGTAACAATCGAGAACGACTTAATTCAAGGTTTACCTGTAATCTGGAATGAGAGCAAAATTTGAAAGTAGCATCTCTTCAAGGCTCCAACCTGACACCCACCCTTCCAAAGCCACGCCCTCCCCCAACATGCATCAATACTGCTGGTTTATGCATAGTAGGGTCAGGAACGAGCAGTGACACACCGGAGCAATTGATTGGATATTTCTCAGCAGACCAAAAAACCGTGAATGATCAATGTTTTTACAAATACAGTGGCCACAGGTGACAATTTTTTTCCAGATTTCATCAATTATTGATTGCTGGTGATGTGCACAGACCATTTCCACCAATCTAACAGTTTGTGTGTACAGATTAAAAATAAATAAATAAATAAATAAAATCCCAATCCCAACTTTAACTGTGCTACTCTAACACTGCCTGGTGTAGAACTAAATTGTTTGCAAAGAAAAATTAAATGCATTAAAAACAAATGACTCAAAGTAAAGAATGTATGAGCTGGTATCCTACACACATCTAAAAAATTGAACAGATGGAAGAGAAATCGGATTAAAACAAACACACCCACGGTCTTCTAAAGCTGCTTAATCCTACCAATACGATTACGGGACGACCGAAGTCTATCCAGCTGACACTAGGCGAAGGTGGGGTACATCCTGACCAGGAAAGCAATAGACCGTAACATACAAATATTCACACTCACAACCTGGGGCAATTTCTCACACTCACTTGCTGAACTGTGTCAGTTCTGTGGAGGCTGGAGCCTATCTGAGCCAACACAGGGCAAAGGTGGGGTATACCCTGAACAGGAGAGCAACACACATACAAATATTCACACTCACAACCAGGGGCGATTTTTCACACTCACTCATTTGCTGAACTTCTTCATGATATTAGATTTCTGTGGAGGCTGGAGCTTATCTCAGCCAACATGGGCCAAAGGTAGTGTAAAACTTAGACTAGCACGGCAGCACACACAACTATTCACAGTCAAAAACTAGGAGAAATTTCTCACACTCACTTGCTGAACTGCTTCATCCTATTAGAGTTCTGTAGAGGTTGGAGCCCATCTCAGCCAACACGGGGCAAAGGTGGGGTATACCCTCACCAGGAGGGCAACACACATACAAATACAGTCGGCCCCCAACTTACGAAGACCCCTGTGTACGAAATCCCCGAGTTACGAAAGACATTTTCTTGACTTTCCGTCCCTGAGATACAAAACAACACCCTCTTACGAAAAGAAATTCAAAATTCAAATGCGCCAATCAACGTGCGAGTTGCTCTCTCATTGGCTGTCTCTCAACATCCCGCCCTGCTGGCCTCCCAGATAGCGACAGAAGGAAACTTCACTCTTTAGTTTTCAGATTAATTTTTAAGTTGTTTTAATTCAGTAAATGTTTAATAAATGTGGGTGCATTTGAGCTCATCTGGAATTCCGATCCCTCAAGGAATCAAATTAAAGTTGCGTCAAGCAGGAAATGCGCTTTTAATTTACCTCTTGTGGGCGTGGCCCGCAGCACGCACGAGAAAGAGAGAGAATACCGCTTTAGTTTAGTTTTTTCAGTTTTAATTCAGTAAATGGTCAAGCAGGGAATACGCTTTGAATTCACGTCTTGTGGGCGTGGCCCACAGCACGCACGCGCGCGCGAGAGAGAGAGAGAGAGAGAGAGAGAGAGAGAGAGAGAGAGAAGGAATAACGCTTTAGTTTTTTAGTTTAGTTTTTTATGTTGTTTTAATTCAGTAAATGGTCAAGCAGAGAATGCGCTTTGAATTCACGTCTTGTGGGCGTGGCCCGCAGCGAGAGAGAGAGAGAGAGAAAGAAGGAATAACGCTTTAGTTTTTAAGTTGTTTAATTCAGTAAATGTTTAATAAATGTGGGCGCATTTGAGCTCATCTGGAATTCCGATCCCTCAAGGAACAAAATTAAAGTTGAGTTTGTGAAGCAGGGAATGCGCCTTGAATTCCATGTCTTGTGGGCGTGGCCCGCAGTGCGTGCATGTGAAAGAGATAAGAGAGAGAGAGAGAGAGAGGTGTGTTAATAAAAAATGTTTAATAATGGTTTAATTAATAAATGTTAATAAAATGTTTAAATGGTTTAATAAATGATTTAATTTTACTTTTAACACATATTTCATACAAAACTGGTGTACTTTTATAATTTTTAAAGGGTTTATGGGGTTTATCTAGTCCAAAGACTGGAGCCTTGGAACGAATTAGGCATTTTAACATGTAAGATGCGACCCCTACTTACGAAATCCCGGCGATACGAAAAGGTCTCTGGAACGGATTAATTTCGTAAGTTGGGGGCCGACTGTATTCAAATTCACAACCTGGGAGAAAAATTTTCACTCACTCATTTGCTGAACTGCTTCATAACATTAGAGTTCTGTAAAGGCTGGAGCCTATTTCGGCCAACATGGGGCAAAGGTGATGTATACCCAGACCAGCAAGGCAACACACAACTATTCACAGTCACAAACTAGGGGCAATTTCTTACACTCACTCATTTGCTGAACTGCTTTATCCTATTGGAGTTCTGTATAGGATGGAGCCCATCTCAGCCAACATTGGGCGAAGGTGCGGTATATATCCTGACCAGCAAGGCAACACATATACAAACTAGGGGCAATTTCTCATACACTCTCTCACTCATTTGTTGAACTGCTTTATCCTAGTAGGGTTGTGTGGAGGCCGAAGCCTATCTCAACCAACACTAGGTGAAGGTGGGATAGAACATAAATAGCTCACTAGTGCATCACAGGACCAATATGTGTACTCACACCAAGGGTCAGTTTGGAACGGTCAATTAGCTTAATGTGGTGTATATATATATATATATATATATATATATACACACACACACATATATATATTAGTGGTAATTCCCTTTCGGCTTTTTCCCTTTTTTCAGGGGTCGCCACGGCGATACAGTATATATAATAATTTTTTCAACTGTTGGAGGAAACCTGTGTTCACAGAGGAAACCCACACAAGCACAGAGAGGACGCAGGAACATCGACTGGAAGCACAAATGGGCAGAATACCCCGGAAATGAATGTAGCTACAGAGCGGCTAACTATTCCGGCTAACTGTTTATAATTAAATCTCAGCCTCACCTCGACAAGCGAATAATCGATTTCCACGTCTGATCGCACAAACCCACCGCATCCTACTAGAATATCATCAGCACAGTGTCCACCCTCCACATACAGAGAGAACACTACACACACGAAAATCTTCAACAGCGTAATCCTCGCCATCTCACCGTCCCTGGAAGCACTACACCTACATTGCACGTGGCTCTTCGAGCTTCAACCAATCACAGCACAGAACTCGGATTTTTACAACGATAGTACTCGCCAAGCGGTCAGCTGGTCCACACTCATTCGTCTCGTTGGCTAATATCAAACAGGAAACGGAAAGCGCTCAGAAGAGTGGGCGGGACTTAACGGATAAACAAAGACAGTCAGGGATTTCTGCAAAATTATTTATTTTAATTCCTGGATAAATATTAAAGTATGAATAACAAAAATAAACAAACTGAAAGTAAATACAGAAAAAATAATATTTGGGGAAACGTGTTTATAGAAAGAAATCAAAAATATGCAAAATATACTGCATATAAATATAATTTATATGGGCAATATAACTAAGTACATACATTTAGTTTCACTATTAAAATGTTAAATAATTTTTTTGCATTTTTTGATAATAACACAAAAGAGGTTTGGTTATGAATTTAAGGGGCAATGAGGAGCTGTACTGCTTCTGTGTGGAGTTTGCAAATTCTACTCATAGGGGTTGTCTCGTGGTATAGGGAGCTGGATCGCTGATCCAAAGGTTGGGGGTTCGAGTCCCACTCTCCACAAGGTTGTCACTTGCCCCCCCCCCCCCCCCCCAGTGCAGCTAACTGGGTTATCAAAGGCGGGCCATGTCTCTCACTGTCTATGGTGAGAGGTTCATGTAAAAGAACCATTGCTGACATTCGTAAAGAGTAGCTGCAAAGTCGTCAGCGTGTTTCTGTCCCTTGCTAAAAAGGGTTGTGACAGGAAGGGCATCCGACGTAAAAACCTCTGCCAAATCAAATATGCGAATCAGATGATTCGCTGTAGCGACCCCTGAGTAAAAGGGAAAAAGCCGAAAGGAAGACAGACTCATGCTTCCTCCGGGAACTCTAGTTTCCACTAGTTGAAAATCATGCACATTTGGCTAATTTGATATTCCAAATTGCCCCTCGGTGTGAAAGTGAAGTGTTGTGAGTGTTGGCCCTGCAACAGTCTGGCGAGGCATTCTGGGTGTACGCTACATTCGCCAAGTGTTGTCGAAGATGGGCTCTAGCTTAAACATGACCTGAGTAGGATTATGCATTTCAGTAAACGTAACTTGAATATGATTTCATTCGTTCATTTTCTGTAACCGCTTAAGGTCACGGGGAGCCTGGCACCCATCCCAGCTGACTCCGAGCGAGGGCTGAGTACACCCTGGACAGCTCACCAGGCCATTGCAGGGCAGAAACACGCTGATGGCTATGCAGCTACTCTTGTCGTAAGTCAGCAATGGTTCTTTTACATGAACCTCTCACCATAGGCAGTGAGAGACATGGCCGACCTTTGATAACCCAGTTAGCGGCACTGAGGGGACAGGGACAACCCGTGGAGAGTGGGGCTTAAACACCAACCTTAGGATCAGTGATCCAGAACCTTTACCACCTTACCACCAGGGCATATATATATATATATATATATATATATATATATATATATATATATATACACAGTGCTGTGCAAAAGGTTTTTGCACCCTTACTGATTTTTTTACTTTTTTGCACCTTTGTCACACTTAACTTTTTCAGATCATCAAACAAATTTAAACATTACACAAACATAACCCAAGTATTAAAAAATGCAGTTTAACTGTTGTGATTTTAGAAGGACAAACAAGAAAGAAGATTATATAGATGTCTCAGTCTGGGAAAGGATGCAAAGCCATTGGTAAATCTTTGGGACTCCAGTGGACCACTGTTAGAGTTATCTATAAATGGAGAAGGCATGGCACAGTGGTGACCCTTCCCAAGAGTGGTCGACCTACCAAAATAACTCTAAGAGCATGGCGCAGACTAACCGGAGCAGTCACGAAGGATCCAAAAACCACTTCAAAACAACTACAAGCCTCACCTGCATCAGTTAATATCAATGTTCATGACTCCACCATCAGAAAAACACGAGGCAAAAATGGCATCCATGGAAGAGTTCTGAGGGGAAAGCCACTGTTGACAAAAAAGAATATCAAGGCACAACTCAATATTGCCAAGAATCATCTTGATCATCCCCAAAGCTTTTGGGAAAATGTCCTCTGGACTGATGAAACTAAAGTTGAACTTTTTGGGAGAAATGCATCCCGTTACATCTGGCGCAAAAGGAACACTGCATTTGATAAAAAAGAACATTGTGCCAACAGTGAAACATGGTGGTGGAAGTGTGATGATCTGGGCCTGCTTTGCTGCTTCAGGACCTGGGCGACTTGTCATGATTGATGGAACCATGAACTCTGCTCGTTACCAAGAAATCCTGCAAAGAATGTTCATTTTTTTCAGTTCGAGACCTCAAGCTAAAGCACACCTGGGTTCTGCAGCAAGACAATGATCCGAACCACACCAGCAGGTCCACTTCTGAATGGCTAGAAAAGAACAAAGTGAGGGTTTAGGAGTGGCCTAGTCAAAGTCCCAACCGGAACCCGATTGAGATGTCGTGGTGCATGACCTGAAAAAAGGCTGTTGATGCCCGAAAACCATCCAATCTGGTCCATCTTAAACAATTCTGCAGAGAAGAGTGGGCCAAAATCCCATCATAGCGATGTGAAGGACTCATCGCCTCTTATCGCAAACGCTCTGCGGTTATTTCTGCAAGAGGTGGTTCAACCAGCTATTCGGTTTAGGGGGCAATTACTTATTCACACGGGCCCTTGTAGGAATTGAAGTTTTTTCCCCCCTTATACTGAAAACTGCATTTGGTGTACTTGTGTTTTATCTTTGTATAATATTTAGGTATCCTTCACCATGTACTGTACAGAACATGGACAGGGTTTCCATCCATGGTCAGGCCATCAATAACATTCAGTTTGCTGACGACATCAACTTGAAAGAAGAAAACGTCCAGAAGCTTCAGAATAGCCTAATGTTGGCTAACAATGCAGCAGAGAAATCAACGTCAATAAAACAAAATGATGGTTTTTGGCAAAAATTAAGTGTGAATGGTCAAGAAGTGGATACATTTGTTTATATTGGAAGTTTGATAACCTACGCTAATGATTGCCATAAAGAGATGAGAAGACTGATTGCATTGGCAACTGGAGCTTTTAACTGTTTCAACACTGTTTGGAGAAGCAGAGATATTAGTATCAAAACTAAGGTTCAAATCATCCACACTTGTGTCTCCAGTGTTCTCCTATATGCAGCTGAGACATGGACACTGCGCAAAGATGACATTCGTAGACTTGATGCGTTTGAAATGTACTGCTTCAGAAATATGCTTAACATCCACTGGTTTCATCATATCCCCGATACCGAAGTCATTCGTTGTATTAAGCCGGACTACAATCTGCTGCAAATGATCATAAAATACAAAAGGAGCCTTTTTGGCCACATCTGCCAGATGACAGACAATCGTCTTATCAAGCAAGTGCTGTCTGGCATTACTGAGGGCCGGAATAGAAGATCCCAACCATGTAGAAAATGGACAGACGATACTGAGGAGTGGGGTAGGAGAGCAGTATTAGTAAACTTTCCAGAATAGCCCTGAGAAGAGCCGATTGGAGAAAATGGACAAAGCTGATCATTGACACCAATGGGTTCACAAGAACCCAGGGAGATTAACGATAATGAATGAGAATGATAATATTTAGGTTTGCTTGATCTGAAATGGATGACAATGACGAATAGACAAAAAGTGTCATAAATTGGTCAAAGGCAAAAACTTTTGCACACAGTGTGTGTGTGTGTGTGTGTGTGTGTGTGTATCCACCAGTGCAGCTAACTGGGTTATCAAAAGCAGGCCATGATTCCCACTGTCTATGGTGAGAGGCATGTAAAAGAACCATTGCAGACTTTCGTAAAGAGTAGGCTGCAAAGCCGTCAGTGTGTTTCTTTCCCTTGCTAAAAGGGTTGTGTCAGGAAGGACATCCGACATAAAAAGCTACGCCAAATCAAACGTGCGAATCATTCGCTGTGGCGACGCCTTAAAAAAGGGAAAAGCCAAAAGGAAATCTCATATACACATATACTGTACATACAATATATATCCATCTTTTCCTTTCGGCTGTTCCCTTCAGGGGTCGGCACAGCGAATGATCTGCCTGCATCTCACCCTATCCTCTGCATCTTCTTCTCTTACACCGACGACCTTCATGTCCTCCTTCACCACATCCATAAATCTCCCCTTCTCATTCCTGATCCTATCTATCCTCGTTTTTCCCAAAGAAAACCTCAACATATTCATCTCTGCAACCTCCAGCTCTGCCTCTTGTCTTTTCCCCAGGGCCGCTGTTTCTAAACCATACAACATCGTTGGCCTCATCACCGTCTTGTACACTTTTCCTTTCATTCTTGCTGATACCTTCCGATCACACATCACACCGGATACTTTTCTTCAACCATTCCAACCTGCCTGCACCCGCTTCTTCACCTCTTTTCCACACTCTCCATTGCTCTGGATTGTTGAGCCTAAGTACAGTACTTAAAATCCTCCACCTTTTGTATCTCTGCTCCCTATAATCTCACCGTTCCTCTTGGGTCCTTCTCATTCACACACATGTATTCTGAGTTACTGAAACGAACCTTCATTCCTCTCCTTTCCAGGGCATGTCTCCACCTCTCTAGATTTTCCTCCACTTGTTCTCTGCTCTCACTACAGATCACAATGTCATCTGCAAACACTGTAGTTGATATATACATTATTCTTCTTCTTTTCCTTTCGGCTGCTCCCTTCAGAGGTCGCCACAGCAAATCATCCGCCTCCATCTCACCCTGTCCTCTGCATCTTCCTCTCTGACTCCAACAACCTTCATGTCTTCCTTCACCACATCCATAAATCTCTTCTTTGGTCTTCCTCTAGGCCTTCTGCCTGGTAGTTTCAACTTCAGCATCCTACTGCCAATATACTCACTATCTGTCCTCTGTACATGTCCAAACCATCTCAATCTAGCCTCTCTGACTTTGTTTCCAAAACATCTTACATGGGCTGTCCCTCTGATGTACTCATTTCTGATCCTATCCATCCTCGTTACTCTCAGCATTTTCATCTCTGCTACCTCCAGCTCTGCCTCCTGCCTTTTCTTCAGCGCCACTGTTTCTAAGCCATACAACATCGCTGGCCTCACCACCGTCTTGTACACTTTTCCTTTCATTCTTGCCGATACCCTCCTATCACACATCACACCGGACACTTTTCTCCAACCATTCCAACCTGCCTGCACACGCTTCTTGACCTCTTTTCCACACTCTCCATTGCTCTGGATTGTTGAGCCTAAATACTTAAAATCCTCCACCTTCGTTATCTCTGCTCCCTGTAACATTACCGTTCCTCCTGGGTCCTTCTCATTCACACACATGTATTCTGATTTTCTGAGGCTAACCTTCATTCCTCTCCTTTCCAGGGCATACCTCCACCTCTCTAGATTTTCCTGCACTTGTTCTCTGCTCTCACTACATATCACAATGTCATCTGCAAACATCATAGTCCACAGAGATGCTTGTCTCACCTCGTCTGTCAGCCTGTCCATCACCATAGCAAGCAAGAAGGGGCTCAGAGCTGCCCCTTGATGCAGTCCCACCTCCACCTTGAATTCGTCGGTCACGCCGATAGCACACCTCACCACTGTCTTACATCTCTCATACATGTCCTGCACCACTCTAACATACTTCTCTGCTACTCCAGCCTTCCTCATGCAATACCACAGTTCTTCTCTTGGCACCCTGTCAAATGCTTTCTCCAGATCCACAAAGGCACAATGCAGTTCCCTCTGACCTTCTCTGTACTTCTCTATTAACATCCTCAAAGGAAACATTGCATCTGTGTTACTCTTTCTTGGCATGAAACCAAACTGTTTTTCACAAATGCTGACCTCTGCCCTTAGTCTAGCTTCCACTATTGTTTCCCATAACTTCATCGTATGGCTCATCAACTTTATCCCTCTGTAGTTGCCGCAACTCTGCACGTCTCCCTTGTTCTTAAAAATGGGCACCAGCACACTTCTCCTCCACTCCTCCGGCATCTGCTCACTCTCTAGGACCTTGTTGAATGTTCTTGTCAGAAAATTTACTGCTACCTCTCCTAGACACTTCCATACCTCTACAGGTATATCATCAGGACCAACTGCCTTTCCATTCTTCATCCTTTTCAATGCCCTCCTCACTTCACCCTTACGAATCTTTGCTACATCCTGCGCCTCAATGGTTACCTCTTCTACTCTTTTTTCTCTCTCATTTTCTTCATTCATCAGCTCTTCAAAGTACTCTTTCCATCTTCCCAGCACACTTCTGTCATCAGTCAATACATTTCCCTCTCTGTCCTTTATCAATTTAACTTGCTGCACGTCCTTCCCATCTCGGTCTCTCTGCTGTGACAACCTGTATAAATCATTTTCTCCCTCCTTACTGTCCAACCTATCATACAAGTCATCATACGCCCTCTGTTTGGCCTTAGCCACTGCTACTTTCGCCTTATGCTGTGTCTCCCTGTAATCCTGTTTACTCTCTTCGGGGACTCTCAATGTCACACTTCTTCTTAGATAACCTCTTCCTTTGTACATACTCCTGCACTTCCTCATTCCACCACCAAGTCTCCTTATCTACTTTCCTTCCAGAGGACACACCAAGTACTCTCCTACCTGTGTCCCTGATCACATTTGCTGTGGTTGTCCAATCATTTGGAAGCACTTCCTGGCCACCCAAAGCCTGTTTCAACTCCTCTTTGAAGACAACACAACACTCTTCCTTTTTCAGCTTCCACCACTTTGTCTTCTGCTCTACCTTTGCCTTCTTCACCTTCAGCGTCATCCTGCATACCACCGTCCTATGCTGTTTGGCAACACTCTCACCCACTACTACGTTGCACGCACTAACTTCCTTCAAATTACATCGCCTACACAATATGTAGTCCACCTGTGTGCTCCTACCTCCGCTTTTATAAGTCACCCTATGCTCCTCTCTCTTCTGGAAGAAAGTATTCACCACAGCCATTTCCATCCTTTTTGCAAAATCGATCAACATCTGTCCTTCTGTGTTCCTGTCTTGGATACCAAACCTGCCCATCACTTCCTTGGCCCCTCTGTTGCCTGCACCAACATGTCCATTGAAGTCTGCACCAATTACCACTCTTTCACCTCTGGGGGTACTCTGCATCACTTCATCTAAGTCACTCCAGAATCTCTCCTTCTCTTCTAGCTCACATCCTGCCTGTGGGGCATAAGCACTAACAACATTGAGTATTACACCTTCAATTACTAACTTGAGACTCATCACTCTGTCTGACACTCTTTACACTTTTAGAACATTCCTGACAAACTCCTCCTTCAAGATGACTCCTACTCCATTTCTCTTCCCATCCACACCGTGATAAAATAGCTTAAACCCCGCTCCTAAGCTTTTAGCTTTGCTACCTTTCCACCTGGTCTCCTGAACACACAGTATGTCCACTTTCCTCCTCTGCATCATGTCAGCCAGCTCTCTACCTTTTCTTTGCATAGTTCCAACATTCAAAGTCCCCACTCTCAGTCCTAGACTCAGGCCTTTCCTCTTCTCTCTCTGCCTACAGACACGCCTCCCGCCTCTCCTTCTTTGACGTCTTCGACCAACAGTAGTACAATTTCCATCAGCACCCTGTTGATTGACAGCACTGATGGCAGTCGTTGTTAACCCGGGCCTCGACCGATCCAGTATGGGGGTAATACTTCTGATTTGCATCATAAAAGTTTGGCATTGGTTTTATGTCGGATGCCCTTCCTGACACAACCCTCTGCATTTCTCCGCTCTTGGGACCTGCATGAGGGGGAGAGACACTGGTTTGTGCACCCCCCGCCTCATGGCTGCATTTCACAACCCTTTTTAGCAAGGGACAGAAACATGCTGATGACTTTGCAGCCTACTCTTTATGAAAGTAAGCAATGGTTCTTTTACATGCCTCTCACCATAGACAGTGAAAGACATGGCCCACCTTTGATAACCCAGTTAGTTGCACTGGGGGGGGGACAGTGACAACCTTGTGGAGAGTGGGACTTGAACCCCCAACCTTTGGATCAGCGATCCAGCAGCCCTTATATATATATATATATATATATATATATATATATATATATATATATATATATAGAGAGAGAGAGAGAGAGAGTATATACATACAGTATATACAATATATATATATATATATATATATATATATATATATAATATATATATATATTTACAGTACTTTATATTTTTTTATTTTAAATATTAGTTTTATTATGGTTCTACGCCTTATAATGCGGTACTATTTGTGCATATACGGCAATTTAATGCATTCATTTACCGTCTATCGACAGATGGTTATGTATTTTCAGCAGGTACATTTCCTCTCTGGCAAAACCACCCGGATATGTCGTCACGATGTCACGTGGGTTCCCCCTTCTCTTTGGACCCACGTGTGTGCGGGTTGTGTTGGTTTTATTTGAGCTCTGTGAGCATGCTCGTGACTCGTGATGTGTGAGTGTGGTTATTTTGTTGTTGTTGTTTGTTTGTTTATTTGTTTGTTTGTTTTAAAGCTGCCTTTTACCAGTTACGTCCAAAGTTTGAGTAAATGTATCCGGGTAGAAAATATTATTCTGAAATACTAATAAACAAACCTGCACTAATCTAATCGGCAGTGTGGTTCGGAGGAACCTGGAGATGTGACTGTCTGGTGTTTTGGTCAGCAGAATCCTCGATGCTAATTTGGCTAAACCCAGTGATTGTGTAACTGGATAAGTTCACCACACATCTTCATTAGAAATCATCTTGTAATGGTGCTGAATGCAGTGAGAGTTTTCCATGGCAGGTTGGACACCAGGAGCTCTTGCAAATCAGAATGTAAATAGATTACAAGTGTTCAGTGGAGACTATATATCATGGGTATGATTATTTGGACTGTATTGTATTGGTTATATTATTTATTACAAATATATATATATATGGTCACTCAGCCCATCATTGAGTTGTATTGAGAGTTAATGAGATGAGCTCATCTAAGACTTTGGAGTATGTACTGAAACCTGCTTTGTGTTTTTATTATGTTTTGCAGAATGAGAAACTTGTAAGACTTGAAGGCTGGACAAAGGTTAACTCAGCAGTCACTTATTTGCAGACAGTGTGTCTTGTTTTCTTCTCACTTCTGGATTGAGGGGAAAGGATCACTTCCAGCTGCTAGATGATGAAGCTGCTTTTGAGCCATGTCTCTGCAGCCCAAACAAGTCACCTGGGATGATCAACCTTCCTGACACATTTCTCAGTGTTTAGTACTTGAAATCCTCCAGATTGAGGTTTTAACCGCCTTCTGAAAGCACGGTGGGATTAGTTGAAGGTGGAATATGGCTGATTCTGCTGTGACCGCAAATGGAAACGTGGAATTTAAGGAGCAGTTGATGGCAAAGACTGAAGAAAATATAAAAGAGCCCAGAGATGGACTTGAGCTTGAGTCAAACTCTGAGCCACAAAGACCCAGTGCCTGGAAATGGTCCGTAATATTCCTCTGTTTTTATGGCTTCATGGTTCAGCTGAGACCAGGCGAATCATTCATTACTCCTTACCTGCTTAGCCCAGAGAAGAACTTCACCACAAAGCAGGTAGGTTTCAAACTTGACTGACCTCTTTTCTTCATTCATTGATTTTCTGGAACCATTTGATCCTGATTAGGGTCGCGGGGAGGCTGGCACCCATCCCAGCCGACTCTGGGCAAGGGCAGAGTACACCCTGGTCAGCTCGCCAGGCCAGCACAGGGCAAAAACACACTGACAGCTATGCAGCGTCTCGTGTCAAAAGTCAGCAATGGTTTTTACATGAACCTCTCACCATAGACAGTGAGAGACATGGTCGGTCTTTGATAACCCAGTTAACTTCACTGGGGGACAGTGACAACCCATTGAGAGTGGAGCTTGATCCCCCCAACCTAAGGATCAGTTATCCAGCACCGCCCCGGGAGTCCTGTGTGCCTACATTTTCGTTTTAAAAAAAAAAATAAACTGCATATTTTCTCCATGAAATGTGGCTCTTGCCAACTCACATATGTGTTATTTAAAAAAAAAAATCTAAATGTAAATGGTCGTTCCAGTGTCGATGGACTTAGTGCTCAAGCTGCCTTTCACAGGAGCCACATCTCAGATTTGTTCCATTTGTGCTCAGATCTGATTCCTTGGGATATACTACAGGGGGCAAGTGGGGATATGTGTGTGTATGTATATAGATATCTTTTCCTTTTGGCTTTTCCCTTCAGGGGTCACCACAGCAAACCATCTGCCTCCATCTCACCCTATCCTTGGCATCTTCTACTCTTACTCCAACTACCTTCATGTCCTCCTTCACCACATAAATAAATATTCTCTTTGGTCTTCCTATCGTCCTTCTGCCTGGTAGTTCCAACCTCAGCATCCTACTACCAATATATTCACTATCCCTCCTCTGTACATGTCCAAACCATCTCAATCTAGCCTCTCTGACTTTGTCTCCAAAATGTCTTACATGTGCTGTCCCTCTGATGTACTCACTCCTGATCCTATCCATCCTCGTTACCCCCAAGAGAACCTCAACATTTTCATCTCTGCTACCTACAGCTCTGCCTCCTGTCTTTTACCATACAACATTGCTGACCTCATCACTGTCTTGTACACTTTTCCTTTTATTCTTGCTGATACCTTCCTTTCACGCATCACACCGGATACTTTTCTCCAACCATTCCAACCTGCGTGCATACGCTTCTTCACCTTTTTTCCACACTCTCCATTGGTCTGGATTGTTGAGCCTAAGTACTTAAAATCCTCCACCTTCTTTTTCTTTGCTCCCTGTAACCCGACCGTTCCTCTTGGGTCCTTGTCGTTCACACACATGTATTCTGTTTCACTGAGGCTAACCTTCATTCCTCTCCTTTCCAGAGCATACCTCCACCTCTCCAGATTTTCCTCCACTTGTTTTCTGCTCTCTCTGCAGATCACAATGTCATCTGCAAACATCATAGTCCACAGAGATGCTTGTCTAACCTCGTCTGTCAGCCTGTCCATCACCATAGCAAACAAGAAGGGGCTCAGAGCTGCCCCTTGATGCAGTCCCACCTCCACCTTGAATTCGTCGGTCACGCCGATAGCACACCTCACCACTGTCTTACATCTCTCATACATGTCCTGCACCACTCTAACATACTTCTCTGCCACTCCAAACTTCCTCATGCAATACCACAGTTCTTCTCTTGGCACCCTGTCAAATGCTTTCTCCAGATCCACAAAGGCACAATGCAGTTCCCTCTGACCTTCTCTGTACTTCTCTATTAACATCCTCAAAGCAACACTGCATCTGTGGTACTCTTTCTTGGCATGAAACCAAACTGTTTTTCACAAATGCTGACTTCTGCCCTTAGTCTAGCTTCTACTATTGTTTCCCATAACTTCATCGTATGGCTCATCAACTTTATCCCTCTGTAGTTGTCACAACTCTGCACATCTCCCTTGTTCTTAAAAATGGTCACTAGCACACTTCTCCTCCATTCCTCTAGCATTTTTTCACTCTCTAAGACCTTTTTGAATGTTCTTGTCAGAAAATCTACTGCTACCTCACCTAGACACTTCCATACCTCCCCCGGTATGTCATCAGAACCAACTGCCTTTTCACTCTTCATCCTCTCCAATGCCCTCCTCACTTCACCCTTACTAAGTAGCTTTGCTACTTCCTGCTCCTCAATGGTCACCTCTTCTACTCTTTTTTTTTTTCTCTCACTCTCATTTTCCTCATTCATCAGCTCTTCAAAGTACTCTTTCCATCATCCCAGCACACTTCTGTCATCAGTCAACACGTTTCCCACGCTGTTCTTAATCATTCTAACTTGCTGCACGTTCTTCCCATCTCTATTTCTCTGCTGTGCCAACCTGTATAAATCATTTTCTTCCTCCTTACTGTCCATCCTAGCATACAAGTTATCATACTGTTTGGCCTTGGACACCGCTACCTTCACCTTACACTGTGTCTGCCTGTACTCCTGTTTACTCTCTTCGAGGCTCTCAATGTCCCATTTCTTCTTAGCTAAACTCTTCTTTTGTACACACTCCTGCACTTCCTCATTCCACCACCAAGTCTCCTTCTGTACTGGCCTTCCAGAGGACATGCCAAGTACTCTCCTACCTGTCTCCTTGATCACATTAGCTGTAGTTGCCCAGTCATCTGGAAGCACTTCCTGACCACCCAAAGCCTGTTTCAACTCCTCCTTGAAGACAACACGACACTTTTCCTTTTTCAGTTTCCACCACTTTGTCTTCTGCTCTGCCTTTGCCTTCTTCACCTTTCTTACCATCAGCATCATCCTGCACACCACCATCCTATGCTGTTTGGCAACACTCTCACCCACTACTACTTTGCAGTCACTGACTTCCTTCAAATTACATTGCCTACACAAGATGTAGTCTACCTGGGTGCTCCTACCTCTGCTTTCATAAGTCACCCTATGCTCCTGTTTCTTGTTGAAGAAAGTATTCACCACCGCCATTTCCATCCTTTTTGCAAAAATCTATCAACGTCTGTCCTTCTGTGCTCCTGTCCTGGATACCAAACCTGCCCATCACTTCCTTGGCCCCTCTGTTGCCTGAACCAACATGTCCATTGAAGTCTGCATCAATGACCACTCTTTCATTTCTGCGAGTACTCTGCATCACTTCATCTCACTCACTCCAGAATCTCTCCTTCTCTTCTAGCTTACATCCTGCCTGTGGGGCATAAGCACTAACAACATTGAGCCTCACACCTTTTAATTTCTAACTTGAGACTCATCACTCTGTCTGACACTCTTTTCACTTCTAGAACAATCCTGATCAACCCCTCTTTCAAGATGACTCCTACTGCATTTCTCTTCCCATCCACACCATGAAAAGACAGCTTCAGCCCCGCTCCCAAGTTTCTAGCCTTGCTACCTTTCAACCTGGTCTCCTGAACATACAGTATGTCCACCTTCCTCCTCTGCATTATGTCAGCCAGCTCTCTACCTTTTCCTGTAATAGTTCCAACATTCAAAGTCCCTCCTCTCAGTCCTAGACTCATGCCTTTCCTCTTCTCTGTCCGCCTACGTACACGCCTCTCCTTCTTCGGCCAACAGTAGTCCAATTTCCACCATACCCTGTTGGTTAACAGCACTGATGGCGGTTGTTAACCCGGGCCTTGACCGATCTGGTATGAGATTTGTCTTTTTACAGTTTACATCGTGTATTCTAGCAAAAGTTTTATGCCGGATGCCCTTCCTGTCGCAACCCTCTGCATTTATCCTGGCTAGATATGAGATTTCTTTTCGTCTTTTTCCCTTTTTCAGGGGTCGCCACAGCGTATGATTCGCACGTTTGATTTGGCCTAGGTTTTTACGTCGGATGCCCCTTCTGACACAAACCTTTTAGCAAGGGACAGAAACACACTGATGGCTTTTCAGCGTATTCTTTTTACGAAAGTCAGCAATGGTTCTTTTACATGCCTCTTACCATAGACGGTGAGAGACATGGCCCACCTTTGATAACCCAGTTAGCTTCACTGGGGGGGACAGTGACAACCTTGTGGGGACTCGAACCCCCAACCACCTTCGGATCAACAATCCAGCACCCTATACCACTAGACCACCACTGCCCCAACGTGAAAAAATGCCTCCCACTGTTTGTGACTGCTTGTCACAATAAACAAGAAAAATGTTTTATATTTGTTATTAAAGAGTCATTGTTGGTAGTTATTCACCTTCAAAAATTTCAATTTGCGGCCATGCAATGGTTGGGTGAGCTGTTCTGGTGTAGAACGTCTTCGCCCAGTGTCGGCTGAGACAGATGCCAGCCTCATGGCAACCCTAATTAGCATTAAGCGGCTTAGAGAACGAATGAATGGAATTTTTTTTTTTTTTGCGGGATTAAAATCGGGCGGTAATCTTTTTTTTTTTTTTTTTTTTTTTTTTTTTTTAAATGACCGTATCTCTGAAAGATTGTGAGATTGTGGTCCATTAAACTTTGCATGGGTTCATATTAAACCAGTTGCAATTACTGCTTCAAATTTCATCAAATTCCAAGATACTAACATGGAGTCACCCTATGTGTCTCTCCCTCTGGAACAACAGATTACTCTTCGGCTGCTATCTGCTTCTGTGAGGCGTAGTTTAGTATATTTCAGAGTGGTGAATTATCTTCGGTCCTTTAGCTTTATGTTCTCTGTATTGATTTATTTATTTAAACTTTAATAGCACATGCAGAGTTTGCAGGTGAACCCCAGGGCTCAAATACAGGACTATTAATTGTTTAACCTGCTTACCAAAGGACATGTTTTATCATTTTAACTATTCCTGTCACATAGTGACTGCAGTAGATATTAATGACTTTTCTGTTGATGCTGTTAGTGTTGCTTTCAAATTATGTACCGCTAATAACTAAAAGTATACCAAACACTTGGTGCATTTCGAAGGTGGCATCTCCGACTATATGGAGACTTTTGCTTTTGTTTTTAAAAAAAAAAAGATTTTCATCTTTATAAGTCAGCAAAAGTCTTATTTATAAAAGTGTATTATTTACATCCAGATTTTGCTTTTATTGTGGTGGTTGTGTGTAGTGTTTTTATATAATAAAAAGCTGTGTTTGTTCTATCTCTCCTCTTGATAATGTTATTGTAAAGGGGGTGAATTGCGCACCCAACAGGGAGCTTGCCCTCTCCCATCACCCCGCACATCAGAAAATAAACACACAGATGCGGCCACACAATGAACTCAACAGCAGACTTTTATTTTATATTGGCAGTATTTTATTAATATAGATTGGTCAATGTTTTTATTTTCGTTCTGCCAGCAGAATGGAATGTAGAGCAGGTTCTATAAAGTAGGATAATCAATCTCACTGGGATGAGCAAGACAAGAACCAACCATCATTAATAGGCAAAAATCTAAAAACCACTCATTCACAACAATATTACAGGTATACCTCAACTTAAGTCATTTCAAGTTACGTCATTCTCAATTACATGTCAGTTTTCAAAAAAAATGGAAAATTTTCAAAAAAATAGTTTACATAATTTATAATCATATTTAATGTACTAAATATACTGTGTGTGTGTGTGTGTGTGTATAATCCCCGCCCACCCGCCAGTGCAGCTAACTGGGTTATCAAAGGCCGGCCATATCTCTCACCATAGACATATGGTGAGAGGTTCATGTAAAAGAACCACTGCTGACTTTTATCAAGAATAGCTGCTTAGCCGTCAGCGTGTTTCTGCCCCTTGCTAAAAGGTTGTGTCAGGAAGGGCATCCGACATAAAAACTTGTGTCAAATCAAACATGCAAATCAGATTATTCGCTGTGGCGACCCCTGAAAAAGGGAAAAGCCGAAAGGAAAAGGATATATTATGTTGTGTGTATGTGTGTATATATATATATATATATATATGTGTGTGTGTGTGTATATATATATATATATATATATATATATATATATATATATATATATATATATATATAAAAAACATACAAGTAACTTTGGCGTAACCCACCCTAGAGACAAGCTAATTCCATTTAAGTCGTTTTCTACTTACGTCGTCTCTCCTGGAACCAATTAACAACGTAAGCCGAGGTATACCTGAACTTCAAACGCAGCCATTATAAATTCAAATTGCTAAAATTTGATTGGAATGAATAAAAATTGGTTGTGGAGCCAGTGTGCGGTACATGAATTGACGCACAAAAGAATCGTAATCCATAACTGAATCGATTTATTATATATTTTTTTCCCTTTCATCACTAACTTGTTTTTGTACTTTTGTTCATCAAATTATAATCAGGTTTTAACTTCATTCAAATGATATACACAAAACTTCGTTTTATTCATCATTATATGCATACATTATCCTTAAACGCTTTTATTTATTTCTTTTTCTTTTTTCAATTTCTGGCTGGGATTTTTTTTGTTGTTGTTTTTTTTTCTTGTTTTTGTTTTTATGTGCTCTGTGGTCATTTATTTTGGATTAGTTGTCCCAGACTTCCACAGTGCCTCTTGCAGCTGAAACATTAGAAACGCATATGTTTGTGTACCGACTCGGTCAAAGATGACATTCCTGCTAAGTGGGTCACACATGTCCTCAACTGCCAAATCCTGTATGCCTTCAGTACACTGAGCTCTTTTATTGTTTCACTGCTAATGAGTTGAGTATACAGTACTGTGCATGTAAATCATCTGTCTAGAAGATTTTCTCCTCTCACAATGGTTGCCTTCATTTGAGATATTATCTTGGTGCTTTATTTCACTTTGCAATTAAACTTGAATTTGGGTGCAAAGGTAAATCAGAAACCATTAGTCAGGTCAGTAACATTGATTTGGAGTTAATTCATTATTTTCTTTCTCCAGTTCAGGGTCACAGTGGCTCTGGAGCCTATTCTGGGAACACTGGGCACAAGCAAAACGCCCTGAATGGGAAAACAGTCTATTGCAGGAGATTGGATCTGCTCACTTATAGTTTAGGGAATAAAGGCAACAAAAACTGGCACGCCCACCGTGAAACCAAAATTGTTTCACCCAGAATACAAAGTGCTCATCTACATTCAGGGGTACATCTTTGTAGCCAGACCCCACCCCCCTCCTCCTACTTGCAAGGTTTTGAGAGGTGGGGAGGAAAACAGGAAAGGTTGTGTTTGACAACTTTGAGCCACAGTATCTTGAGCTTCGTCAGGAATTGGTGACCCAGAGCCCAGTTGAGGCAGCAATATTACCCATTGTACCATTTTTGTGCTGTTGGCTAAAACACAAAAAAGAAATAATTCAGAGAGTGCAAGCATTCACCATTCCCAGCAATCCCCCATATGAACCAAGATTTAAAAAATCGTCTTGTGAGGACTGTTCATTCAAGATTTTCCATGACCTGTTTCCACTCATTTTAGGATGCCAAAATTCCAATGAAGTTGAATCAGGCTCCTGTACTCGAAAGGCTGCACACTATGGGAGACATCAGTTGAAGTGAAAGAGGCTGGTGTGGAGGGCACCCCATCATATGAAGTAGTCAAGCACTGCCATTGTTTTTCAAGTATGGTTGGATATAGTGGAAAACGGCTCCTTTATTGGCGGACTGTGTTTACCCAGGAATGGAAGACTGTCCGGCAAATAGAGGCAACAATTTTGGTGGATCACCACATAAGATCAGTATGGGATCTGTGGAAGAGAAAGTCAAACATGACCATTTGCGCATGCAGGAGTCATCTGCATGATGGACACCCAGTTGCTCACACTTCCAGAAGCAGGAAAGAGCCATGTGCTCACAAGCCCGTTTGGTCGTGTGTCAACAAAACAAGTTGGATTTCTGTGATGGACTAATCACACTGGACAAAATTTGGATCCATCACTATGATCCAGAGAGTAAAGCCCAGTTGAAGCAATAGAACCATTATGACTCCTCTCTGAAGAAGGCATGTGTCCAACCCCTAATGGGCAAGTTGATACTCGTCTTTGGGGTCAAGCATGGGGTCGTGATGATGCTTCATTGCTGCAGAAATTGTGGAAGGCCATCAAAACTGAGAGGCGTGGCATGCTGACCAAAGGTTCGCCTGCTACAAGACAATGCCTCAGTTTACAAGATGAAAATCCAGTCCTGGAGCTTCGAAATCCTTTCTTACAAACTAATTCTGCTGACCTCTGACCATCAAGCTTCCATTTCAGTTTAAATATGAAGTCAATTTTGAAGACGAGGCCGTTTCCTGATGACTAAAGACTTATTTTCCTGGTCAAGTCATGGCTTCTGATGCAACCTGCAGACTTCTACAGGCGAAGTCTCCCATTGCATCAAACAATATGGAAGTCAAGCATGAGCTGCCTTTGCACCTTTCAATGTTAAAAAATCCTTTTAATCTAACTTAATGACCAAGAAATGCACAATCTGCATCAGATACAAAATTTGATCCGACACTAAGACTTTTGATTCTGAATATAAATCTTTTTTTTCCCTGACATGATCTGTTAACTGTGGACAGGAATTTATTCACAGCCAGGTTTAATATAAATGAAAAATTAGCGCTGCTTCATTTATTCAGTATGAAGCGGTTGTATCCAGTAATTTGATGTCTGATTTAAGCCTCTTTACTGTAATAGGAAAGATAATTGTAGATTTTTTTAATTGATTTCTCTTTTCATTGTCTGCAGGTGACGAATGAGATTAGTCCAGTGCTGTCCTATTCATACATGGCTGTACTGGTACCCATGTTTCTGCTGACTGACTACCTAAGATATAAGCCAATCTTGATCCTGCAAAGCATGAGCCATGTCTCTATTTGGCTCATTCTACTGCTGGGCACCACCCTGTTGGAGATGCAGTTCATGGAATTCTTTTATGGGATCACAATGGCGGCACGCGTGGCTTACTCCTCTTACATTTTTTCACTTGTGCCAGCGAATGTGTATCAACGTGTGGCCAGTTACTCACGCTCCTCTGTCCTTTTGGGTATGTTTACCAGTTCAGTGATGGGCCAACTGTGTAGATCACAGTTTCAAATCACCTACTATTCCCTAAGTGCCATCTCACTAGCCTTTGTATCGTTTGGCCTGTTCCTTTCTGCCTGCTTGCCATGGCCAAAAAAAAGTCTTTTTTTTAACCAGAAGCCCAAGCCTGAGGAGGGAACTGCCATTCAGTCAGAAGTGGATACAGTCAAACCAGATCAAACAATTACACAGAATGCAAAATCTTCCATAAGTGGCAATAGCAGTTGTATTACCTCCTTTTGCATGAATTCTGTGTTCATTAAGATGTTAAAGGAGATGCGCAATGTTGTAAAAATCCCCAGCCTGAGACTGTGGAGTTTGTGGTGGGTTTTTAACTCTACTGGCTATTATCTGGTCGTCTTCTATGTGCATGTACTGTGGAGCTCACTGGGTCAGACCACGGAGCAGAAGCACGTCTATAATGGAGGTGTTGAAGCTGCCTCAACTTTCCTTGGTAAGTTGCACAGTAATGAATAAAGTTCAATAATGTCTAGAATTTAAACCTAAATATACATTTTTCCAAACTACTAGCTACTGTTTCAGCTGTAGCCAGAAAAATTATGCCCGAACAGGTTTGTATAAGAATGCTCATCTGTGTTCAGGTTTTACTGTGTTATATAAAATGTTACTAGATACATAACATGTACATGTGGTTCTCCAGTGGCACACTAAGTTTTCCTGCTATGAGCCTGGAGCCATTGAATTTCATTTCATACATCTTCCTGTCACTTTGAGTATTACCCAGCCAATCATTGGTGTCTGAGCTGATACATACAAAGGGGCCGGAATCACTTGTGATCTTGTGTATCAGGCTGCTACTGAATATGCATGCACAGCAGAATGTGAGCTAGAATGTCTGTGACCGAGGATGGCAGTTGTGTGATGGGTAATTGGCTATGATTAATTTAGGGACATAAAATCGCAAGGGGGTTATTCTACTAAAATCATTGGCTAGACTATAAGCTCAGTTTTGCTGACCACTTTTACACAGAATAGTGTGGTACAGGGATCCCTCATTTCCACGGTTCATGGGGACCGAGATCCCCCTGCGACCGCCAATTTCCAGGAAGTTGGATCAAACCCCCTGACTGACGTATATGTGTATATAATATCAATAAATACATATTCACCGCTATAAATGTTTATAATAACATTCACAAATAATACATAAGATGTCAATAAAATATAAATACACACACTCGGATGCACACCTCACAAAAATGTAAGTAGTTTTGTTGAGGGTTTTTTTGTGTTTGTTTGTTTTGTTTGTTTTTGTTTTTTTTTAAACATAATTGGCCTTGTTTTACAGCATTTTCCTTAACTTTTTCCATATTTTTCGTTTTTTTTTTTTTTTCACTGAATATTTTTGGAAAACCCACGATGCCCTGAAGCTGCAGAAACTGAAGTACGAAGTAATGAGGGATCACTGTACAGTGGAGCCTTGGAATCCGAATGCTCTTGAGTTTGAACAAATCGGAATCTGAACAAAAAAAATTTATTTTTTTTTTGCCCGGAAACCGAACAAAAACTGGAAGTCGAACTCGAGAAGCACGCAAGAAAAAAACAAGACCGAGAGGAAAAGTGTGTAACTTCCGAAAGTCCAGAAGTTGTTAATACAATACATCACCCTGATAAAGCTGTCCTGGGGAAGTCCAGAAGTTGTTGATGCCCTACTATATACGTATCACCCTCATAAAGCTGAAGCTTGCACTAAAGCGCTAGCAATGCTGTGAACACCTTTAACGATGAGGTCATGAGCCACTTCCGTAAGGGTTTGAAAAGAAGGCAGAAACAAGCCACGTTAGAAATGTTCTTCAAGAAAAGAAAGGAACATCCTGAAGTAGACTCATCCATGCAAAGCAGTAGCAAGAGAAAAAAACACCTTTGGCTAATGTACCTGAAGCTGTTATGGAAGGGAATCTGCTCTCCTCTCTCCCTCTCTGTTATGGAAGGGGATACGCTGCTTCTCTTCCTCTCCAACATTTACATATGCCACCTGCTCACCACCACAAAGTCTAAAATTCTTATCTTTATTATTCTTATGCTTTAACTGCACTGTGGTTTTTGTTAGTGTGTTATGGTCTCTCACAAAAGAGTTTTGCGTTGAAATTAAATGCACGTTGGAGAGGGGCGTGACTGTCACACGTGGGTGGAGTGCTAAACACACACACCTGATTCCACTTAATCACGGGCTACAAAGACTAGCAGCGCTCTTCCCGGTGCTGGAAGACTGTCCCTCTTCCCCATGATCTCTCTGGCTCTCAGCTTCGTGCTCCACCAGTTCCCGCTTTAGTTTGATTTCCGTGTTTCTAGTGCTCTGGTGCCCGTGCTCTAGTGCCTTTCCTGTGAACAATAAAGCGCTTTGTTGTTCACAGGAAAGGCACTAGATCACGGGGAAATCATAGTCACTGTTAGATGTGGAGAAACACGGAAATCAAACTAAAGCGAGTTCAAAAGACGACGGAACGGATTAAGACCATTTACATTATTTGTAATGGGAAAACCGAATTCGGACTTCGAACAAATCAGAATTCGAACAGCTGCCTGGAACGGATTAAGTTCGAGTACCGACGTTCCACTGTATATACAAAATAAAGATAAAAGCTCTGATTGGAACAAAGATTATTCTTGAACATGTGTGGGTTCAATAAATTATTCATGAAAATATTGGCAGACACTTTTTTTTTTTTTTTTTTTCTTTAATAGAAACAGACCCAGGCTGTTGCAGCAGTATAGATGAGTGTTCTGTTAATCACTTTTAGAACTGAAAATTTTTTTCTTAAAAGGTGCCTCAGTGAGCCTTGACTTGCTTTGCGGTCATAAGTTGGATTTTTTTGATGTTTAAACATTGGCTGCGAGAGTGCTCATAGTAGGTCATCAGATTGTCGAGAGAATTTTTTCAGCATTTTCCCCCCTCTGTTATCTGTCCTGGTTGGGGTTTTTTGGCATGGGATTTGCATTTTATGCCAAAATAATGATCACTGTTCCACAAAGCTGTCGTTTTTCACAAACAATCAAACTAAGTATTTCCAAGTAGGTCTGGAAATAGACAAACATCATGTAATGTTTCCTGGTAGTGGTTACATGATGTAACAGTTACTGATAATAGGTAAAGGTAAACCAGGCCTGCTGGATTTTTCATGACGCTACAATGCACTACTTATTGGTGGGTCTTTGTCCTACCTGTGCCAATATTTATTTATCATCCATTGCTGAGGAGCAACATGTAGTGAAATCGATGGACACTATGGGATGGAAATGAGAATACTCAAAGGGATTGCAGGAACTACATTCGGCATTGAATATCATTACTTTGTTCACACCTGGATCAACCAGTTGGTGTTGGGGCAATTTTATTGTAACTGACGTTTCGAAAAGTGAGTTTAAATATAAAATTTGATTGAAATTTAGAAGACGTAAATAATGGAGCAAATACTTTTATATGAAAATTGTGAGATTAAATTTTAAGTGATTTAAAGTGCTTACACCAAAACTGTAACTGAATTCAGAGCTGCCAACTTGTACAAATTTTATCTGTATTCATACAAAAAAATAACAAAATACGGCAATACGATTCATTCAGGCATTAATACGAATTTCAAACTTTCAGGAAAATATGCTCCTTTCAATTTTATTTGACAATATTTTATGAATAGAATCATTTACAATTATAATTGCATCAAATTCCATCCATGTTTACATGTTTACCTTGCCGGCAAAGGCAAGACTCGTGATAATCTCACGGGATGTTACCATTTGTATTTTACGACGTGATTCGTTAATTGCCAGCAAGGCAGGTCGTTTTCCATGAATCAGTGGCTATCTTACATACACTCTGTGGTAGCCAGAGCCATTCATTGAACGGTTGCACAAAACCCAAAATGGCGACGAAAAGAAAGCAATAATTTTATCTGGATATTCAACAACTTATCCATTTATTAAGAAGCATGACAGATACACAGATATTTGCACAATGTGGAATGTGAGATTTAGCATCGCGCATTTTGGAGTTTTTGATATTAAAACTCATATAAAGGGAGGCAGATGTCGCCAGCGAGTGACCGGTTTGCTTACGTTATAACTTTTTTTCTTGTCCTGAACTCTCTTATTTGTTATTTGTAAATGCTGATATCGAATATGATTCAGGGTCATGCATAATATAATACAGAGATCCCTCACTTTCCGTGGTTAATTGGGACCGAGATCCCCCCTCGACCATCGAAATCTACAAAGTAGGATCACCCCCCCCCAACCCCTCCTGACTGACGTATAGATACATGTATATGTGTATATAATATCAATAAATACATATTCAATGCTTTAAATAATTATACATTTAAAAAAACATAAGATGTAAATAAAATATAAATATGCACACATACAGATGGTATTGCATGAGAAGAAGACAACACATACATACGTGTGCTGATGAGCGTGCACACACAGATGCAACAATGTAAATCGTTTTGATGGGAGATTTTGGCTTGTTTTTGTTTTGTTGGTTTAGTTTTTTTTTTTTTTTCCCATAATTGACCTTTGTTTTTGTGGCATTTTCCTTAACTTTTTCCCCCATTCTTCCTTAATTTCCTTATTTTTTTATTCGATGAATATGTATGTATTTATTTATTTTTTAAATCTGATGCATTGAAGCGCGAAGTCGCGAGGGATCCCTGGAATAAATATTCAATATAGAATAATAATTATGGCATGTTATGCAGTAGGCCCTCGATATTCGCGGGGGCTCGGTTCCGGCCCCTCCCGCGAATGAAGATAATCCACGAGTTCTGTACCCGGAAGTAAAACCCCATGTATCGTGTTACATGCGCGAATGAGCAACCGAAAGTAAAATACTATATATATATATATATATATATATATATATATATATATTGCATGCGCTAAAATGTGCTTTTTAAACACATTCTTTCGACAGTGTTATTCATTAATACAGTATTAATGTGGTGAAATATAGTAATGATTAAGAAAAACTTTTTAATTTTGTACTGTGGTATTTATCAATAAAATATATAAGCATTATACAGCATACTTTTATATTTATCTATCTATCTATATATGTTTGTTTTCAATTTGTATGTATAACATATTATCCTGTTAAGCTCTATGATGGCACTCTCTTCTGAAGAAATAAGACTTTCTCCTGAAGAAACGACAGTTTCCTCTGAAGTGCCTGAAGATAATCAGCTGAACTGTTGTAAAGCTGTAATATTAAAGTCTTTTTCAATTATTATTCCAGTACAATGCCTGAGTTAATGTTTATGATAAATGTTTAGAAGCCACGGGGCAGCTCAGCCACGCCCCCTCAACTGTAGCGGACAGTTAGAGAACACAGCCGTCAAAATCAAAGTCCTCCAAAAAGAACACGAAATGTAATAAATTGGATAAACAAAATAATAAACATGCTACAACACAGTACATAAAATCACATACACAAAAATTCTAAAAATTAACTTAGGTACTGTACTGGAATAATGATTGAAAAAGACTTTAATACTAGAGTGCTTTCAGATGTTTATTTCTCTTCAGGCACTTCAGAGGAAACTGTCGCTTCTTCAGGAGAAAGTCTTATTTCTTCAGAAGAGACATCCAACGTCATTACCTTTTTCAGCGCTTAGCCAGAGAAGACACACAGCGTTCGAGTGTCATCACAGAGCTTAACTGGTAATTAAAACACACGAAAAAAGAGGCTCATTGAAAACTTGTGCGTGAATGAGGGAAAAGGGGCATTACATCTCAACCAATCAGCAGGAAGGACAGCCATTGACTGAATTTGAGTGACGTGTCAGCTGCTCGGCAATCCGCGAATACTCAAACCGTGAGTGCAAAACCGCGAATAGTCAAGGGCCTACTGTATTCCAAATTATAACACCAGTAGAATTATGTCAAATATCCAAAATGCAGTAAAATTGGACAAAGATAACCTGTATGTCTGTGTATGTCATTTTGTGGAATCCTAATTTCAGTTCTAATTTTGCCTATTACGAATGCTAATTTTCAGCTCAAAATACTGATTTTTGGTTTATTGACTACAAAATGGACCTTTCCTGGTTGGCAGCCCTGTGAATTGCACTTACTGTTGTTAAAATTCATAGAACATTTGATTTAAAAAGTATTTATTCCCAATTGTATTTGCTGCATGGGCACACATCACTATCGTACAGTGAACTGATAAGGTATTAAAATTCTTCTTACATTTTCAGAAGAATAGTTACCGTATTTAAACTTGCACTTAAATGTCAGGTGTGCTGCTGCTTGTTTGAAACAAAAACCTGCAGCCACACGACCCTTTGTGGAATGAGCTTCAGACCCCCGTGCTCAATCTGAATAGTTTAGGATTTATAAAGCATTAAAATTTTCAAAATTCAGATAGCTGGCAACTGTCAATAATTGTCCAATTTTGGTGAAAATTTCAGGTTGAGCTATTTTAAATGTAATGATTTGACACAGAGTGACAGTTTGGCAGGTTCAGTACAGTATATTAAGCAAGTAGTGTGTGAAGCCGGTAATAAATATCGTTGCTTTTCCTTGTACAGTGTTTCACTAGTTATTAGATCAGGAGTGCTTAAGAAGCTAACGTTCGGTTCCCTTTCTCCCAGGTGCAATCACGTCGTTTGTGGCAGGATTCATGAAGATCAGATGGCCGGTCTGGTCTGAACTGGTAATTGGGTTGATTACTGCGGCCCAGGCTGGTTTGCTGCTTCTCATGGTGTACAGCACCAATATTTGGGTGTGTTATATTGCCTATATCCTATTCAGAGGCTTCTACCAGTTCCTGATTCCTATTGCCAGGTGAGTACTTCAGACTGTGAGTAATCATCTTCCTTGTGAAAGACCATTCCTGTGAGAAACTTATTCTCTACCCTGGAGTGAACTTTGGTCATCCCAGTGTGGTTGAATTCTGACGTTGACGTGTACTGTGTGATTTGGTTAATAGCTGGTATTATACATCAGCCCTTAAATATCTTCGATACCCTGTGAAAATGTATATTTGTTTTTATTGGTGGAAATTGGATGTCCATTGCTGATTAGAATGTGTATAATGTGAATGTATCAGGATTTTTAAAATGCTGAATTACTGCAGCAGTGTTTCCTTTACCATGTTCCCCATCACCGACTCCTGTATAACTTGTCTACTCTTGTCTGTGAGCTCTCCCTGTTCTCTCCTGAGATTTCATGAAAAAGCTATGATTTGACTCTACAACCCCTGGACAAAAGTGATGTTTATTCTGTGTTTACTCTGCATTTTTTGTCTCCTTGGTTGGAGATAAACAAAAATCCAATACACATATTAGAAAATCAGATGCGTAAACAATGTATTTACAAACTAAATATACTCCGGTGTGATGTGTGATAGGAAGGTATCGGCAAAAATGAAAGGAAAAGTGTACAAGACGGTGTTGAGGCCAGCGATGTTGTATGGTTTAGAAACGGTGGCCCTGGGGAAAAGACACGAGACAGAGCTGGAGGTAGCGGAGATGAAAATGTTGAGGTTCTCTTTGGGAGCAACGAGGATGGATAGGATCAGGAATGAGCACATCAGAGGGACAGCACATGTAAGACATTTTGGAGACCAAGTCAGAGAGGCTAGATTGAGATGGTTTGGACATGTACAGAGGAGGGATAGTGAGTATATTGGTAGTAGGATGCTGAGGTTGGAACTACCAGGCAGAAGGCCTTGAGGAAAACCAAAGAGACGATTCATGGATGTGGTGAAGGAGGACATGAAGGCAGTTGGTGTAAGAGAAAAAGATGCAGAGGATAGGGTGAGATGGAGGCAGATGATTCGCTGTGGCGACCCCTGAAGGGAAAAGCCGAAAGGACAAGAAGAAGAAATATACTGGCTTCTCTTGGCTCTGCACTGGCCTGGTGAGCTGTCCAGAGTGTACCCAGTCTTCGCCCAGAGTTGGCCTCGAGAAGTTACTGTGGCAGTAAGCGTGAGAGTGAGACAGACACCTGCGGCTTATAAAAAGGCGCGTCCTATATATGTAAAAATTCCTTTTGCTTTTTAAATTTAGTTGGTGCGGCTTATATTCAGATGTGCTCAATACAGGGATCCCTCACTTTCCCGGGTTTATTGGGACCGAGATCCCTCCGTGACCACCGAATTCCGCGAAGTAGGATCAAACCCCCCCTCCACCCTCCCAACTGACGTATACATACATGTACATGTGTATATAATATCAATAAATACATATTCGATGCTATAAATGCTTATAATAACATTTGTTATATAATAACAAAAATAATGCATAAGATGTAAATAAAATACACACACATACAGACGCACGCGTGCACACGCACACAGATATGCATAATTGGCCTTGTTTTGCAGCATTTTCCTTAACTTTTTCCCCTATTCTTAATTAATTTCCTTATTTTTTTGATTCGATGAATCTTAAAAAAAGAAAGGAAAAAAAATGTGATGCACTGAAGCCGCATGAATTGAAGCGCGAAGTAGCGAGGGATCCCTGTAGTCCGAAAATTATGGTAGTTTTAATTTTTCAATTAGCTTGTGATTTTTGTTTCTAACCCTTATTGTAGCAAATAATGCAGATTAGTGAGGGGCAGTGGTGGTCTAGTGGTATAGATCGCTGATCGTAGGGTTGGGGGTTCGTTCGAGTCCCACTCTCCACAAGGTTGTCACTGTCCTGTCCCCACCCCCCCGTGCAACTAACTGGGTAATCAAGGTGGGCCATGTCGCTCACTGTCTATGGTGTGAGGCATGTAAAAGAACCATTGCTGACTTTCGTAAAGAGTAGCTGCATAGCCGCCAGCGTGTTTCTGTCCCTTGCTTATGGGTTAGGTAGGTCTGTTGGGTTTTTACACCCGAGCCTAGTGGCTTAGCCTTGTGGCTCATCAGGCCGGTGCTTATCCCCGGTTTCCGTAGCGTGAAGCGACCAGGAGGTCAACTCCTCCTGGATGGGATGCTAGTCCATCGCAGGTTACCTTCCCAGTATATTTTACTGGTACCAATTTATACTGCTTGGTGAACAGAGGCACACTTGTGGTTGAGACCTTTCCCAGGGGTCTTAGCACAGTCAGGGTCTCTGGGATTTGAACTCACAACGTCCTGATCATGAGCACAGCACCCTAACCACTATGCCACTGGCCCCACAATGGGTTGGGTATCCGACGTTAAAAACCTATGCCAAATCAAACGTGTGAAATATTCGCTGTTGCGACCCCTGACAAAGGGAAAAGCTGAATCTTTTAAAGATGATCTTCCTGTGACCCCAGGAGCGTCAGACCCTCGCCACGCCCCTCACCAGCACATGCAGAAAGAGAGAAAGATAAATGCCGCCAACTAGCACATACCATAACACTTCCTGGGCGTTTTGGGGCCATTTTCAATGCCTTAGCATATACAAGAGTACTTAGGAGCACAAAGAGAGAAAAACTTAAGCGATTGGCTGGAGAACTGCTGAGACGTAGCGTAGACGAACTAACAATGCGGCTCGAACACAAAGACAGGAAGCCCCATGGTGTTGGATGCTGAGAAATATAATCTGGACCAATCAGCTTGCTGGATTTACAGCCAATCAGAGAACACTCAAATCAAGCAGGAGAACAGAGCATGCTGTGTAGCGTAGTTGAATGTAGTGCACGTGAATTTTGAGTACAGTAAAACCTCCGCTGACGAACGCTTAAGCTCAAGAACTTTTCGCCTCAAGAACATTAAATTTGCGAGCATATAGTCTCTGCTGACGAACTAGTTTTCGGCGGACGAATCAAACCACGCGGTCGCACAGCGCCACGGTGGCGGCCACGAGAAGCTGACGCACGCTCACGGCGTCACAGTTACGCCACCCCTTTCTTTGAGTGCGCAAGTGGTTTGTGTTTGATAGACATTTTGGACCATATTGAGTGTACTTTTGCTATTATGGGACCGAAAAAGACCCCACCACGGGCGGAGATCATTGAAAAACACGAACGAGGTGTGCGTTTGTGTGACTCAGCATCCCAGTACCAGTACGCTAAGTCTACCATTGCTCCCATCCTTAAGAACAAGGAAGCTATTAAGGGTGCGTGTGTGGCTAAGGGTGTTTCCAAACAGTAGGCGTTTCCAAACTCTCCTTCCAAACAGTAAGTCCCTCCCTCCCTCCTCCTCCCACTCCATTCCATCAAGCCATCAACTACCATCACAAAGGTAAATAAAACGACTTTATTATACAGTACAGTTTATTTCTTTAATTACAATACAAGAGCACATTTATTATACATAAAATAAGGTATATTTTTGTGTAGTTTTAAGGCTTATTTAGTAGAAAATTATGTTTTATGGGGACCTGGGAACGGATTATTCTCATTTTAATGGTTTCTTATGGGAAATAAATGTTCGGAAGACGAACTTTTCGCCTCACACACACTTTCTGGGAACCAATTATGTTCGTGAGCAGAGGTATCACTGTACTGTAATATAAGCTTTAATTTTTTTTATTTCCTTATGGGAAATCCACGATATTGCGGGGACACGTAGTAGGAAACGCGAAGTGGCAGGGGGATCACTGTATTGTATTGTGCGTGGGTGTGTGTGTGTGTGTGTGTGTTTGATTGGTGGGATAGGCAGGTGGATATTAAAGCAACAGTTGCTGCAGTAGTGTCATGTATCTGATGTATGTAAATGTAACTAACATACAGTATTGAACATCCCTTCAGCATAATTTGTGTGTGTGAGATACCCATAAACATAAATGGCCACAAAAAGCACAAAACTGGTAATTTCATCCCATGGGTCTCTGAATGGTTAGCAGTAATTTTTCTTGGAAGTGACACCAACTCAGTGGTTTATTTTGTTCCTCGTAAGTAAACAAGCACATCAATCCTGCGAGTCACATTATTGGTGATAAAAAAACATGTTAAAGAACAAATATGGCTGTAATTTCGAGAAAATGAGTGTAAATGGTTACCTATTAAAACCAGAGGGAGGAGTGTCTTGTAGAGACAGTGACTCGTGATGATGTAATGGTGTGTGTGTGTGTACATGTGACTCCTTTTAATGTATTTTATTTTGCTAAGCTTAGTATCATGAATATGTTCCTGATGATGATCATGACACATTAAATAAATAAGAGTCTGGAGATGTCCTGCACTGGTTTGACGCTGATGGTTAAGCTCGTGCTGTGTTACAGCTGTTAAACCCTTGTAATCATTATGAATTCCTAGTCGGTTGTTTAATAGGTTCAGGGAACATGTTCAATTCTCAGTTTAAAAATAACCTTGATCTTTGTTTCTCTGGTTTCTGTAAATTAGTTTTCAGATTGCCTCTTGTCTCACTAAGGAGCTGTGTGCTCTCGTCTTTGGAATAAACACCTTCCTGGGAACAGTCCTGCAGTCTGTTATTACCCTGATTGTGGCAGATAAGAGAGGCTTGGGTCTGCAAGTACATTCCCAGGTAAGTAAACCCCCCCCCCCCGGTTTATCTTTTCTGGGCAATTCCACTGTCGCTGATGTCATTTGTATGAAAAAATGATACAAAAAAAGACCTCTGTAGCTTTTATATTCATTCATTTTCTGAACTGCTTAATCCTAATTAGGGTCGTGGAAAGGCTGGTGCCCATCCCAGCCGAATCTGGGCGAGGGCAGAGTACACGCTGGACAGCTCGCCAGGCCATCACAGGGCAGAAACATGCTAACGGCTATGCAGCTACTCTTGTCGAAAGTCAGCAATGGTTCTTTTACATGAACCTCACACCATAGACAGTGAGAGACATGGCCGGCCTTTGATAACCGAGTTAGCTGACATGGGGGGGGGGGGGGGGGGGTTTATTCATGCAAAATTAATTTAATATTGTTATAATGAGAATAATTAATAAGTGTAACTGGCATGGTAATACTGATTTTATATCAGTATACAGATGAGGTTTCAGACCCCAGGATGGCCTGCAGTCATGTGACATGCAGCATATTTTTAAAAAAATTTTTTTTAAACAACACATTTTCCAGAAATTTTTTTTTTCAGTGACGTTATTTCTGATGGAATTGCCCTTCTTTTGCTGTGTTATCTATGCTTCACAGCTGTATTTAAAGTCGACACTTTTTTTTTTTCTTTTCAGTTTTTTTTGTACTTCTTTTACTTACTGCTGCTGACGACGATTTATTTGAGCTGTGCCGCATGGGTTATCTCCCGTCATTACCACAATCAAAGGAAAGAGGAGGTTCCCAGGGAGCCACCTGCACCAGACGAGCTTAGCCCGGTGGAAAAGGATCCGTCTGAGACGAAGCCGCTCTCGAGTGGATCGGATGGCAGGATCTAATCATTAAACTAAATTCTGCTCTGTTCATGGTCAGGTCTTCTCATTTTGGATTGTTTTTGTTTGTTTAGTTTGTTTTGTTTTGAAACATATCACTTGGAGACATTTTAGTAACTTTTATGATTTCTAATCTTATTACAAAGTGGATCTTAGCATGTAGGTGCAAGAGTTATAAACTTTATCATTACGTGAACTTGGGGAGAAAATGCTGAATTTTACTAACGAATCATTATTATAAAGTGAAACATGGAAATAAAAGTTTATTCGATTTATTTAATATATGTAGAAGTAAATGGCAGCTCTCACCTGTATGAATAATATCTTTAAAATCATAAGGGGTAGGATTAGGATTCACACCAAAAATATTGAGACGTGGTACTCAGTTCATGATATTATTGTGTATAAAGACTTTAGCACTGCATCACTTAAATATATTGCTGTGAGGAGGATGCTGTCACTAGCAAGCAATGATTTATTGGAAAGCACTACAGTGGTACCGCTCCTTACGATAGTCCCAGCAAACGAAAAATCCAGGTTACGAAAAACATTTTCCAAAATTGTTTGTCTCTGTATACGAATCAAGTTCTCCTTACGAAACACGCCAAACGCACCATTCAAACAGTGCACGAGCTGCTCTCCCATTGGCTATCTTCCAACATCCCGCCCCATTGGCCTTCCCATTGGCTAGGAAGGATGACGCAGCTCCCTCCCATTCGCTATCTCCCAACATCCCGCCCCATTGGCCTCCCATTTGCTAGGAGGGATGACGCATCTCCCTCCCATTGGCTATTATGGAGCTGCATCTCCATGATGCTTTTCGTGTAAAGGACAGAGTTACTGTTGTTTCAGGAGTTTATCGTGCTCATGAAGACATGGTCAACACACACGCACGCACACTCGTGCGTGCGCAAGTGTGTGATTCCCAGTGCGAGTGAAAAGAAGAAGCGGACTCGTGGCATGCGGTTGAGTGATATCGCAAAGGAATATGGCCAAACCCGTCTACCATTGGTACAATATTGAAGCAGAAGGAGGTCTTAAAAGGTATGCTTTTAAATATTTTTAAAGGGTTTAGGGGTAGTTTCGGGGGCCTTGAAACGAATCACGCGTTTTACCTGTAAAATGTGGTTCAATTTACGAAAAATCCAGGTTAAGAAAAAGGCTCTGGAACGGCTTAATTTCGTAAGGTGAGGTACCACTATACTTCGCAGGATGTCTGTGATGTCACAAATGACTGAAGTGTGACTTGTACATAGTGCAATGATTTAAAAGGTCTTTTGCCAATTACTGATAAAATACCAGGTGACTGTCAGATGAATCCTGGAATTGAATCGGACTTTTTATCCCTATTGATGGACCCGATAAAAAGGGGAAACAAAGCCTCCCCAACACGGCGTTCAATACTTGGCAAACCAAAAATAATTTTGGTAGCACACATTAATGTGAAAAATAAATTCGCAAAATAACTTTGCTCCCATAAAAACTTTTACAAACCCTGACAAAATTCTCTACATCCATTAGCATTGGTTACTCAGCAAGATATGACCTTAAAGATCTATTTCAGTTAATTTCTCAGATATAAGCAATTTACATAAGGAAATATATACCTCTAAAATTTGGTGACCTTTCTTTGACCTTCACCGTTGATTTTTTGACGTACTAATCTGTTTATCCATGTTATTTTTGAACAAGACTTTCAGCTGAACTTGTAGCTACAAATTTAACTGCAGGCATTCTTACCTTTGCCTCAAACGTCAACTTCTATTTTGGTTCACCGCCGGCTAATAATTAGCTTCGGAAGTTCATTTGCAAACTGGGAACAGCTATGTGTGCTAGCGAGCTCTGGTTTATCTGGTATATAATTGAGTGTATGAACTTTGCTGATGATGAAGTATGTACAGTAGATTGACTAATAATCTGTTTTTTATTGAGTATTGGGGAACTAGCTGGCGCGTTATGAAGAATACTTGTACTCCCTGCAAATAAGGTTGGGGGGGTGGGGCTATATAGGAATTCCTGTCTCCTTCCATCTGTCCTATTATCTCCTTAATGGTATAAATTGTTTTGATGAAATTTTAGAGTTGTAGTTCACCACCTGAAAAAGTGCTCGGTATAGCATAACCTTGGTTTGATGCTTTGAAAAAGGAGGGAATTGAATTGATTCAATTCTATTTTTCATAATAAAGTGATGAGGGCAAGCGCAATTCCTCCGAAAATGTTGTATGGATTCTGATCATTTCTACACGGTTGTCGTGTACCACCTGAAGATGTGGTGTGAAGTTAAATAATCCAATTGTGATGTTTTGATGAGGAGATCATTTAAGTGAGTTGAAGTTTCTGATGGAAGCTGAACAGGGTTTTCCGGAATGAGTTTACTCACAGTTCTTGATTCGTTTAATATCAAATTGCGTGTTTAATTACATGTGGGATAATGTTTTGTGAAATGCCTTGATGTGGTTGCACAGGACCATTTTACTCCATAACCAGGTGCAGTTTGCAGTGGACCTGGGTGGTGCAGTACCCTGCAGGTCTGTGAAACTTTGCATCTTTTGCCGTCACTTAAATTTATTGAAGTGCATAACTGAGAAAGTTCCAGGTTCTTATCCACGTGGAGGTATTTCTCAATGCGGTGGGTGGTTCATTAGGAAATCAGGTTAGTTTATGTAACCTGCTTTGTACATTGCATCTATCCATGAAGTCTGTTTTTTTTTTTTTTTTTTTTTTTTTATTATTAGTATTTTTTAGTATTATTACTGGTGTGATGCTATGCAGTCCATCAGCCTCCTTTAGTCTCAATGAACAGAGACCATCACAGAGCCCTTGATCATTACATCATCGACCCTGCTCTCTGTGTTGAAGTGCATCAAGGCACTATCATTGGGTTTGTAAACACAAAATGTTTCCTGGGCAGAGGTGCCGTGGTCTGTAAAAAGAATAGGCTTGCTCTGATAATGACTCTAAATCGTTATGATGTCCGCACTGTTTAGATGTTTTATTAAAGTTTTGTTTTTTGCTGGTTGTCCTGGAAGAAGTGGTACATGTTAAAGCAAATAACATTTGCAATGGATATTGATTTAGGAACAAATGATTTGTGAGTTTACTATAAATGACCCTGCACTGTGTAAGCCGCAGTTTCGGAGGGTACAAGCGAATAAAATTACTAAAGAGTAAATGTGTGCATTAACTTACGGCATGATGATCAAAAGCTGAGGAGAGTGGCGATACCGTAGGAGTTATTTAGAAATGGACGTCTTTCTCCAAGCCTACAGCATTTCAACTTTGTCTTAATTACCTTTTTTTCCCTTCTCTCACATTGCACAATTTCGAAAGTAGCTTCATTTCCTTGAATCCACTTCTGAGTTTTTTTAAATTATTTTATTCCTACTGTGCTGACTATGCAGTGTACTGAGCTCTTTTTTTTCTGATCACATATCGTGGTGTCATTATACTTGTATTTAATGACTGAACAAATAAATCAACCATTGTTCATGGTAACCTGTTCGAGTGCACCTTCAGGTAAAGGTGAGTGACCTCACAAATACAGTCGGCCCTCAAATTACGAAGACCCCTGTGTACGAAATCCCCGGATTACGAAAAACGTTTCCCTGAGTTTCCGTCCCTGAGATACGAAACAACCCCCTCTTACGAAAAGAAATTCAAAATTCAAACGTGCCAATCAAAATTTCACATGACGCGCGAGTTGCTCTCTCATTGGCTGTCTCTCAACATCCCGCCCCGCTAGCCTCCCAGATAGAGACAGAAGGAAGCTTTACTCTTTTAGTTTTTAGTTTTTAAAGTTGCTTAATTCAGTAAATGTTTAATAAATGTGGGCGCATTTGAGCTCATCTGGAATTCCGATCCCTCAAGGAATCAAATTGAGTTTGTCAAGCAGGGAATGCGCTTTGAATTCACGTCTTGTGGATGTGGCCCGCGGCACGTGGCGAGAGAGAGAGAGTGAGAGAGAGAGAGAATAACGCTTTAGTGTTTAGTTTAGTTTTTTAAGTTGTTTTAATTCAGTAAATGGTCAAGCAGGGAATGCGCTTTCAATTCCACGTCTTGTGGGCGTGGCCTGCAGCGCTACAATAAACGTGCATTGTAATGTGTGTGTGAGAGGAGAGAGAGAGAGAGACAGGGGTGTGTGTGTGTATGTGTGTGTGTTAATAAAAAATGTTTAATCATGGTTTAATTAATAAATATGTTAATAAAATGGTTTATGTTCGTAAAATGTTTAAATGGTTTATTAAATAAATTTCTTTTACTTTTAACACATTTCATACAAAATTGGTGTACTTTTATTATTTTTAAAGGGTTTATGGGGTTTGTCTAGTCCAAAGACTGGAGCCTTGGAACGAATTAGGCGTTTAACATGTAAGATGCGACCCCTACTTACGAAATCCCCGCATTACAAAAATGGCTCTGGAACGGATTTGTTTCGTAAATTGGGGGCTGACTGTACCGCAATAGAGGTCTCTCTGGTATAAGATACAATGCATCAGGAACTCTACACCCACCATTTAATTTATTGGGAACATCTGTATATTCGTGTTATTTTTGATCAGCCGATCATGTTATGATTGTGAAAACATGTTTTTGATAGTGGAGCACCATGGTCATGGAATATGACTTGGATGGGTGTCTTGTGCCCTTTGTCTCACCGCTCCAAACATCATGCTGGGCTGCGCTGAATCCATATCAATAGCTGTCTGTCATTGCAAAGTTGACCATTACTCTTGTTCAGTCATGAAGGAAGAACCTGAGGCCATCAATATGCACAGGCTCAGCCAAGCTGGACAGTAACCTCAGGAAACAAATTACCGGTACCTGGATTTTTTCTTATTTATTTATTTATCTCCCCCCCCCCCCCCCCCCCCCCCCCTTCGGTGTCTGTTGCCCAGTTCCAGTAAGTTTGCTTTTCTGCTCACCACCATTGCTGATCAGAATTAATGAAGAAAAAAAAATGGGGGTGAGGGGTGGGGGGTTTGCATGAACAGCTAGTTGTTGATTAAATAAAATGCTAAGTAGATAAAGAAAACTAGAATTAGAATGTTTTTAAAGTGAAAACTAAAGAACTCATGGAGTAAAAGGTACCTCAGCTAGGCACAAATGGGTTATTGTTATAACTTGGTATCGGTAAAAGGAAATGTCGCCCCCAGAGAATGTTCAAGAAAAATTGTGTGGTCGTCGCAAAATATTGAACCATCTGGAATTTTTTTTTTTTTTTTTTAATGATTATTTCTTTTATTTTTGGGTGGAGTGGGGGGTCCTACATGACCCCATACAGAGATCTAATCCAAAATTAAATGGTGGCTTTTCAGGCCTCAGCCCACCACTAAGTTTAGTGAAAATCATATCAGTAATTTTTTTGTAATCCTGCGAGCAGGAAACATAAAAGCTTATTAAAAAAAAAAAGACTTTTGTAAATTCTTGGATCTGGATGAGGTTCCAGATTTAATCCCAAATGTGATGGCTTTTGACTAGGGCCCATACCACATCCCTTAACCTTTTTTTTGCATAATCCTACTGAAAGGCAAACAAACGTTGTTGAATACATGACCTGCCCCCCCACCCCACCCCTTGCCAAGCTGTGGATATAAAAAATATGAGAGTCGCAGTAGGAAAATGGAAGTATTAAGAGAATTAGGTTATAAATACACCATCTGGTCTATGATCTAAACTCAAAAGACTGGTGTGTGTGTGTGTGTGTGTGTGTGTGTGAGTGTGAGAGTGAGAGAGAATCTCGGGAGATGAAAGGTTACTGAAAATACTCCGCCCAACAGTCCATAGTAATAAGTACACAATTATATAAATAAGTTCACAGATTCCACGTTTCCTTCATTCTGATGTTTGATGTTAACATTAAACTGAAGCTCGAAATCTGCGTTGCCGTCAGATGATTGGCTGATTTAGAAAAGTGAAAATGTACGAGTGTTCCGAATAAACTGGATGGTCAGTGTGGCTTTGCTGGGAAACTACCAGAAAAACAGCGGGGACTGTTTAGATTGATGAAAAGTCGAGTTTTATTTTTTTGAGTATCAGTGTTTTAAGTTGCATTTAGAGCCTATCATTGTTCGGAAAAAAAAAAGATATCGTAATCATCACCGTTGATGTTTGTACTGTGAAGTAATTGCTTATAGTACTGTTACTATGCTTTTAAATGGCCTTGATCTACTTACAGCAATCATCAGAGATGCACAGTAAATATGCATAAACAACCAATATGTGTTTGGGGGACGTATTATACACGATACTGATCACGTGATTTCACAGAATTATGTTCTTAAGCGTGTTTTGTTATTTATAATAAACTTAAAGGAACATTGTTGTGGTTGTAAGCCTACTGTTACTAATTTAAAATTCAAACATTGAACACTGACCAATGTCTCCTGTAGAATTATTCAACAATTCTTGAATTATTATCAAAAAATGTATTTTCTAGATTTTAATTTTTTTAATGATTTGTAATAAATCTTTTACAACAAGGAAATATTTTCTCCTTATTGAACTTGTTCATAAAATTATTTTCTTTTGTATGCAGGTTAATACTTTAATTCATTCATTTTCTGAACCGCATAATCCTAATTAGGGCTGCTAGGAGGCCCGCGCCCATCTTGGCTGACTCCGGGAAAAGGGCGGTACACCCTGGACAGTTCACCAGGCCATCGCAGGGCCAACACTCGCACACCTACTCACATCTAGGTGTGACTTGGAACAGCCAATTAACCAACTGGGTATGTTTTTGGAATGTGGGAGGAAACCCATATGAGCACGGGGAGAACATGCAAACCACACAGAAACACACAGGCTGGGAATCAAACCCAGGACCTTCTGGCTGTGAGGTGGACATGCCACTCTGATTTATACTGTCCACTCCAAATTGGGATATTCTTTCATTCATCCATTTTCTGAACTGCTTAATGCTAATTGTGGGGCCGGTGGTGTCGTGATTAGGGTGCTGCGCTCATGATTAGGAGGTTGTGTGTTCAAATCCCAGTTAGACCCTCACTGTGCTAAGACCCCTGGAGAAGGTCTGAAGCACAAGTGTGCCTCTGTTCACCCAGCAGAATAAATGGGTACCAGTAAAAATATACTGGGAAGGTAACCTGCGATGGACTAGCGTCCCAGATAGGAGGAGTTGAACGTAGCTTCACGCAACAGAAACCGGGGATAAGCACCGGCCTGATGAGCCACTTGGCTTGGGTGCAAAAAGTCCAAAGGACTTACCTTTACCTTAATCCTAATTAGGGTCACAGGGAGGCTGGTGCCCATCTCAGCCAACTCTAGGTGAGGGCGAAGTACACCCTAAACAGCTCGCCAGGCCATTGCAGGGCCAAAATTGGGACATTTGCATCAAATTTATTTCCATTTCAGATACCCTTCCTTTTTATATCAGAATACATTCATTATAAACACAGATTTCAAGAATAATAAAAGAAAATCTAGAATTAGTGGAAACACTCATCAGGTGCCTTCCCAGTTTAATTTTTCTTTGGGTGATGTTTTCCATGGACAGAGTGGACTGTTCAAGACTGGACAAGATTGTTCCCGAGTTTTCTTCAAATGCTTTAAATAGCGTGTTCTATGCCGAATATTTATGCTGAAGACTTGAAGGTAAACTGTGGTAGTGACGGCATGATGATGAAACCTCTACAGACAGAGAGGAAAAGTCAAGTAGAACTGTTACATCACTTCTTACTGTAGTGTATGTAGTTCCCAGAACATGCTTGTATTTTGTGCACTTACAGAGAGAGAGAGAGAGAGAGAGACACACACAGGGGAAGAGAGAGGAACTTCACCTGCCTCTGAGTCTTCAGAATCCCGAACCGGAAATCTGCTGAGATGTGATACTCCCCTATTCTTCCTTAATTTCCTTATTTTTTATTTCGATGAATATTGGAAAAAAATAAATAAATAAAAATACGACACTCTGAAGCCACATGAACTGAAGCGCGAACTAACGAAGGATCACAGGGAAAAGTTGAGTAAAATGCCGCAAAACAAGGCCAATTATGCAAAAAAAAAAAACCTCAAACAAAAAACAACCCAATCCCCCCCCAACAAAACTACTTACATTTTTTTTGTGAGATGCGCATCTGAGTGCATGCATGCGCGTCTGTGTGCGCGTTTGTCTTCTTTTCCTTTCGGCTTTTCCCTTCAGGGGTCGCCACAGCGAATCATCTGCCTCCATCTCACCCTATCCTCTGCATCTTCTACTCTTACTCCAACTACCTTCATGTCCTCCTTCACCACATCCATAAATCTTCTGTTTGGTCTTCCTCTAGGCCTTTGGAGACTTTGTCTCCAAAACCTCTTACATGTGCTGTCCCTCTGATGTACTCATTCCTGATCCTATCCATCCTCGTTACTCCCAAAGAGAACCTCAACATTTATCTCTGCTACTTCCAGCTCGGCCGCCTGTCTTTTCCCCATGCCACTGTTTCTGTTAATGCAGCCGTGAGGGGGGGCAAATGCAGCCGTGAGGGGGGGGGGGGGGGCACAAGCCCGGATAAATGCAGAGGGTTGCGACAGGAAGGGCATCCGGCGTAAAACTTACTTCTGCCAAAATTTTCATGCAAATGATCAAAACGAAATTCATACCGGATTGGTGGAGGACAGGGTTAACAACGACCGCCATCAGTGCTGTTAACCAACAGGGTGCTGGTGGAAATTGGACTACTGTTGGTTGAAGAAGGAGAGGCGGGAGGCATGTCCGTTGGCGGAGAGAGAAGAGGGAAAGCATGAGTCTAGGACTGAGAGTAGGGAATGTTGGAATTATGACAGGAAAAGGTAGAGAGCTGGCTGACATGATGCAAAGGAGGAAGGTGTACATACTGTGTGTTCAAGAGACCAGGTGGAAAGGTAGCAAGGCTAGAAGCTTAGGAGCAGGGTTTAAGCTGTTTTATCATGGTGTGGATGGGAAGAGAAATGGAGTAGGAGTAATCTTGAAGGAGGGGTTTGTCAGGAATGTTCTAGAAGTGAAAAGAGTGTCAGACAGAGTGATGAGTCTCAAGTTAGAAATTGAAGGCGTGATGTTCAATGTTGTTAGTGCTTATGCCCCACAGGCAGGATGTGAGCGAGAAGGAGTGATTCTAGAGTGAGTTAGATGAAGTGATGCAGAGTACCCCCAGAGGTGAAAGAGTGGTCATTGGGGCAGACTTCAATGGACATCTTGGTGCAGGAAACAGAGGGGATGAGGAAGTGATGGGTAGGTTTGGTATCCAGGACGGGAACGCAGAAGGACAGGTGTTGGTAGATTTTGCAAAAAGGATGGAAATGGCTGTGGTGAATACTTTCTTCCAGAAGAGAGAGGAGCATAGGGTGACTTATAAAAGTGGAGGTAGGAGCACACAGGTAGACTACATCTTGTGCAGGCGATGTAATTTAAAGGAAGTCAGTGACTGCAAAGTAGTAGTGGGTGAGAGTGTTGCCAAACAGCATAGGATGGAGGTGTGCAGGATGATGCTGATGGTGAGGAAGATGAAGGAGGCAAAGGTAGAGCAGAAGACAGTGGTGGAAGCTGAAAAAGGAAGAGTGTCAGGTTTTCTTCAAGGAGGAGTTGAAACAGGCTTTGGGTGGTCAGGAAGTGCTTCCAGATGACTGGACAACTACAGCTAATGTGATCAAGGACACAGGTCGGAGAATACTTGGTGTGTCATCTGGAAGGAAAGTAGATAAGGAGACTTGGTGGTGGAATGAGGAAGTGCAGGAGTGTGTACAAAGGAAGAGGTTAGCTAAGAAGAAGTGGGACATTGAGAAAACCGAAGAGAGTAAACAGGATTACAGTGAGACACAGCGTAAGGCAAAGGTAGCGGTGTCAAAGGCCAAACAGAGCGAGTATTATGATTTGTATGCTCGGTTGGAAAGTAAAGAGGGAGAAAATTATTTATACAGGTTGGCACAGCAGAGAAATAGAGATGGGAAGGACGTGCAGCAAGTTAGATTGATAAAGGACATAGAGGGAAATGTATTGACTGATGACAGAAGTGTGCTGGGAAGATGGAAAGAGTACTTTGAAGAGCTGATGAATGAAGAAAATGAGAGAGAAAAAAGAGTAGAAGAGGTGACTGATGAGGACCAGGAAGTATCAAAGATTAGTAAGGGTGAAGTGAGGAGGGCATTGAAGAGGATGAAGAATGGAAAGGCAGTTGGTCCTGATGACATACCGGTGGAGGTATGGAAGTGTCTAGGAGAGGTAGCAGTAGATTTTCTGACGAGAACATTTAACAAGGTCTTAGAGAGTGAGAGGATGCCAGAGGAATGGAGGAGAAGTGTGCTGGTGCCCATTTTTAAGAACAAGGGAGACGTGCAGAGTTGTGGCAACTACAGAGGGATAAAGTTGATGAGCCATATGATAAAGTTATGGGAAAGAATAGTGGAAGATAGACTAAAGGCAGAGGTCAGCATTTGTGAACAACAGTTTGGTTTCATGCCAAGAAAGAGCACCACAGATGCAGTGTTTGCTTTGAGGATGTTAATAGAGAAGTACAGAGAAGGTCAGAAATTGCTGTATTGTGCCTTTGTGGATCTGGAGAAAGCATATGACAGGGTGCCGAGAGAAGAACTGTTGCATTGCATGAGGAAGTCTGGAGTGACAGAGACGTATGTTAGAGTGGTGCAGGACATGTATGAGAGATGTAAGACAGTGGTGAGGGGTGCTGTTGGTGTGACAGAAGAGTTCAAGGTGGAGGTGGGACTGCATCAAGGGTCAGCTCTCAGCCCCTTCTTATTTGCTATGATGATGGACAGGCTGACAGACGAGGTTAGACAAGATTCCCCATGGATTATGATGTTTGCAGATGACATTGTGATCTATAGTGAGAGCAGATAACAAGTGCAGGAAAATCTAGAGAGGTGGAGGTATGCCCTGGAAAGGAGAGGAATGAAGATTAGCCTCAGTAAGACAGAATACATGTGCATGAATGACAAGGACCCAAGAGGAACGGTGAGGTTACTGGGAGCAGAGATAAGAAAGGTGGAGGATTTTAAGTACTTAGGCTCAACAATCCAGAGCAATGGAGAGTGTGGAAAAGAGGTGAAGAAGCGTGTTCAGGCAAGTTGGAATGGTTGGAGAAAAGTGTCCGATGTGATGTGATAGGAAGATGTTGTATGGGTTAGAAACAGTGGCCCAGGGGAAAAGACAGGAGGCAGAGCTGGAGGTAGCAGAGATGAAAATGTTGAGATTCTCTTTGGGAGTAACGAGGATGGATAGGATTAGGAATGAGCACATCAGAGGGACAGCACATGTAAGAGGTTTTGGAGACAAAGTCAGAGAGGCTAGATTGAGATGGTTTGGACATGTACAGAGGAGGGATAGTGAGGATATTGGTAATAGGATGCTGAGGCTGGAACTACCAGGCAGAAGGCCTAGAGGAAGACCAAAGAGACGATTCATGGATGTGGTGAAGGAGGACATGAAGGTCGTTGGTGTAAGAGATGATGATGCAAAGGATAGGGTGAGATGGAGGCAGATGATTCGCTGTGGCGACCCCTGAAGGGAAAAGCCGAAAGGAAAAGAAGAAGCTAGTTTTCTCATGTAAACCCAACATTTTGGCATCTAAAACCCATGTATAAAATACATGTTGGTTATGCAGAAAAATGGCTAGCATTTTAGGATTCAGTATGGGGCACAGCTAGGGTTAATTATGTTTATGGTTGCTTTTGTTCATTTCAATATACGTACGTAGTTAAAACAAATTAAATGAAATTCAATTAAATTACGACTTTATACTTCAATTCGATAGATGGCGATAATGCACCATAAAGTTGTTTAACCGCCAGCAACAATGCAAGAAGAAGAAGAAGAAGAAGCGGCTTGAGACGGAAGTGGCTGTTGAAAGAAACTGTGTAGTCACTGTGTGTTTGGTTTTCATTCAAGCTTTTATTTTATTAAATAGATTCAGTGTTTTGGTTGCTTTCTTCACTAACGTCATCATGGTAAGGCATTTTGTAAAAATATGTAACCTTTTTGTGTCAAAATGTACATCTTAACCTCTCCTGACTCGTTTAAAACGAGAGAAAGCTAGCATGTAGCTAGATTGCTACATCATGCTCATGTTTCATATCCAAAAGTAGCGGCAGTACAGGATGCTTATAGCAATTCACTTTTAATATATAGTTGTGATATATTATTATTAACATTACGTCAGCATGTTGACTGTTTTAAATTGCTTTGAGTCCTGTTAAAATAATCTTCACATTTACCTTGCTCACTAATGTTAAACTGAAAATAAAAGCCGCGTCCAGCTGTTAGCACACAAAGCTAACTTTTTTAGCATTTCCTGAAGCTAGTTTTTAACTATTGAAATGAATCTGAAAGGTGATGATGGTAATAATTTAATAATAAACCCCAGACAGATTTCAACAGTAGTTTTCGTTAGCAACCCCCTGTGTTTGCAGCTGCAGTCTTTTATATCGCTTACTTTTTAGTTTAAATGTTTTTTGACACATGATTCATTATTACCAACAAACCTTTTTACTTCGACAAATTAATTGATTGAACAGGCAAATTTAAATAAATTTTCACCTCCAACCCAGTAAAACTAAACACTATTTAATGGTTTGTTTCTAGTGTAATCCTTGTGATTGTGTGTGGTTCATGAAGAGCAGCAAATACTGCTTGCTGAATTTCTGTAGTTCTTTCAATAATTTAGTTTGTGTTCATCATTCTTGATGTAAAATCTGGTTATCTAAACACTGTTTTTTTATTACATGTGCATTTAAGGTGATCTGTACAGTCAATTCAATACATTTTGTATTGTGATTATGGGGAAATATATAATTATGGCAATGGTGGTAAGGATTGACACTCCCAAGATTGTGTGTGTAATGGGGGGAGGTTCAAGCCCCACTATCACCGGGTTGTCGTTGTTGTCCCCCCAGTGCACTAATTGGGTTATCAAAGGTCAACCATGTCTCTCAGTGTCTCTGCTGAAAGGTTCATGTAAAAGAACCATTGCAGACTTTCATCAAGAGTAGGTGCATAGCCATCAGCATGTTTCTGCTCTGCCATGGCCTGGCTAGCTGTTCGGGGTGTTTCCTACGCTTGTCCAGAGTTGACTGAGATGGGTGCCTGTTTTTGCAGATTAAGCATCTCAGAAAATGAATGAAGAAAATTGTTCAATTTATATTTTATTATAAATTCATTTTTTATTGATCTTTCTCCTTTGCCAAACTGCTTAACCTTAGAGTTACATGCCTGGATTATTTTTTTTTTACAGTTAAAAATGTTTATCACTAATATTTTCTATCAAAAAGGCATAAAGAAACACCCGAACTCATTTCTTTCAACAAAATTATAATATCATCTTCTAATAACACAATCCTGCACAATTGTCTCACAGCTGACTAAGGCACATGGAACCAAGCTATGTTGTATCAGGCAACGCCATAACAAGCATAGAACATGTTCTGAACTGCAGCAGCACTGAGTACAATGTCCAGTAGTGGTTAGCATTTTTTGAAAGAGGACCATATGGTGCTGCTGGGCTTTAAAGGGTTAAACCTATTAAGGTCACAGAGACTGAAGCCTTTCTACCTCCTGAACTAATCACCTGACCATCAAAGTGCCCCTTGGGGCAGTTTGGAACAGCCAATTAGCCTATTAGCCTTTGTCTTTCGACAAAGAGAAGAAACTAGTACCTGGAGGAAACAAGCACGAGAGAACATGTAAACGCCACACAGGCGTGCTACTCACTACACCATCATGCTTATTATTGATGTGTGGTGTTTCCTGTTTTTTTTTTTTTGTTTTTTTTTAATCCCTCCTCATTCTGGTCCTGTTATTGCAGTCTATAATGTCCTATAATGGAGGGGCTGTCATGGCCATGCGTGGAAAGGGCTGTGTTGCAATTGCGTCTGACCGACGGTTTGGTATCCAAGCACAGATGGTCACCACAGACTTTCAGAAAATCTTCCCTATGGGTGACCGACTCTACATTGGCTTGGCGGGACTGGCTACAGATGTACAGACAGTGTAAGTACTGAACTTTTTTCTAAAGTCTTTTTTGTGTGTGTGTCTGTGTGTTGCTTTTAGTTCAAAGTAATCATGTAAAACCCACATCATCCTGATGTTTGCATGCAGCATAGGATGATTTGTAGGACAGTGCTTCCTATAAAATATGCATTATGTCAACATTATTTATGATTTAAGAAATGTCTTTTGTCCACTTTGCCAGATCGCAACGCCTCAAATTCCGTCTCAATCTGTATGAGCTGAAAGAAGGCCGTCAGATCAAGCCCAAGACCTTCATGAGCATGGTGTCCAACCTGCTGTATGAGAGGAGGTACGCTGTTCTGTGTGCAGTCCGTTTTTAAAAGCCTAAATGTTCAGCTTTACCTCCGAAACACACTTCTTGTCAGTGAACTCGTCAGATTGAAAGTAAAAATAAACATTTTTGTAGTGTAGTAGGAGAGTCCAGTCTGTTAATATCATATTTAAGTTATTCCACATCTTCTCATTGGTTATAAATTATTATTATTATTATTACATTTGACAAGCCGGTTATTAAGTTACATCCGATTAAAGGGAGTTGAATAACTGTTTTATTAAAACATATAGCATGGTGTATTTTTATATTGTAAGAACTACAGAATTTTTAAAATCCTTTTAAAAAATATGTGCACATAAAATGAATAGTTATACCTCAGCTTACGTTGTTAATTGGTTCCAGGAGAGACGACTTAAGTCAAAAAACGACTTAAATCGAATTAGCTTGTTTCTAAGCTAACCTAGCCTATGCTCCGCCAAAGTTACTTGCATAATATTTTATTTATATATATATATACACACACACACACACACACACATTTAATACAGTGGTACCTCAATTTACGAAATTAATCCGTTCCAAAAGTGGTTTTGTCACCTGGATTTTTCGTAAGTTGAACCGCATGTAAAACGTGTGATTTGTTCCAAGGCCCCCAATACTACCCCCTACACCCTTTAAAAATATATAAAAGCATACCCTTTTAAGACCTCCTTCTGCTTCAATATTGTACCGATGGTAGACATGTTTGGCCATATTCCTTTGGGATATCGCTCACCCGCATGCCACGAGCCCACTTCTTTTCACTCACACCAGGAATCACATGCGCGTGTGTGTGTGTGTGTGCACACCCGTGTGTTGACCATGTCTTCTTAGCAGAGTTATCATCTTACAAATCTTTATGCAAGGTTAGAAGCCTGAGCCAAAAAGTAAAGTTGCAATGAGCACACTCGAAAAACTCATGAAACAAGCTGCTGCTCAAGGGAGATGCGTCGTCCCTCCTAGCCAATGTGAGGCCAGCGGGGCGGGATGTTGGGTGATAGTCAATGGGAGAGCAACTCATGCATTGTTTGAATGGCACGTTGGGCGCTTTTCGTAAGAACTTGTTTCATGTACAGAGACAAAAAATTTTGCCAAATGTTTTTCGTAACCTGGATTTTTCGTTTGCTGGGACTATCATAAGGTGAGGTACCACTGCATACTAAGTATATGTAATATGATTACAATGATGTATACTTAATTTTTAGTTTTTTTATTTTTCCATATATTTTTGAAAACCGACATATAATCAAGAACGACTTAACTCGAAACAATGATACCCTAAAATAACCAGACTCCTGGTATTAGATTCAATACGATAAGGAAAGCGGTACTTGGAACAACAGAGAAAATATTTTGCAGTGCTTTAATTTAAGGTTGCTGTGGAAGCGTTTGTAATTCCTAAGATTAGGATTTGATTAAGTAGTTTAGCCGTTGGATTTTCAAAACTAAAAGCATAGGAAGGAACATTTTATGTAATTTGGTTCTAGGGCTTTTGCTAAATAAGCACCAAGTGGATTACACACACACACACACACACACACACACACACACACACACACACACAGTGCCTTGTAAAAGTTAATTTTTTTTCAAACTTTTGTTGCCTCACAACGTGGAATTTAAATGGATTGTTTGAAATTTGCATCATTTCATTTACAGAACATGCCTACAACTTTAAAGATGTGATTATTATTATTATCGTGAAACAAACAACAAATTGGACAAAATAATAAACATGCAGAACTATTCCCCCCCACCCCGAAAATCAGTACTCTGTAGAGCCACAATTTGTGGCATTTACACACAAAGCAAGTTGCTTTCGATAAGTTTCTATGAGCTTGCTCCATCTTGTCACTGGGATTTTTGCCTGTTCCTCAAGCCAGAACTGCTCCAGCTCCTTCATGTTGGATGGTTTCTGCTTGTTAACAGCAATATTCAAGTCTGATTTCAATGTGTGTGTGTGTGTGTGTGTGTGTGTGTGTGTGTGTGTGTGTATATATATATATATATATATATATATATATATATACATACATACATACATACACAGTGGAGCCTCGGGCCTTGAACTTAATCCGTTCCAGACGGTTGTTCGGATTATGATTTGCTCGAATTCTGAATCCGCTTTTCCCATTACAACTAATGTAAATGGTCTTAATCCGCAAATTAAGTGAAAAAATGATCGAATACAGTACACTATGCACTGGTCTGTGTTGTGAGAGATTCTGGTTTTGACCACGTTCATTCTCTCTCTGTATGTGTTGAAGTCACATGCGGTTGGAGTGCTAAACACACACACACACCTAATTCCAGAGTGCTCATCCCGGTGCTAGAGGATTGTCCCTCTTCCCCGTGATCTCTCTTTCTCTCAGCTCCCACTTTAGTTTGATTTCTGTGTTTCTCCACATCTCTAACCGTGACTACGATTTCCCTGTGATCTAATGCCTTCCCTGTGAACAATAAAGCGCACGGAAGGCACTAGATCATGGGGAACTCGTAGTCGTGCTTAGAGATGCGGAGAAACATGGAAATCGATCTAAAGCGAGAACTGGTGGAGCACGGAGCTGAGAGCCAGAGAGATCACGGGTAAGAGGGACAATCTTCTAGCACCGGCAAGAGCGCTGCTAGTCTTTTTCGCCCATGGTTAAATGGAATCAGGTGTGGTTGTTTAGCACTCCACCCGCGTGTGACAGCCACTCCCCTCTCCAACAACGTGCAACTCTTTTGTGAGAGACAATAACACTAAAATAAAAACCACAGTGCAGTTAAAGAATAAGAACAATAAAGATAAGAATTTTAATCTTTGTGGTGGTGAGCAGTTGGCATACGTAAATGTTGGAGAGGAAGAGAAGCGTATCCCCTTTCATAACAGAGAGGGAGAGAGCAAGTGTATTCCTTTCCGTAACAGCTTTAAATAAATCAGCTCAAGGTGTGTTTTTGTTGTTTTTTTTTTTTCTCTTTCTTGCTGCCGCTTTGCATGGATGAGTCTTCTTCAGGACAGTCCTTTCTTTTCTTGAACCTTTCTAACGTGACTTGCTTCTTCCTTCTTTTCAAAACCTTTTCGAAGTGGACCTCATCGTTAAAGGTGTTCACAGCTCCGCTAGCGCTTTAGCTTAGCTTTAGTGCTCTAGCGCTAGCTTTAGCTTTATGATGGTGATACATACATAGTACTATATCAACAACTTCCAGACTTCCCCAGGACAGCTTTCAGGGTGATACATTGTATCAACAACTTGTGGACTTCTGGAAGTCGTGCACTTTTACTCTCTCTCAGTCTCGTTTTTTTTCTCGCACGTTACTTGAGTTTGACTTCCGGTTTTTGTTCGGTTTCCGGAATGAAAAAAATCACTTTTTTTTTTTTTTTTCGGATCCTGATTTGTTCGATCTTGAGATCTGCCTTTAATATCAGCCCAACACAAAGTCTCCTGCTTCTCTGTCTCCCTTCTTTAGGTTCGGGCCTTATTACATTGAGCCCGTGATTGCTGGTCTGGATCCTAAAACCTTTGAGCCTTTCATCTGTTCCTTGGATCTGATTGGCTGCCCCATGATAACAGAAGACTTTGTGGTCAGTGGTACTTGTGCTGAGCAGATGTACGGCATGTGTGAGTCGTTATGGGAGCCTGACATGGTGAGTGGTGCACAGTAATGTCTATAATAAGCAGGGTTCCACATGTACATCTGCCTGAATGCCCCCAAACATATAAACCACCAATTCAAATTTCAAATTATGTACATAATGAATATTAATATACACTCATAGTCTGACATCCCCTTGTTGAACTTGGGTGTGTGTGTGTTCTCTGATGAGTACTCTGCTTTTGTTTATTATTTTCAGGAACCAGACGATCTGTTTGAAACGATTTCACAGGCGATGCTGAATGCAGTTGATAGAGACGCTGTTTCTGGCATGGGTGTTGTCGTGCATGTTATGTAAGTGTACAGCCGCCTGGATAGAATTTCTCAGTCATGGTGAAAAAGGATTTTTCCCCAAACTTATCAATCCATATAGGGCTGCTCAGAAGCTGAGCCTATCTCGGCCCAGACTGGGCGTAGGCATGTGCACCCTGACCCGTTTGTTTGATCATAGCAGGGCCAGCACCCCGTTCACACTAACACCTAGGGGTGATTTTGGAACAGCTTAATTTGCATTCAGCTGTGGAAACTGGGATACCCAGAGGAATCCCACCCAAGCATGGGGAGAACAGGCAAACTCCACACGTACAAATACCCTCACCGAGTGTGGGACTCGAACCCAGGACCTCCTTGTTGTGATAGGGATATTCTAACCACTCACCATTGTGCTGCCTATTTTTAAAGAACTTTTAAAAAAAAAAATACCACCATGAAGTTTCAGACTGCTGGGTCCGGGTCTCTGTCCTTTTATCAATGATGGGACAATACAATGATTTTTTTTTATCTGTATGGGGGGGGGGAATCTACATTTTCATACGTTAATTTATTTGCATGTCCTCTGACCCCTTTCCACCTGCCTGAATCTATATCATAGTGCTTGTTTGATCCCCCATACTCCTTCTTTAAAAATAGCGCAACTCTGCAGCATCTGGTGCTCGTGGCATCGACAAACAATTTATGTATAGTAATGTAGAATAAAAAAAAATCTTAAGTTCACGTTATTGATCATAGTATATGAACAAGATTGATTAATTGGGGACGTTACAGTGGTGTAGTGGTTATCTTGTCTGCCTCATAGTAAAAAGGAACTTGGACCCTGGACCTTCTTGCTGTTAGGTGGAGGTCCTAACCACTTGTGTGGGGTTTTCTCTGGGCACTCTGGTATCCTGCCGAAGTCCGAAGATAAGCGCATGAGCCAGAATTTCAAATCACATCCAGGAGTCGGTGTGAGTGTGAATGGAGTGGTGTATGTTGCCCCTGTGATGGACCAGTGAGCTCTTCAGGGTGTGTTCTGTCTAATTCTGCTGTCAGCCAAGAGGCACCCACTTCCTCGCAGCCCAGATGGGATGAGGTGGTTTGGAAAATGAATTGACACAATTTCATAGATAAAACTCTGTAATGGGGTTGGGGGGTAGTTACTGTGTGTGTGAGAGAGGTACAAGAGGCCCTGCACAACTTTGAACACTGATGAAAGTAATTTTTGATTCTTTTCCATCACAGACCTAGTACCATTTTTGTATCTTTTTTTGGGGGGGGGGGGAATTCCCCCCATTTTCGCCCTAATTTATTTATTTATTTATTTATTTTAAGTCGTATCTAATTCCCATCAATCAGGTGGTCCAGGCCTTGCCTATCACACCATTGGCAGTGGAGGGAGCATGCACACGCCCTCCTCCGTGACATGCGAGTTAGTCGACCACTCTTGCAGGGGGACCTTCATAATGATTTTAAAGTTCAACCATTTCTACCCAATCTTTTTTTTTTTTCCCCGGAGTCCAAACACTTGAGAGATGATTTTCTGAACTTTCCCATCTTGAGGGGCACCAGTAAGCCTCCTTCTGAAATGTTCTTTGTAGGAATTATGTTCCACAAACATGTCGACACTTTAATGGATCCGTGGTTTTGAAACCAAACAGGCTCCGCCCTCACACTGAGCATCGTCCCATTGATTATAAACACTTGACTCTTAATATCACCTTCAAATTACCTGCTCATCTGAGAGGTTCACAAACTTTTGCAACTTGAACGTATATATTATTGAATAATTTTACTAAGTAAATAATATTTTCTCTTTATTTAACTGGGTTCTGTTTACAGTGGTACCTCAATTTGCGAAATCAATCCGTCCCAAAAGTGGAATGTCAAACTCAAAGGGTTCACAAACTTTTACACACCACCGTATTTCATTTTAATCTCAAAAGTAAATCATGTTTAAAATCATAACATGATCATTTACTCATCATTTTAGATCCAATGTCGAGTGTATTGAACTGTATCTTTTTGTGATTTATAACTCTTCCCGTTTCTCTTCACAGAGAGAAAGATAAGATAACTACACGGACCCTGAAGGCCAGAATGGATTAATCACGCCACGCTCTACTGCTCTTCCTCTTTTTGTATGTAATACTAATAACCGTTGTGAATGAACTTCTTGCTCCTGATCTGTTCAATAAACTGATGGTATATTTGATCAGGTCCTCCGCATCCGCTTTCTGCGCACAGTACAGCTGGAGAAAATGCAGTGGGCGTTACATGAAAATATTTTACACCCAAACAATGTTATTTCAGAGTATTTAACTGCTGGAAATATACCTGTGGTGTTATATTTTCTGATTAATGTGCTCAAATTATTGTCCAATCACAGAGCAGGCTGCAGTGCTGACATCATTCAAATCAAACTGGGCCAAATCTAACCCGATCAATACTTGTTAGCCATTGCAGTTAATCATCAGATTACAGTGAACCCCACTGCACTATTGTCCATCCATCCTGTTTATCCTTCAGGGGAAGCTGGAGCCAGTCTCCTATGATTTCAGGCAGGTGTTGGTGTTCCTGAGTACATCGCAGGGATATCGCAGACACGACCATTCACACCCGTGGATAGCACTGGTCGGCAACCCACGGCTCCGGAGACGCAAGTGGCTCTTTTATCCCTCTGCTACAATTCTCTGTAGATTTGGAAAATAAATACAGCAAGCCCCCACCCATTCGCGGTTCACCGTTTGCGGCCCTGCATACTCATGAATTTTGCTCTCTTCTGCTTTTTTTTCATGGTTTTAAATTAGTGCAGTGCTTCTCAATTATTTTCTGTGACGCCCCCTGTACGAAGAAAAAAAAAACATTTAATGCCCCAGCACACGATTATAAATGTGTCTACAAAATTATTAATACACCTCTGCATTACATTTTATCTTTAACATTAAAAAAAACAATCAATAATAAACAATTCTAATACAGTATGGCAAAAAAAGCATGTTCCCCAGTTATACACGCCCCCCTGGCATCACACAGCGCCCACCCCCTTACTGTTTGAGAAGAACTGAATTAGCAGCAGCTCTGGCAGATTATACATATGCATCATCACGACATTACTGGCATGTGACTCAGTTAGCCAATGGCTGAGAACTTTTCAGGATTTTTAATCGCCATTTGTGTTTTTACACACATTGGAATTCTTGTGCAGTTGTTCAAGGAGTCAAGTTACAAACAGAAAAGAAGGCTCAAATCAACAACACACAAACTACTATAAAATAAATCACATAAAAATTCTATATCTAAAAAGGACCTCAGACAGACCCAGCAAACAATATAATAATAATACAATAAATAAATCAGTAGATAACTGCAATAAACAAAATTGCACTAAATTATATTTATGTTGCACTATGCCCATTTGTTTTGTTGGGGGAAAAAAAATGGCTGCAACTTCAAAGTTTGATCTTCCACATTCTCAAAGCAAGGTTTAGAGATAATCTACAGTCAGTACACCAGGTTTCTTCTTTTCTTTTCGGCTTTTTCCCCGTTCTTGAGAGTCACCACAGCGAATCATCTGATTTGCACATTTGACGAAAATTCGCCGTTTTTCCGCCGCAGCTCTTGTTAGCTGCTGCACTCCGGGCCTCTTTGAAGGCCGTGTAGCCAGCTAGTGTAGTTGCCTCGTCGGGTGAACTCTCCTCGAGCCATGTTTCACAGAAACACAGCATGGAGCAGTCCTGTAGATCCCTCTGCGCTGCAAGCTGAGCATGAAGTTCGTCCATCTTGTTTCGCAGAGACTGAACATTTTCAAGTAGTATGACCGGGAGTGCTAACCTTCCACTGCTAACCAAGCCCCTCTACTCGTTCAGCCCCTCCCCGCTTACCGCGTCTCCGCCTGGGTCTATTTTTATCCAGGGTGCGGCTAGCATTGAGCTGCGGTAGCCAACTTGACTAGCTTTTGTTTCTCCCACCTGCTGATTGGTTGCACATAATGCGTACACCTTTTTTTTTCTCCTTCGCACACGTCTTCAATGTGATTGCTTGAATTGTGAATTCACATTTTTTCGTGTGGTTTTTAATGATTATTTAAGCCCTATGATGTCACTGAAATGCCCCGCATCTTCTCTAGCTTCTGGTAAGGAACCCAAGTGCTTTATTTATTCATAAATATTATCACAGTACAAAATTAAAAAGTTTTTATTTCATTATTACTACATTTTACTGCATTATTACTGTATTAATGAGTAAGACTGTATTTACCAACCATATTTTAGCACATGTAATATCATACATAGGGTTTTAAAACCACGTCAATAACTCACGGATTTCTGGAATCTGCAGATAGGGCGGAACGCAACTACTGAAAATAATGGGGGGTTTCTGTATTTAATTTAAATGTACTGTATTTTATTTTAGTTACAATTTAGAATTTACATTTAAAAAAATTAAGATTATGATGCTCTTTTAACATTAAAATAAACCGTGTTTACTTTTTTGTCGCTCAAAATATGCGTCATAACTGCCGACTTGCAAAAATTGAAAGGTCAAGCTTTTCATCCCCAGGTTGGCCAACATGGATAAATGCAAGAAAAGAAAAGTTTCTGAAGAAAACAGAACATTTTATGAGATGGACAGATTAATATGCTTTTGCTGCTGATCAGACTGTATTCTCAGTACGTGCCTAATATGTTACGAAAAATTCACAAACAAAAAACTCAAATGTTGCCTGAAATTTCCACAATAAACACACAGCTTTTCTGCGAAATATCCAGATGGAGAAGAGGGAAAAAAAGCCATTTTGGAACTGTTCCAGGTTAATCTGAGCAAAACTTATTTCAAGAAGTGGACGCAGTCTGATGACGACACAGTAGCAGACGGCATTTTTGGTTTGCTTCCGATTGCAATTTAAAATTTTGAGATTTGAGAATATTTTATTTGAAAACGACCTTCAACCCAACGTCTTTTTGTCAAGGTTAGTTCAAACATTTTTGTTTTCCTGCAGAAATTAAATTAAATTTTCTCAGTAGCAGCTCATTGATTTCATAAATGCAATACAAGGATCCCTCGCTACTTCGTGCTTCAATTCATGCGGCTTCAGTGCATTGCGTTTTTTGTTTTTTTTTAATATTGATTGAATTAAAAATTAAGGAAGAATAGGGGAAAAAATTAAGAAAAATGCCGCAAAACAAGGCCAATTATGCAAAGAAAAAAACCCAAACAAAAACAAGACAACCCAAAAACCCCCAACAAAACTGCTTACATTTTGATGTGAGGTGCTTCTTTCTTCTTCTTTTCCATTCAGCTTTTCCCTTCAGGGGTCGCCACAGCGAATCATTTGCCTCCATCTCATCCTATCCTCTGCATCTTTTACTCTTACTCCAACTACCTTCATGTCCTCCTTCACCACATCCATAAATCTTCTCTTTGGTCTTCCTCTAGGCCTTCTGCCTGGTAGTTTCAACCTCAGCATCCTACTACCGATATACTCACTATCCCTCCTCTACATGTCCAAACCATCTCAATCTAGCCTCTCTGACTTTGTCTTCAAAATCTCTTACATGTGCTGTCCCTCTGATGTACTCATTCCTGATCCTATCCATCCTCGTTACTCCCAAAGAGAACCTCAACATTTTTATCTCTGCTATTTCCAGCTCTGCCTCCTGTCTTTTCCCCAGTGCCACTGTTTCTAAATCATACATCGCTGGCCTCAACACCGTTTTGTACACTTTTCCTTTCATTCTTGCCGATATCTTCCTATCACACATCACACCGGACACTTTTCTCCAACCATTCCAATCAGCCTGCACATGCTTCACCTCTTTTCCACACTCTCCATTGCTCTGGATTGTTGAGCCTAAGAACTTAAAATCCTCCACCTTTCAAGTTCCTCTGTTCCCAGTAACCTCACCGTTCCTCTTGGGTCCTTGTCATTCATGCACATGTATTCTGTCTTACTGAGGCTAATCTTCATTCCTCTCCTTTCCAGGGCATACCTCCACCTCTCTAGATTTTCCTGCACTTGTTATCTGCTCTCACTACAGATCACAATGTCATCTGCAAACGTTATAGTCCATGGAGATTCTTGTCTAACCTTGTCTGTCAGCCTGTCCATCACCATAGCAAACAAGAAGGGGCTCAGAGCTGACCCTTGATGCAGCCCTACCTCCACCTTGAACTCTTCTGTCACACTGATAGCACACCTCACCACTGTCTTACATCTCTCATGCATGTCCTGCACCACTCTAACATACTTCTCTGCTACTCCAGACTTCCTCATGCAATACCAGTTCCTCTCTCGACAACCTGTCATATGGTTTCTCCAGATTCACAAAGGCACAATGCAGCTCCCTTTGAACTTCTCTGTACTTCTCTATTCACATCATCAAAGCAAACACTGCATCTGTGGTGCTCTTTCTTGGCATGAAACCAAACTGCTGTTCACAAATGCTAACCTCTGCCCTTAGTCTAGCTTCCACTATTCTTTCCCATAACTTCATCGTATGGCTCATCAACTTTATCCCCCTGTCGTTGGCTCAACTCTGCACGTCTCCCTTGTTCTTAAAAATGGGCACAAGCACACTTCTCCATTCCTCCGGCATCTGCTCACTCTCTAAGACCTTGTGGAATATTCTTGTCAGAAAATGTACTGCTACCTTGCCTAGACACTTCCATACGTCCACCAGCATGTCATCAGGACCAACAGTCTTTCCATTCTTCATCCTCTTCAATGCCCTCCTCACTTCACCCTTACTAATCTTTGCTACTTCCTGGTCCTCAACAGTCACCTCTTCTACTCTTTTTTCTCTCTCATTTATTTTTTCTCTCTCTACTCCCTCATTCATCAGCACTTCAAAGTACTGTACTCTTTCTTCTTCCCAGCACACTTCTGTCATCAGTCAATACATTTCTCTATGTCTATCACTCTGACCTGCTGCACTTCCTTCCCATCTCTATTTCTCTGCTGTGCCAATCTGTATAAATCATTTCCTCCCTTACTGTCCAATCTAGCATACAAGTCATCATGCGCCCTCTGTTTGGCCTTTGACACTGCTACCTTTACATTATGCTGTCTCCCTGTACTCCTGTTTACTCTCTTCAGTCCTCTCAATGTCCCACTTCTTCTTAGCTAACCTCTTCCTTTGTACACACTCCTGCACTTCCTCATTCCACCAGCAAGTCTCCTGATCTGTCCTTCCAGATGACACACCAAGTATTCTCCTACCTGTCTCCCTGATCACATTAGCTGTAGTTGTCCAGTCATCGCACTTCCTGACCACCCAAAGCCTTTTTCAACTCCTCCTTGAAGACAACACGGCACTCTTCCTTTTTCAGCTTCCACCACTTTGTCTTCTGCTCTGCCTTTGCCTTCTTCATATTTCTCACCATCAGCATCATCCTGCACACCACCATCCTATGCTATTTATCAACACTATCACCCACTACTACTTTGCAGTCATTGACTTCCTTCAAATTACATCGCCTACACAAGGTGTAGTCTACCTGTGTGCTACTACTTGCGCTTTTATAAGTCACCCTATGCTCCTGTCTCTTCTGGAAGAAAGTATTCACCACAGCCATTTCCATCCTTTTTGCAAAATCGATCAACATCTGTCCTGTGTTCCTGTCCTGGATACCAAACCTGCCCATCACCTCCTCGTCTCCTCTGTTGCCTGCACCAACATGTCCATTGAAATCTGCACCAATGACCATTCTTTCACCTCTGGGGGTACTCTGCATCACTTCATCGAACTCACTCCAGAATCTCTCCTTCTCTTCTAGCTCACATCCTGCCTGTGGGGCATAAGCACTAACAACATTGAACATCACACCTTCAATTTCTAACTTGACTCATCACTGTGTCTGACACTCTCCACTTCTCGAACATTCCTGACCAACCTCTCCTTCAAGATGACTCTACTCCATTTCTCTTCCTATCCACACCATGAAAAAACAGCTTAAATCCCACTCCTAGGCTTCTAGCTCTCCACCTTTTCCTGTCATAGTTCCAACATTCAAAGTCCCTACCCTCAGTCCTAGACTCATGCCTTTCGTCTTCTCTCTCTGCCTACGGACACGCCTCCCGCCTCTCCTTCTTCGACCAACAGTAGTCCAATTTCCACCAGCACCCTGATCGTTGACAGAAGTGATGGTGGTCGTTAACCCGGGCCTCGACTGATCTGGTATGAAATTTGTATTGACGGTTCACAGTGTATTTTGGCAAAAGTTTTACGCCGGATGCCCTTCCTGTCGCAACCCTCTGCATTTATTCGGGCTTGGGACCGGCGTGAGGACGGACACTTGTTTGTGCCCATCCTCACGGCTGCATTATTATATTTTATTTACATCTTATGCATTATTTTTGAATGTTTAATTGTTATTATAAGCATTTGTGTAACATTGAATATGTATTTATTGATATTATACACCAGGGAGGGTTGAGGGGGTGATCCTACTTCATAAAATTCGATGGTCACAGGAGGATCTCGGTCCCAATTAACCGCGGAAAGTGAGAGATCCTTGTATTTTTTCTATACTTTCCATAAAAGATAAAAAATTATATGCAACACTATGTTTATTTTAGACATCAATCAGGTTTTGTGGCTCCTTTTTTTTATTCACTCTGGGAAATGGGTCCTAATGACTGAGTGTTTAAGGTTGCCGATCCCTGGCCTATTGATCACCACGATGGTGGCCAAGCTGGAGAATCTAACCCAAACTTTCAAGTGAAGAATAAGTTCCAGATAAGTAAAGTCAAAAATATTGTAGTTTATTGAACTAAATAAGCATATAATTCTCAACAGGTATAAAACTTTGAATGAAAACAAGGACCAACAAGATAAAGTAGGATCCAGCTTCTTGGTTGCCGTTCAAAGACCATTCCTTCCTCCTCCAGACACCCTCACCGGTCGCATCACCTGTACAAATAGAACAGATGACCACTCAACCACTGCAGAGAAAAGAGGGGAAGACTTGCAAAAGACAATGGGGGGGAATAAAGTATAGGTAAAGTTTGTTGGGTTTTTTACACCCAAGCCGAGTGGCTCATCAGGCCGGTGCTTATTTCCCGTTTCCGTAGCGTGAAGCTACCAGTTCAACTCCTCCTGGATGGGACACTAGTCCATCGCAGGTTACCTTCCCAGTATATTTTTACTGGTACTGTACCCATTTATACTGCTGGGTGGACAAAGGCACACTTGTGGTTGAGACCTTGCTCAGGGGTCTTAGCACAGTGGGGGTCTAAATGGGATTCAAACACAAGACCTCCCGATCATGAGCGCAGCACCCTAACCACTACACCATCGGGCCCACAGTGGGAGGGAATAGGTGGAGAAAAATCAAGTAGTGGCTGTGTCAGTGCTTGAATTTTGTTGATGGACACCAGTGTTGTTTGCTTGCCTCTCTATGCTTCAGCAGGCGAGCAAACAATACCGATGTCCATGGACAAGATTCAAGCCCTGAAACTACGTGCAGTGATGCAACAGTGCTAAGTTCCCTGAACCTGGGACTACTGTTTATATCTACAATAACACATCGTCTGACTTTAGAACGAATTCAGTGTTTTTCTGTTTAAGCTCGGTGGCAGGGTGGTGAAGTGGTTAGAACATCCACCTCACAGCAAGAAAGTCCTGGGCTCAGCAAGGGCACTTCTATACAGAGTTTGCATGTTCTCCTCATGCTTACATGGGTTTCCTTCAGGTAACTCTGGTTGTCTCTCACAGTCCAAAGACCTACGCATTAGCTCATTTGGCTGTTCCAAGTCATTCCTTGGGTGAAAGTGTGTGTAGTTGTGTGTACAGTATGTGTTGCATTGCGTTAGTCTGGCAAGCTGTTCAGGTTGTACCCCCTTCACTGAGTGTTGGCTGAGATGGGTACCGGCCTCTCGCCGACCCTAGTAGGATTAAATGAGTGATCGATCACACTTGAGGTGAATAAATTTGTGAATTTTTAAATTCATGTCAAGATGTTTTGTGACTCACATGCAAGCAGATATTGTGGCTGAAAAATGCTCGGTTGTGTTGAAAATAGCAGTCTGATTAAAAAAAGTGAATAATGCTCAAAATCCTGAGAACAACTTTTATTTTCATACACACAAATGCAGTGGGACTTTACGGGGCTTCTTGCCAATAGCTCGGCTTCATATAGGCGTCTTCGAATTGTAACAGGTAACTTTAGACCTTCTGTGCTATTCCTGGAGCTGATTGGTCACTGAGTTCTTGCCACTTTGTCTCTCCGCCATCCATTCGAATCGAAGTTTTCCAGTTTCTTTCAGGTTTTGCTTCCCATTTTAAAGCATTTGGGATTATTTTAGCTGAGCATCCTCCCATTTTCTGCTCTTCTTTGTTTCCCCATCTTCAATCAAATTTTTAGTCAACGTACGCTGTTCGTCTGAACAATGTCTGGAACGACCTATTTTCCCCAGAATGTACATTTGTTGCCTTCCTTCCTTCCTTAAAGGTCAGTAATTACCACCTGTTTTTCAAGTAATGAATGATGTCACTGATTGAACTCCACACTAATATTATTTTGAACACGCCCCTTTCGATTAGTGATTCAATTACACAGAATCCGCAGCATGCGGGTCATGACTGTTGGGTGTGTTGTATTCTATTACTCTACTACATTAATTCGTTCATTTTCTGAGCCACTTAATCCTAATTAGAGTCGCGGGGAGGCTGGCACTCATCCCAGCAGACTCCAGGCGAGGGCAGAGTACACCCTGGACAGCTTGCCAGGCCATCACAGGGCAGAAACACGCTAATGACTATGCAGCTCCTCTTGTCGAAAGTCAGCAATGGTTCTTTTACATGAACCTCACACCATAGACAGTGAGAGACATGGCCAGCTTTTGATGATCCATTTAGTTGCACTGTGGGGGACAGCAGTGACATCATATTGAGAGTGGGACTTGAACCCTCAACCTTAGGATCAGTGATCCAACGCCTTACCACCAGGCTGCCACTGCCCCAATACTCCAACTTTCTATATTAAAACATTGAATATACACACACACACACACACACACACACACACACACATATATAATAAATCAGCCATGTAGAGCTAGACAAAGAGAGGGAATATGTAGTGATGAAGGCACCCACCTCGCAACAAGAAGGTCCCGGGTTTGAGTCCTGGACTCAGTGAACGATTTCTATATGGTATTTGTATGTTCTTACCGTCCTTGTGTGGGTTTCCTCCAGACCCTAAGTTTCCTCTGATAGTCCCAGACATGCCTATTCAGCTGATTGGTTGTTCCTAATTGTCCCCAGGTATTTGTGAATGACTTTGTGTGTTAGCACTGTGATGGACTGGTGAACTGTTCAGCGTGTACCCTGCCCTCTCCCAGATTTGGCTGAGATGGGGTTTTAGCCAGATATTTTCTCACCAGAGCTTGCTAGCCCTCTTTGTAGCTGTATCGATTCGAGCTTTATTCATATCAGCCTTATCATTTATTCTATCAAGGCTCTTGTTCTGCCTGTCAAGCTCACTGCCCATGTCCAGAGCCAGATTCTTCAAATTTCCAATGATGCCCCCGACCCGATTCAGGTTCTCTTCGATCTCATCCTCACGTTCATCATTTGCAATTCTCTTTATATAGGGGCCGGAATCGATTGCCGCCTGGTTATTGTGGTGTCTAGAATCCCTGCTTCCTTCAGACCGCCTTGCTCTATCACTCTCACTTCCATTGCCCCAAACACGCTTATATCGGCCTTCTTTCTCGATAGAGCTCACTCTCTTCCAGGGACACACAAACAGGCCACAGAATTTCGACAAGTCAGTCAGGTTCTTCTCGGCTTGCCTCATGCCCTGATTGATCTCCTCCAGGCCCTGCTCCATATGCTGCAGTTGCTCTCCCTGCTCACTCAGCATGATCATGGTTCTGGTTCCCATCTCGCTGCTTTCCTCTGCCAGCTCCAGCATTCGTCTAGTGCTTTCAAGAGACTCATCAGTCACTTGGTTTGCTCGCCTTCTGATTTCTTCCACAGTCGTGTCATCCATCTTGCTGTTGTGATTGGCTGGGTTGTTTCAGGCTCGAAGTTCTGACGTTGCTTACTCGTAGTGATTCACCTTTTGTCTTCTCTTGTTCACCTATTTGGCCAAGAGATTTGTTTGATTATTTGTCTACACTGTCAATGCAAACCATTCAGTTTCTGGAGGTTTCATTCGTCCTTGTAAGTTAATGTTGTGACAACTCAGTTAGCTCTTACTTTGCTAATCCGACAGCCCACTGGTCCAACCACCCTCTGGTCCAACCACCCTACTCATAGAAAGCTGCTCAAATCAGGTGGGCACCGTACTCCGTTCAGGTGGGTTAAGATAAGGATAAGGGTTGTATGATCAATGGGCTGTCAGTATATAGGGCTGTAACCATTAGCTAAACCACTCCCTCTTTATTTCAATGATGTAGCCGAACATTATCAATATATATTGTAATCTGTGCTGCCCGAGTGGTGAATGCGCTACTTACTGCTTTTGAATTAAAATGGCGTTCTCTTCAGCGTCCAAGTTCAACTTGAGCTCAGCTTTTATCAACTAAATTCCTTCAGAGAAATGAGTAACCATGAGTGACGCAGCTTGTAGTTATATTTATCCAGCTCCTTTGTGTCATCCTGACATATTCGAACGCCTCTCCTTGTCGACTCTTTATGACATCATCAGTCTTTTTCTCACAGATTTAAACCCATGTCAGTGACATCATCACCACTCCAGTTCCCCCTCAAATTGCATTCACCATCACCTATTTGCTGAACTATTTCATCCTTTTTGGGTGACAGGGAAGCTGGGGCCTATCTCAACCAACACTGGACAAAGGTAGGGCCACCCTGAATGGCTAAATTGTCCACTGCAGTACTGACACACAACCATTTACTCACACACTCATGCCTAGGGGCAATTTGGAACAGTTCGTCATTGTTCGTTCATTTTCTGTCACCGCTTAATCCTAATCAGGGTCGTGGGGAGGCTGGCGGCCATCCCAGCCGACTCCGGCCGAGGGCAGAGTACACCCTGGACAGCTCACGAGGGCATTGCAGGGCAGAAACACACTGACAGCTATGCAGCTCCTCTTGTCGAAATTCAGCAATGGTTCTACATGAACCTCACACCATAGCATAGACAGTGAGAGACATGGCGCCGGAGCACTGGAGGGACAGAGACAACTCGTTGAGAGTGGGGCTTAAACCCCCAACCTTATGATCAGTGACTCAGCACCTTTACCACTAGGCCAGCACTGCCCAATTTGGAACAGTCAGTTAGCCTAATACTGTATACATGTCTTTGGACTGTGGGAGAAAACCTGAGTACCCAGAAGAAACCCATGCAAACATCAGGAGAACATGCAAACTCCACACAGAAACGGTTCACCAAACTCAGGACTCGAACCCAGGATGTTGTTCGCCGCTGTGAGGCGAACATGCTAACCACTCCACTATGGTACCGCCTCTTTCATTTGTTCTCATTTTATTTTTTTCGTCTACTCTTTATTAACCTCTTTACTAGGAGCCCAGACATCGATACTTGAAACTGTAGTTATTATTTTTCCACATCTTCCTCTTCATAGGCAGCACAGTGGTGTCTGTGTGGAGTTTGTATGTTGGCCCTGTGATGGGCTTGCTAGCTGTTCTCCGTGTCAACGAGTACGAATGATGATCTTCATTATCCGCGCAGATTCCAACCACTCTGAAATATCACCTCCTCTTCATCACCATTCTTCCCCTTTTACTTTTCTTCTTCATTCCTGCTCTTCCTCTCCATCATTTTTCTATTTCATCACCAATCCTCCAAAAAACTCTCTGACTGACACCACAGATTCCAACTATCTCTGTTAGATCACCTCCTCATCACCATCGCTCTCTTCATCCCTCCTCTTCATCACCAAAGCTCCTCTTCATCAACATCACTAATCTTCATCCCTTATCTTCAACACCACTCCTCTTCATACCTCATCCTCATCTCCATCGCATCTCTTCAGGCCTCTTCTTCATTACTTTTCTTCATCACTCCTTTTCATTACCATCATTTTTCTTTATCACTCATCTTCACCATCACTCCTCTTCATCTCTCCTCTTCATCACCATTGCTCCGCTTCATCACTCCTCTTCATCTTGATCACTTCTCCGTATCATCAGCACTCTTTTAAAACCTGTTTCCTTCAATCACTACATATCACATTTCCCTGGGTCCACGTGAAGCAACGAATGAAAGATGCAAGTTGTGATGAAGAGTAATGAAGGTGAGGATTAGTTCTGAAAAGGAATGATGATGAAGTGTGATCAAGAAAGAGATTTTTTTTGAAAGAGTGGTGATGATCCGGAGAAGTGATGAAGATGAGTCAGGAGAAGTGGAGGTACACACTGGAGAGAAGAGAAATGAAGATATTCAGAGTGGCGGAGAACGTGTGTGAGTGAAAGAGGGGGTGAAGCGGAAGAGCAGCTTTAAAGAGGAAAAGTGATGATGATAGATGAATTTAAATACTGGGGTTCAACTACCCAAAGCAATGGCGAGTGTGGTAGAGAAGCGATGGTGGGAGTGCAGGCAGGTTTGGATGGGTGGAGATAGCAGGAGGAGTGATTTGAGATAGAAGGGTGTCCTGTAAGAGTGGGGGACGGGTTTGTTAGACAGTAGTGAACCCAGCTATGCTGTACAGTTTGGAGACAGTGGTGCTGAGTAAATAACAAGAGGCAGAGCTGAAAGACTCCGAGATGAAGATACTGTAATTTTCTCTGGGAGGGAAGGGTCTTCTTTTCCTTTCGGCTGTTCCCTTTAGGGGTCACCACAGCAAATCATCTTCCTCCATCTCACCCTGTCCTCTGCATTTTCTTCTCTTATGCCAACGACCTTCATGTCGTCCTTCACCACATCCATAAATCTCTTCTTTGATCTTCCTCTAGGCCTTCTGCCTGGTAGTTTCAACCTCAGCATCCTACTACCGACATACTCACTATCCCTCCTCTGTACATGTCCAAACCATCTCAATCTAGCCTCTCTGACTTTGTCTCCAAAACCTCTTACACGTGCTGTCCCCCTGATGTACTCATTCCTGATCCTATCCATCCTCGTTACTCCCAGAGAGAACCTCAACATTTTCATCTCTGCTACCTCCAGCTCTGCCTCCTGTCTTTTCCCCAGGGCCACTCTTTCTAAATCATACAACATCGCTGGCCTCATCACTGTCTTGTACACTTTTCCTTTCATTCTTGCTGATACCTTCCTATCACACCAGACACTTTTCTTCAACCATTCCAACATGCTTACACATGCTTCTTCACCTCTTTTCCACACTCTCCATTGCTCTGGATTGTTGAGCATAAGTACTTAAAATTCTCCACTTTCTTTATCTCTGCTTCATGTAACCTCACCGTTCCTCTTCGGTCCTTGTCGTTCACACACATGTATTCTGTCTTACTGAGGCTAACTTTCATTCCTCTCCTTTCCAGGGCATACCTGCACTTGTTCTCTGCTCTCACTACAGATCACAATGTCATCTGCAAACATCATAGTCCATGGAGATTCTTGTCTAACCTCGTCTGTCAGCCTGCCCATCACCATAGCAACCATGAATGGGCTCAGAGCTGATCTTTGACGCAGTCCCACCTCCACCTTGAATTCATCGATCACGCCGACAGCACACTTCACCACTGTTTTACATCTCTCATACATGTCCTGCACCACTCTAACATACTTCTCTGCCACTCCAGACTTCCTCATGCAATATCACAGTTCCTCGCTCGGCATCCGGTCATATGCTTTCTCCAGATCCACAAAGGCACAATGCAGCTCCCTCTGACCTTCTCTGTACTTCTCTATTGACATCCTCAAAGCAAACACTGCATCTGTGGTGCTCTTTCTTGGTATGAAACCAGATTCACAGAGTTCACAGATGAACAGAGATGTTCACAGATGATCTCTGCCCTAAGTCTAGCTTCCACTATTCTTTCCCATAACTTCATCATATGGCTCATCAACTTTATCCCTTTGTAGTTGCCACAAACCTGCATGTCTCCCTTGTTCTTAAAAATGGCACCAGCACACTTCTCCTCCATTCTTCTGGTGTCTGCTCACCTCCACCGGTATGTCATCAGGACCAACTGCCTTTCCACTCTTCATCCTCTTCAATGCCTTCCTCGCTTCACTCTTACTAACCTTGCTACTTCCTGGTCCTCAACAGTCACCTCTTCTACTCTTTTATCTCTCTCAATTATTTTTTCTCTTTCATCTTCCTCATTCATCAGCTCTTCAAAGTACTGTACTCTTTCTTCTTCCCAGCACACTTCTGTAATCAGTCAATACATTTCCCTCTCTGTCCTTTATCACTCTGACCTGCTGCACGTCCTTCCCATCTCTATTTCTCCACTGTGCCAATCTGTATAAATAATTTTCTCCCTCCTTACTGTCCAACCTAGCATACAAGTCATCATACGCCCTCTGTTTGGCCTTTGACACCACTACCTTTGCATTACCCTGTGTCTCCCTGTACTCCTGTTTACTCTCTTCAGTCCTCTTTATGTCCCACTTCTTCTTGGCTAACCTCTTCCTTTGTACACACTCCTGCACTTCCTCATTCCACCACCAATTCTCCTTATCTCCTCTCCTTCCAGATGACACACCAAGTATTCTCCTACCTGTCTCTGTGATCACATTAGCTGTAGTTGTCCAGTCATTTGGAAGCACTTCCTGACCACCCAAAGCCATTTTCAACTCCTCCTTGAAGACAACACGATACTCTTCCTTTTTCAGCTTCCACCACTTTGTCTTCTGCTCTGCCTTTGCCTTCTTCACCTTCCTCACCATCAGCGTCATCCTGCACACCACCATCCTATGCTGTTTGGCAACACTCTCACCCGCTACTACTTTGCAGTCACTGACTTCCTTCAAATTACATCACCTGCACTAGATGTAGTCTACCTGTGTGCGCCTACCTCTGCTTTTATGTCACCCTATGCTCCTCTCTCTTCTGGAAGAAAGTATTTTCCACTGCCATTTCCATCCTTTTTGAAAAATCTACCAACATCTGTCTTGCGTTCCTGTCCTGGATACCAAACCTGCCCATCACTTCCTCGTCCCCTCTGTTTCCTGCACCAACATGTCCATTGAAGTCTGCCCCAATGACCAGTCTTTCACCTCAGGGGGTACTCTGCATCACTTCATCTAACTCCCTCCAGAATCTCTCCTTCTCTTCTTGCTCACATCCTGCCTGTGGGGCATAAGCACTAACAACATTGAACATCACGCCTTCAATTTCTAACTTGAGACTCATCACTCTGTCTGACACTCTTTTCACTTCTCGAACATTCCTGACAAACTCCAAGATAACTCCTACTCCATTTCTCTTCCCATCCACACCATGAAAAAACAGCATAACCCTGCTCCTAAGCTTCTAGCCTTGCTACCTTTCCACCTGGTCTCCTGAACACACAGTATGTCCGCCTTCCTCCTCTGCATCATGTCAGCCAGCTCTCTACCTTTTCCTGTCCTAGTTCCAACATTCAAAGTCCCTACTTTAAGTTCTAGACTCATGTCTGTCCTCTTCTCTCTCTGCATACGAACACGCCTCCCGCCTCTTCTTCGATGTCTTCGACCAACAGTAGTCCAACTTCCACCAGCACCCTGTTGGTTAACAACACTGATGGCGGTCGTTGTTAACCCGGGCCTCGACCGATCCGGTGTGAATTTTTTTTTTTTGTGTGACTCGCATATTTTATTTGGCATTTGTTTTATGCCGGATGCCCTTACTGACGCAACCCTCTGCACTTATCTGGGCCTGGGACCGGCGTGAGGGAGAGACACTGGCTTGTGCCCCTCCCTCACGGCTGCATTGGTCGCCACGGCGAATCATCTGATTCACATATTTGATTTGGCATAGGTTTTTACGTCAGATGCCCTTCCTTACACAACCCTTTAGCAAGGGACCGAAACATACTGCTGGCTATGCAGCTACTCTTTACGAAAGTCAGCAATGGTTCTTTTACCTGAACCTCTCACCATAGACAGTGAGAGACATGGCTGGCCTTTGATAACCCAGTTATCTGCACTGGGGGGACAGTGACAACCTTGTGGAGAGTGGGACTTGAACCCCCAACCTTAGGATCAATGATCCAGTGCCCTTTACCCCCAGGCCACCACTTCCCCTGGCCAAAATAGCTTATAATTTTCATTGTTTAGTGCAGTACAAACGGCAGTAGTCAGATAAACAATAAGACAGGAAACAGGGATATACTGGAGGAGGTTCTGCAGCTCAATAGGCAACAGAACTCAGGTAGGAGAAGTGTGGGCAGCAATAAAGAAAGTGGGCACGGCTCGAAGACACGAGTGCTACCTTGTTCCGAGCACAGGAGAAGAGATAACAATATTGGATAAAGAAAAAGTGGAGCTAATGGTTAGACCTTTAGCCTCTATACATAGCACCAATAACCTGAGTGACGCACGGAAGTGATGTAGAGAGAACTAAAATAGAGAGGCCTTCAAAAGAAAGTAGAAGGGAGAGTGTAGATTTGTTATTCACAATCCGAAAATCAGGCATGAGATTTTTCCTGTTTTTGGCGGAAATACACTTTTTCAGACCTCCAGAGGCTATTTTTCCAAATCCATTAAGATAATTTTTGTTGGGGGGGGGTTAAAGGTTGAACTCCTGCCCCTCCGAGTGTGATGAAGTTGTGTGATACGATGTTCCGACAAGCATGTACATTTCATTAGAGGCTGAGTGTTGAACAGGAAGTTCTCGCAGTGAAGTCTCGACTTCTTCGTGATTTGTGACACGCTCCACCGGAATTAGGCGCTTGTCGCAAGTGAGACATGGAGTTTGTGAGACAATGCGTGGCTTATCCAGACTTCCGATGTTTCAATTGAGCAAGTGCGCGTTGAATACTTGTTTAGTACTTAACCATCACTTGCTCACTTGAAAGATCGGAAGTCCAGATAAGCCGCGCTTTCAGAAGCTCCGTGTCTCACTTGCGGCAAGCGCCTACATTTGAGCCCGTCACATTTACTGAAATCATCTCACTATTGCAATTATCATTTTACTAGCGAGAGCAACACATGGCGATTTCGTGTTTGCTTTATTCCTATCGCTTCATGGGCGCCGCCATATTGTCAACAAAGTCGGATATACTGTAGAATCATTTAGTATTGTTCTTAACTTATTTGTTCAAATACAACAGCGACTTACACGTGTATAATAAGTGATTGTATTTCATAAAAACGATTTTAGTGAGCAAAAAAGAGCAAGGTTCGACCATCAGAAGGAACAGGAAGAGAAAGCACAGCCGAGCTCCTGTCGTTCGCAAAGATGATTAAGCTTAAGAAGTAAAACAACAAGAACGAGATTTGTACATGGTGTAAATATTGAACATAGAAGTTAGTGGAAATAAACTGTTTTTCTCAAAGACACAAATTTTAAGAGTGGTCCCTTCATCTTGAAAGTTTAGAAGGTAAGATGATTGAATTTTTGTAATAAATTCATATAATCTATTGTATGGCTTTAAAAACACTGTAGGAACATCGAACATAATATGCATGATACAGCAATGCCATTCCTTTTTCAAATACTTTAACCTTTCAAACACTTCAAAAGTTATGAAATTACTCATCTTTCGGAGAGATAATTATGATATATGTTAGATATTTCTAGGTTCTTTTTTTATTATTACCGGGGCCGGTGGTGTAGTGGTTAGAGTGCTGGGCTCATGATCGGGAGGTTGTGAGTTCAAATCCCACTGAGACCCCCACTGTGCTAAGACCCCTGGGCAAGGTCTCAACCACAAGTGTGCCTCTGTTCACCCAGCAGTATAAATGGGTACCAGTAAAATATACTGGGAAAGTAACCTGAAATGGACTAGTGTCCCATCCAGGAGGAGTTGAACTCCTGGTCGCTGAGCCACTAGGCTCGGATGTAAAAACCCAACAGACTTTACCTTACCTACCTTTTATTATTACTGTACTTTAATTATTGTAGAAATAATTAAGTAGTTTGAACACTGAAATTAATGCAGCCGGGGGGGGCAAACCAGTGTCTCTCCCTCACGCCGGTCCCAAGCCCGGATAAATGCAGAGGGTTGTGTCAGGAAGGGCATCCGGCGTAAAGCAACTGCCAAAAAAAAAATGTGAGTCACAACAAAGAATGTCATACCGGATCGGTCGAGGCCCGGGTTAACAACGACCGCCATCAGTGCTGTTAACCAACAGGGTGCTGGTGGAAATTGGACTACTGTTGGTCGAAGAGATCAAAGGAGAGGCAGGAGGCGTGTCCGTAGTCAGAGAGAGAAGAGGACAGGCATGAGTCTTGGACTGAAAGTAGGGACTTTAAATGTTGGAACTATGGCAGGAAAAGGTAGAGAGCTGACTGACATGATGCAGAGGAGGAAGCTGGACATACTGTGTGTTCAGGAGACCAGGTGGAAAGGTAACAAGGCGAGAAGCTTAGGAGCAGGGTTATGCTGTTTTTTCATGGTGTGGATGGGAAGAGAAATGGAGTAGGAGTCATCTTGAAGGAGTTTGTCAGGAATGTTCGAGAAGTGAAAAGAGTGTCAGACAGAGTGATGAGTCTCAAGTTAGAAATTGAAGGTGTGATGTTCAATGTTGTTAGTGCTTATGCCCCACAGGCAGGATATGAGCTAGAAGAGAAGAAGAGATTCTGGAGTGAGTTAGATGAAGTGATGCAGAGTACCCCCAGAGGTGAAAGAGTGGTCATTGGGGCAGACTTCAATGGACATGTTGGTGCAGGAAACAGAGGGGACGAGGAAGTGAAGGGCAGGTTTGGTATCCAGGACAGGAAAGCAGAAGGACAGATGTTGGTAGATTTTTCAAAAAGGATGGAAATGGCTGTGGTAAATACTTTCTTCCAGAAGAGACAGGAGTGTATGGTGACTTATAAAAGCAGAGGTAGAAGCACACAGGTAGACTACATCTTGTGCAGGCGATGTAATTTGAAGGAAGTCAGTGACTGCAAAGTACTAACGGGTGAGAGTGTTGCCAAACAGCATTGGATGGTGGTGTGCAGGGTGACGCTGATGGTGACGAAGGTGAAGAAGGCAAAGGTGGAGCAGAAGACAAAGTGGTGGAAGCTGAAAAAGGAAGACTGTCGGGTTGTCTTCAAGGAGGTGCTGAAACAGGCTTTGGGTGGTCAGGAAGTGCTTCCAAATGACTGGACAACTACAGCTAATGTGATCAGGGAGACAGGTAGGAGAATACTTGGTGTGTCCTCTGGAAGGAGAGTAGACAAGGAGACTTGGTGGTGAAATGACCAGGTGCAGGAGTGTATACAAAGGAAGAGGTTAGCTAAGAAGAAGTGGGACATTGAGAGGACTGAACAGGAAACAGTAAACAGGAGTACAGGGAGACACAGCGTAAGGGGAAGGTCGCGGTGTCAAAGGCCAAACAGAGGGCGCATGATGACTTGTATGCTCGGTTGCAGCAAGTTAGAGTGATTTAAGGACAGAGAGGGAAATGTATTTACTGATGACAGAAGTGTGCTGGGAAGATGGAAAGAGTACTTTGAAGAGCTGATGAATGAGGAAAATGAGAGAGAGAGAAAAAAGAGTAGAAGAGGTGACCGTCGAGGACCAGGCAGTATCAAAGATTAATAAGGGTGAAGTGAGGAGGGCATTGAAGAGGATGAAGAATGAAAAGGCAGTTGGTCCTGATGACATACTGGTGGAGGTATGGAAGTGTGTATGAGAGGTAGCAGTAGATTTCCTGATAAGAACATTCAACAAGGTCTTAGAGAGTGAGAGGATGCCAGAGGAATGGAGAAGTGTGCTGGTGCCCATTTTTAAGAACAAGGGAAATGTACAGAGTTGTGGCAACTACAGAGGGATAAAGTTGATGAGCCATACAATGAAGTTATGGGAAAGAATAGTGGAAGCTAGACTAAGGGCAGAGGTCAGCATTTGTGAACAACAGTTTGGTTTCATGCCAAGAAAGAGCACCACAGATGCAATGTTTGCCTTGAGGATGTTAATAGAGAAGTCCAGAGAAGGTCAGACAGAGCTGCATTGTGCCTTTGTGGATCTGGAGAAAGCATATGACAGGGTACCGAGAGAGGAACTGTGGTATTGCATGAGGAAGTCTGGAGTGGCAGAGAAGTATGTTAGAGTGGTGCAGGACATGTATGAGAGATGTAAGACAGTGGTGAGGTGTGCTGTCGGTGTGACAGAAGAGTTCAAGGTGGAGGAGGGACTGCATCAAGGGTCAGCTCTGAGCCCCTTCTTGTTTGCTATGGTGATGGACAGGCTGACAGACGAGGTGAGACAAGATTCCCCATGGAATATAATGTTTGCAGATGACATTGTGATCTGTAGTGAGAGCAGAGAACAAGTGCAGGAAAATCTGGAGAGGTGGAGGTATGCCCTGGAAAGGAGGGGAATGAAGGTTAGCCTCAGTAAGACAGAATACATGTGTATGAATGAGAAGGACCCAAGAGGAACGGTGAGGTTACAGGGAGCAGCGATAAGGAAGGTGGAGGATTTTAAGTACTTAGGCTCAACAATCCAGAGCAGTGGAGAGTGTGGAAAAGAGGTGAAGTATGTGCAGGCAGGTTGGAGAAAAGTGTCCGGTGTGATGTGTGATAGGAAGGTATCAGCAAGAATGAAAGGAAAAGTGTAAAAGACGGTGTTGAGGCCAGCGATGTTGTATGGTTTAGAAACAGTGGCACTGGGGAAAAGACAGGAGGCAGAGCTGGAGGTAGCAGAGATGAAAATGTTGAGGTTCTCTTTGGGAGTAACAAGGATGGATAGGATCAGGAATGAGCACATCAGAGGGACAGCACATGTAAGACGTTTTGGAGACAGTCAGAGAGGCTAGATTGAGATGGTTTGGACATGTCCAGAGGCGGGATAGTGAGTATATTGGTAGTAGGATGCTGAGGTTGGAACTACCAGGCAGAAGGCCTAGAGGAAGACCAAAGAGAAGATTCATGGATGTGGTGAAGGAGGACATGAAGGTAGTTGGTGTAAGAGAAGAGGATGCAAAGGATAGGGTGAGATGGAGGCAGATGATTCGCTGTGGCGACGGGAAAAGCTGAAAGGAAAAGAAGAAGAACACTGAAATTGTGGAAGAATACAAGAATAAAGAATACACATGTAAAATATCATTATATCAGTGGCTACTTAGAACTCTTAAGATATTTTGATGTGATTTATTCTAAAATTGTGAATTATTCAATAACATTATAAATGCTACAAAGCTTATTTTTAAATGCTTGTAATACCACCAGGAGGAGAAGGAGGAGTATTCCATTATTCAAAAACATTCTGACCCCCCCCCCTTATTGTTCCAGTCAGAAAGCCTGAAAAAGACCGAACCAAATTATAGCTGCATTTTCCTGATATCACATATTTGTAATTAATGGAGCGTATTGTAAATGAGAGGCTTGTGTAGAGAATGACGAGCACCTGGAATATCGAATGGAACCAGCAGGGGGCAGCAAAGCAACACCAAAGGATGCCAGCTGCCGTAAAACTCCCAGAGAAGAAGAACGACTGCGACGTCACTTTCAGTCGTATTCATGTTTCTTGTCGGTCCGGTCAGTCAGAGTTCTACGGCAGGTGTAATAGGAAGGTCATGAGATAACCGTGACGTTCGTAATGTCTGAGACATGGCTGTATCCGACGGTGCTGTTATGTGTTTATGGATTTTTGACCAACCTCAGACCGTCGGAACCGTTCCTCACCCCGTTCCTCATGGGACCAGATAAAAACCTGACTGAGAGACAGGTAAGATCCGCACGTGCCTCGTGGTGATGGACCTTATTCCGTCCTGTGGGTTCCGTTCTCTCAGTGCTTCCTCTGCTCTTACACTGTTTTCTCCTGAGAAACGTCGAGTATTTTATTCCGTTAACTTTCCGGTTGTTCTTGATTCTCCGAACCGGTTGATTGTGCCGGGGTCGATCTATGAGACACCGACCGTTAGGGGGCGGGGTACAGTGTTCTGGACCCTTCGCTGCTCAGAAAACCTGTGACCTGCCCGGTCCGACTGGGTCGAGCCACATGTGTATGGATCCCGAGCGAATCTCTGGGATTCAGGGTCACGTTCTGGATCCAGCGGCACAAAACCACCGAGCCTGAGAGGTGAAGGTTTTGGTGGAACGTTGGCAGGGAAGTGCAGGGGGAAGTTGGAACCTTTTGTAACAGACCGCACGATTTCAACATTTAATTCTGCAAAGACTAAACGAAACTGCATCGCCGTGTTCTGCAAAAGGTTCCAGAAACCTGCTGGGTCTTCGGCCCGACTTCTGATAATGGCACCTTGCTTACATCAGTTGGGCAGGTTCTCATTTTAGGTGGGTTCGGGATCCAGAGACCGACATGCTCTCAGAATAAAATCAAAAAAAATTTTCAGGAGTCAGGGGCTTGATTCAATAGGGGTCACGGCCGGGTTTTTTCTTTTTCGGGGTTTATTTTTTTAGGGGTCATGAGCTTTTTTTTTTTTTTTTTTTTTTTTTTTTTTTTAGGGGTCATGTTTTTTTCTGTTACAAGGGTCATAGGCTTTATTTACTGGTCAATAGGTCATGATCTTTTTTTTCAGTCATCACGGGCTTTTCTTTTTTTTTTTTTTTTTTTCAGTGGTCATGAGATTTTAAAAAAAAAATTTTTTCAGTGGTCGTTTTTTTTTTTTTTTCCAGTGGTCACTGGCTTTTTTTTCAAGTGGTCACGGGCTTTTTTTTTTTTATTCAGTGGTCACAAGCTTTTTTTTCAGTGGTCACGTGCTTTTTTTTTCCAGTGGTAACGAGCTTTTTCTTTTTCAGTGGTCACTGGCTTTTTTTTCCAGTGGTCACGAGCTTTTTTTTTTTTTTCCCCAATTCAGTAGTCACAAGCTTTTTTTTTCCAGTGGTCACGAGCTTTTTAAATTTTTTTTTTTTTTTTTTTCCAGTGGTCACTGGCTTTTTTTCCACTGGTCGCGAACTTTTTTTTTTTTTTTGAGTGGTCACGGGCTTTTTTTTTTTTTCTCCCAATTCAGTAGTCACAAGCTTTTTTTTTCTGGTGGTCACGAGCCTTTTTAATTGTTTTTTTTTTCCAGTGGTCACTGGCTTTTTTTCCAGTGGTCATGAACTTTTTTTTTTTTTTGGGTGGTCACGGGCTTTTTTTTTTTTTTTTTTTTTCCCCCAATTCAGTAGTCACAAGCTTTTTTTTTTCCAGTGGTCACAAGCTTTTTTATTTTTTTTTTTCCAGTGGTCACTGGCTTTTTCCAGTGGTCATGAATTTTTTTTTTTTTTTAAGTGGTCATGGGCTTTTTTTCAGTGGTCACGGGATTTTCTTTTTCAGTGGTCACGGGATTTTTTTTTGTTGGGGGTCATGGTTTTTCCGTTTTCAGGGGTCATGGGCTTTTTTTTAGGGGTCAACTGGCTTTTTTTTTTTTTTTTTTAGAGAGCTCCAGCTTTATTAATCTCACAATGAAGAAATTCATTGTTACAGGCTCTTGAGGTACCATCAGTGGGGGGTGCAAAATAGAGACATATATATACATACATACATACATACACACATACATATATATTATAAAAGTAAATAAATAGATACATAAATAATATAAAGTAATATACAATAAAGAAAAAGAAAAGAACAACTTTATAGACTGGCCTATATTCAAGTGTACATGTATCTGAGTGCAGAGTAGATGGGTTGATATGGTTCACAGTCAGTGGGGTAGATGTGGTTGATTAAAGTGCACGGGGTTTTTATTGCACATAACCGGTTTTTTCACAGTTACAAAGTGGTGTTGTACAGTCTGATAGCGGTGGGAATGAACGACCTGCGGTAGCGCTCCTTCCTGCACTGAGGATGTCTCTTTTTTTTTTCAGGGGTTATGGGATTTTTTTCTTTCAGGGGACACCGGCGTTTTCCCCCTTTTTGGGGATATATGGGCTTTTGTTTGATTATTTCAGGTTTGGAGATGGTTTTTTTTTTGTGGGTTGTGGGAGGTTTTTCTTTCTTTTTTTTGTGGTGGAAACAGGACACTTAAAAAAAATGTTATGTTGACCATGAGCCAGTACAAACAGGGCAGTATCTGTACAGGTTTAACATTTTAACATGATTCCTGGACCATGTGTTTGGAAAATAAAAAAATAAATATTTAGAAATCCTCAGTCTTTGGAAGGCAGTCTGGTGAAATGAATGATAGGATGAATCTTTTGTTTTTGTTTTTTTTCCCCTGCTAGGTTGTGAATGAGATCTATCCACTATGGACCTATTCCTACCTGATCCTACTGTTTCCGGTCTTCCTAGCTACGGATTACCTTCGTTACAAGCCCGTGCTCATCCTCCAGGCAGCCAGCTACATCGTCACATACACCATGCTGGTGAAAGCCAAGAGTGTACTGGCCATGCAGTTTCTGGAGTTTTTCTTTGGTATGGCTACTGCCACCGAGATCGCTTACTTCTCCTACATCTACAGCGTGGTTGAGCCAGACAGCTATCAGAAGGTTACAGGGTTCTGCCGTAGCATCACTCTGCTGGGATCAGCTGTCGGGTCACTTATCGGACAGATATTGGTGTCAGTCGCCAAAATGCCGTTACTTTACCTCAGCGTCATCACACTGGTCTCTTGTTGTTTGGCATTCCTTGCACCATTGTTTTTGCCCATGCCCAGTAAGAGCCTATTTTTCCATCGGGCAGCAACCATGCATCAGGACAACAAGGTACACGAACTTGCTGACAAGTCAGAGGAGAACGAGTGCAAACAGCCACTTAGCACGAATGGAAACGCCATGGTTGGTATTGTTTTGTCAGTTATTAGAAGCGGCAGGTTGAGTTAAATTTGAATAATAATAATAATATGTAAGCTTAATCCTACCTGAGTTGTGGGGAGGCTGGAGCCTAGCTCAGCCAACTCAGGAGAAGGAAGGAAAAACCCTGAACAGCTCACCAGTCTGTCAGAGGGCCAACACACAATTGTTCATATTCACACCAAGGGGAACTTTGGAACAAGAAGTTAGCTTGATGTACATATCTTTTGACTGTGGGAGGAAACCCAATCAAACACAGGAGAACATGCAAACTATACAGGAACTGCCTCAATGAGCCCGGGACTCGAACCTAGGGCATTCTTGTTATAAGGTAGATATGGTCACCACTACACCATAGTGCTGCATTATTCATTTATCTAATTATCCTACCTATAACAGAACACCTGGTCATGTCTTGTTTCTCTTTTACCCCGCTGACCAATCAGATTTGAAGGCTGTGGTATAAGAATATACAGATGCTCTCCAACTTACGTCCATCCGTTTTACATTGTTTTTTTTTTTTTTTCTTTTTGTTTTTTTTTTAAAGCCAAATTTTGAGTTTAGACCTTTTGTGTTTGTGTACCTACGTAATACGCTGACGTAATGACGCTGCGTCCATTGTTTACAAATGACAGACTGAATATGCCCCTCCTTCCCAGTTCAGTTATTTATATATATATATATATATATATATATACACACATACATACACACACAGGGAGTCCTCGGTTTACGATGCTGATCCGTTTTTAAGACGCGATGTACCCCGAATTTCAGTGTAAGTCGGAACATAACATAAAATATACTGAAAAGTACTGTACGTACAGTGCTATAATAAAATGTAACAGTTAATGACATAAAAATTATTAAAAAAAGAGAAAACAATTCCTTATCACAAGAATGAAATACAGTGCGGGAGGGAGAGACAGGCTTATTGTGCTGGAGAAGCTGGGGCAGGTGAGCCTGGAGTAGTAGATGCAGCTGAGGTAGAGGGTACAGGATCTGTTGCAGGCCTCTCTACCTTCTTAAAATACTGCTCCAGGATAAACTGGACAGAGAGCAACCTCTTCTCATCCAAGATCACCTTGTAGCATTACATCAAATCCATGATGCCTCTGGAAACCCTAGTGAACCTTTCCAAGTTGTGATCCTGAGCCTCAAAAGTTGCCAATGCTTGCTGCATCTCGCGTGCCTGCACTAGTTTGCGTTTGTTTACGTAACTGTAAGACGTAATGACGCGTAATATTACAGTACTGAGGCTGAGGGAAGCGACGCCGTCTTCCTCAGCCCACAACACGGCGTATTCTTCCGCCTCGCGTGCTTGAAACTAATTCGGCTTGTTTACGTAATTGCGAAAGACGTAATGACGTGTAATATTATTTTTGATGTTTTTATGGGGACGCGTTTGTAACCACGAAACGGTGTAAGTCGGGACTGGTGTAAATCGAGGACTCCCTGTGTGTGTGTGTGTGTGTGTGTGTGTATATATATATATATATATATATATATATATATATATATATATATATATATATATATATATATATATATAGCTTATATGGCGTGTTACCCTTGTGCCCTTGTGTTAAGACGTCGTCTCTGTGATCTTTGTGTTTACACTGTTTTGCGGACTTTTATTTTCTTTTCCTTTCGGGTTTTTTCCCTTTCTCGGGAGTCGCCACAGCGAATCATCTGATTCGCACATTTGATTTGGCATAGGTTTTTGCATTGGATGCCCTTCCTGTCACAACCCTTTAACAAGGGACAGAAACACGCTGACGACTTTGCAGCTACTCTTAACAAAAGTCAGGAATGGTTCTTTTACATGCCTCTCACCATAGACAGTGAGAGACATGGCCCGCCTTTGATAACCCAGTTAGCTGTACTGGGGGGGACAGTGACAACCCTGAGGGGACTCGAACCCACAACCTTAGGATCAGCGATTCTGCGCCCTATCCACTAGACCACCACTGCCCCTGTTTTGCGGACTTTTATAACCCTTAGCAAATATGGTTGGTTAGAAGCGTAAGCCTACTAGCATGGGTGCAAGTCTCATACACAGAGATGAATTAACTATCTGCTTGGATCGGCGCAATCTACCATGCATACTCAATTAAGCAAAGAGAGTTGTAAAATGAATGAAAACCCGAATCCAGAAAAGAAAGAGAACTCTCCGCTCTGCTGGTGATTCACATCAGTGCAGGCTGAGTATTAAACAAGTATTCAACACCTCCCTGCTCACTTGAAAGACCGGAAGTCCAGATAACCCGCGCTTTGTGTCAAGCACCGTAAGTGAACCACTTTTGGTTTTTAATTTTGGTTTACAAGCAGAAAGATCGCATCATAGAGAATGTTAAAGGTTATATTCGATACTGTATTTGATGAGTGAATTTGATTAGAATTTATCTATTTGAAATTTTTGCTTGAATTTAATGTATTTGAAATTAATGTTGATATTATTTGATATATTTGATATTATTTTACAATGTTATGTTTATAATAATTAATTTAGGGGTGTTTTATGAGATATGGTAATGGTATTTAGGGATGTATAGGTCATATGTCACTGTAACAACTTGCGTTCACTTTCAACTTACGTTCGGCCGTCCAGAACCAATTAAAAACGTTATTTAACCCCCCCAAAAGACCCTTATGTGTTTGTTCCGTTTTCAGCACCATCTCCGTAACAAACATCACAACATTTATTTACTTCTCGGGATGGGTGCATTTTTGAATTGCTGAAGAAAAACTGAGCCACGCCATAAACATAAAGTCTTCTCCCGAAACATAACCCGAAAGCTTGCTTGTCTCTGGGGTGCTAATACATATGTGAAAATGATTCCTCGTGCTACATGAACCACTCTTTCATTATGCGAGTCCCCATTTTATATCCATGCCATCAGGGAAGAAAAAGTGCATTGACGTGATAACCTGATCATTCCCATCATATTGCGACATTAATGTTGCTGAGCCTTGACCAGAACAACTGGAGCAACGATGCCATGGAGATAAGACAGGTGAACAAAATGCAGAGTAAGCCAATAAAATCTCCCACATTTAAAACATAAATGAAAAAATGCCTTTGAAATGTGGGAGGTTTTTTTTTTTTTTGTGGGGGGGGGGGGGGGTTCATCCTATATTAGTGCAAGGGCAGCATGATGGCTTAGTGGTGAGCGTGCCCGCCTCAAAACAAAAATTTCCTGAGTTTGAGTTCTGTGCTCAGTGAGGGTATTTTTGTGTGAAGTTTGTACATTCTCCACGTAATCACGTTTCCTCTGGGTACTTCAGTTTCCTCCAACAGTCGTGCACATTAGGTTAATTGGCTGTTCCAAATTTTCTGTGTGTGTGTGTGCGGGTGAGTGGGTTGCCTGGCAATGGCCTTGTGAGCTGTTCAGGGTGTATCCTACCTTCACTCAGTGTCAGATGAGAGGCTCCAGCCTCCCTGTAACCGTAGTGGAGTAAGTGGTTTGGAAAATAAGTGAAATGAGTGTATTAGTGCATGGCTCTTCCTGGGGGATTGCTTGTATTGGTCCATAATTTGCTGAGCTTTTCATCATTTGCTCTGAACAGAACAGTAATTTTTTTTGTAATTTAAAATAACGTATTTATTTTTCGGTGTTCAACAGTGTTCACACAGAAAGAACTGCTTCCAGTTCCTTTTTGATTTATCTCAAGCTTTCCGATGTCACAAACCCACAATGGACATATTTCACAGAGTGTGCGTGTATTTGTAAACCATGATGTAACAGTATGTTATTGAACTCTCAGCTCCTCAAGCAGAAACAGAGTGGTACTGGACGTTTCATGGAAGTCTTGAAGTCTCTTGGAGCAGATTTTGTGAAGTGTTATTCATGCCGCACTCTCCTGGCCTGGTCAGTGTGGTGGGCTCTGTCTACCTGCGGATACTTCCAAGTGGTCAATTACACCCAGGTCCTGTGGGAGAAGATCCTTCCGTCCAAAGAGTTTCAGATCTACAATGGTTATGTAGAGACCTTATCTACCTTGCTTGGTATGCTAAAGTTGTTTTTTCTGATTCATAATCTTTTGGTATTGATTTCTTTGTGGGAATGCGATATTTATTTTCTGGTTGAGCCCAAATTTTACAGATGATTTTTATTGAGTCTATACTTTTCTGCAAGATGATCCATTATTGGGTAGATGATAATTATATTTGTGGTCCAGTGGTACGATTCTCGATAACTGATCCCAATGTCAGGGGATCAAGTCCCATTATCACCTGGTTGTCATTGCTGTCCCTCCAGTGCTGCTAACTGGGTTATCAAAGGCTGGCCATGTTTCTCACTGTTTGTGGTAAAAGAACCATTGCTGACTTTGTTTTGAATAGCTGCATAGCCGTCAGCATGTTACTGCCCTGCGATGGCCTGGCAGGCTGTCCAGGGTGTATTCGGCCCTCACCCAGAGTCTGAGATGGGCGCCAGCCTCCCCATGATCCTAAATAATAAGTAATTCAGAAAATGAATGCATGATTGATTGGTTGTTCCATGACCAACACAAACACCTCTCGGGTTCCCCTTTAAAAAAAAAAAAAAGGAACACCCCCCACACCCCCATGTGTGTGGTGGTGGGGGGTGGGGTTTTTGCCAATTTAGAGGTATGGCTTCCACTGACCACATGATGTTGCAAAGGCATATGTCAATCAAGACACTCCTACAACATGCAGAGACCTGTATTCAGGGCGGGTCACAGCCACTGCCAGAGCCCGGCCACCGAGGAGCACCTCAGTGATCTTTGCCTCAGTAATGGGCAGGACCCCCCGAACCCCCATGCTTTTTCTCTGCCACAGAGGGCAGGTTGATGGGATTGAGGAGGTCCTTCTTGTATTCCTTCCACCTCCTAACAACCTCAGATGAGATGAGTGGCTCCCCACTTCCACTGTAAACAGTGTTTGTGGAGTACTGCTCTGCCCTTCTGAGATGTCGGTGGTGGTCCAGAACCCTATCAAGGTCCACTGATAGTCTTTTTCTAGACCCTCACTGAACTCCTCCCACATCCATGATTTTGCATTGGTGACAGCATGGGCTTCAGCATGTTTGACTTGTAGGTACCTGTCTGCTGCCTCGGGAGGCCCACAGGCCAAAAGGACTTTAGTTGGACAGCCCTCATTGCAGGTGTCCACCACTTGGTTCGGCGGTCGCCCTCACGACAGGCACCAATGAGATTCAGGCCACGGCCGTGGGCTGCCGTCCCGATAGTGGAGACATGGAATGTAACTTATTTGGACTCTATCCTTGGCCTCCATTGCGATGTGGTTGTAGCTCTGACATTGGGAGTTGAAGGTCCTTCTGATAGAGACTCTGCCAAATATTCCGAGGAGACCCAAACAACACGCATGGGTCTTCCAGGTCTGGAGGACAACCTCCTTTGCCAATGGAGCTAGCTCATCACCAAATGGTGATCGGGTGACAGCTCACCTCTTCTCCTCACCCATGTTTCCGGAATATCTGTCCACATGTCTGGTGACATGACTACAAAGTTGATCATTGAACTGCCAAAGATGTTCTGGTGCCAAGTGCGCTTATGGACACCCTGATGTTTGAACATGGTGTTTGTGATAGACAAACCATGAAGAGCACAGAACTCCAATAATGAAGCACCATTCAGGTTCAGATTGGAGAGGCCCTACCCTCCAATCACACCCTCTAACACCCCCTATGGACTACAGAAAGGGTGGGTACTGTGAACTGTTATTTGATGCATAAGCAAAAACACTCAGGACCCATTCACCCACCTGGAGGCGGAGGGAGGCTACCCCTTTTGTCAACTGGGGAGAACCCCAACATATACAAGGATGGGGGGGCAATAAGGATGCCCACTCTGGCTCGCTGCCTCCCCCATGAGCAACTCAAGAATGAAACACGATCCAGCCCCTCTCAAGATGGGTGGTTCTAGGGCTTTGTGTCGAGATGAGCTAGATTATATTTAGCCAGTACTTTTCAACCTCACTCACCAGTTCAGGCTCCTTCCCCTGCCATTGGTCCTATAGAACCCTGACCTTCAACTGCTACTTGGCTCATACTGCATCTGACCCCCATAACTCACGTCTCCTCTTCAGTCCGGTCCTGGCTACCCTCCATGGGTAGAAGCCCGACCACCAGGCACTCGTCTTTGAGCCCCTTCCCCAGGCCTGGCTCCGGGGGATGGGACCCATGACCGGGCAAGGGAAACTGTCCTTGAAATATTTTTGTTTATACAGGTCTTCTGAACCATGCTTAGTCTGGACCTTCACTGATGACCTGTTTCACTTGGATGACTCTACCAGGGACATCATAGCCCCGACAACATAGCTCCTTGGATCATTAGCACATGTAAACCCTTTCACCAAGATAAGGAGGGGGAGATGGATTGCTATTTTATTTCGTATTTGATTTGAGGGGCTTTTTGTTTTTGTGTTTTTTCCTTCCAGGTGCATTTGCTGCATTCAGTGTAGGATTGCTAAAGGTGTCGTGGGCAGTGTGGGGTGAACTTGCGCTGTGCATCTTCTCCGTGGTAATTGCTGTAGCTGTATATGTCATGGACACAGTCAGGAATATCTGGGTGTGCTACACTTCATATGTGGTCTTCCGAGCTACCTACATGTTGCTCATCACCATAGCAACGTAAGAATGAATTCACTTTTTAAGTGGCTCTTCCGATCACATTTCTGAATCAGACGGAAGGTTAACGTTAAGAAAGCGGTGCTCACATTCGGCACATATCTGATTGTCAGCAGATCATTATTGACCATAAAACTAAGGAGGAGCAGCACAACTGTTATATTGTCATGTGCTCTTTAAATAATTTTACAAGTCATGCTGGACAATATCGAGTTAAATGTTTTTTTCCGAATTTTTTTTACCCTTTCAAAGTTGATTGAATGCAACAGCTGTTGATTTTGTTGCAGGTATCAGATTGCAGCTAATCTCAGTATGAGAAGATACGCCTTAGTGTTTGGTGTGAACACGTTTGTGGCGTTGATGCTGCAAACACTTCTGACTGTGATTGTGGTCGACTCTGCTGGTTTGGGCCTCGATATTTTTCCTCAGGTAAAGTAAAAAACGCACTGTGGAACAGATGAGTGTTCTTTAACCCGTCAAAACATTAATGTTAATTGTTGTACAGGTATATTCTCATGACACATCATCAACTTTATATTATAATCAGCGGTGGGCCGTCACGGCCAGCAAAGCCTTCGCTGCTGGCCTGAACACTATCAGAAATGCTGAACTACATTTACAACTTAAATTCTAGTATTTGTTCCATTCGTTTGTAATAATTTATTTCCAACAGTCTGTTCATATCATTTTCGTAGTGCATCTATTGGCTGCACTGCTTCCAGTGTGTGTATGTAGATGCTTGATTTTTTTTTTTTGTCCAATCAGATTTCAGCTTCTATGTGCTGCCATGTCAATTGAAACTACCCAAGTCCTTCAGAATCAACAGCGCTGGCCGATGCCACTTAAACTAAATTAGCGATGGGGCTGTTTCTTTATCCAATCAGCTTTCAGATTGGACTCACAGAGCCAGATAGCGGGCTTAAAATAACATCAACATTTTTCTGCCCTCTGATTGGTTAGTCAGATCAAAACAAGCTGAATAGCCTGCAGTGATCTGCACATGATACATTTAAGTTAGAAATTTTTATGCACACAATGGCTGATGGAGGAGGAGAAATTGACTTGGAGTCCAACTTGAAAATGGATTTTTAAGAATATCCGACACCACCAGAAAAGTTAGATATAGTAAGGAGAGGCAAAGGATGTGGTGAGAAGGTTTATCTTTTTTTTTTCTTTTCTTTTGGCTGAACGCCAAATTTATGTCAGCTTCCACTGGTATACTCCGATTAAATTTATATAATGTTAAGAGTTACTGGCAGAAATGCAGGCAATGTCACTCTCTCTGCAATTCCACGCCCTTTATATTGTGCTTTTGCATATTATTGATGGTTTGTATAATTGTGCCGTGATGGTAACGGTATTAAGTCTGTTACGTCCCTGATGGTCCAAGTACAAAATGCACGGCCCACCACTGTGTATAATACTAAATTGATGTATACTCAACTCGCTGTCACTCACAGTGATCATCAGCCTATCAATGGTGACTGTGAGCTCATTCGTACAAGAGGGTAGATGCCACTTTCCCTCCATGTGTGTTAGGCTGCCCCTGAATGTGCAGCGGTACGTAAAGGTGCATGTTGCAGGGAGGGTCGTATACTTGCTTACACCCCTCACTGGTTCATGGTGGTTGCATGTGATAGGGAGGCAACATGGAATGCGTGGGAATTGAATACAACTTAATTAGAAGAGGACCCACCCCACATAATAAATAATGAATAATTCCCCCTTCCCCCAGTTAAATTATGAGTCACATGAAATAGTATCATTAATATTTGTATTTGTAAGTAGGGTTATTAGGTGATTCTGTAATGTGTGTGTGTGTGTTTGTTTCTCTCGCGCATGTATTCTCCAGTTCCTGATCTACGGGAGTTACTTTGCTGCAATCGCAGTCATCTTCCTCATAGCTTGGTTATATAAAGTGGTGACACGCAGTTGTTCTGATGCTGTTGGAGAACAAACTGAGGCTCCAGACAGTGAAACAGACTCATCGAGAGAATGAACCATCAACTCCAAAGACAGCAGTATTATTTAATGCTTATTATGTTGACTGCTTTGAGCATTTTCTTTTAAACTTAGGTTATTTAATAATTAATGTGATGTATTGTTGTTGGTGTAATTTGATGTGTGTTTGTGCACAGATCCAGAAATGGGCGCTTCCATTTAACAAACAAATCTGACACCTTGAACAACCATGAGCAGAAGAACAAGCCTATTTAAAAAAATGGGACCTCATACGGCGTATTGAGGTGTGGGTGTCAGGTGTAGGTGTAGGTGTCAGTTTATACTCACTTTTCATGGACATGAATGTTAAGGTAATAATAGGCCTTCAACTATCTGATTAAACTGTTCTTTTTCTGGCCCTGCGATGGCCTTAAGCGGTTCAGAAAATGAATGAATATTTTTTTGTAAAAAAAAAAAAAAGATTATTTTTCCGCTATACTGTATTAATTCCAGAAGGCAATCCATACCCGTCCAGCGTGAGCACGCACACACTCTCGGAGCTGTAGGATGCCGCACACGTTGGGGGCACCCAGAGAGCAATTGTGGCTTAGGTGTTTTACTCTTCAGCCATAAATGTGGAGAGAGTGAAGGTGTGGCTCACTTTCCTGCCACCACCCATTTTCCCTGCTGATTCAGGAATCGAACCAGGGACCTTTTTGGTCTGAAAGCTGCTTCTCTAACCATTAGGCTACAGCTGCTCCCAAACCCAAACATTCGCTAAACTGCTTAATCCTGCTACGTTCATGGGTAGGCTAGCGCCTATCTCGGCCAACTCTAGGTGAAAGCAGGGTTAACCCTGAGCAGCTCAGAAATATCATTAAAATTAATTTGAGTCTGATTTTAGTTTTTCTTCCAGATGAATTGTACAATCATTCCACCCCAGATAAAGAGCATTTCTAAATGTTGAGGGCAGCAGTGACTTAGGCAATGGGTTATTGATCTAAAGGTTAGCGGTTTAATCCCTACTGTCACTTCTGTTGGGCCCTTGAGCATGGCCCATAACTCTCAATTGCCCAGTTGTATAAAAAAGGATGATTGTAATCACTCTACATAAGAACGTCTGCCAAAAGCTGTAAATGTAAACAAAGCACTGAAAATATTACCATGCCATTCATGTCCATGCCGAGTGAACACACCTGCACATGGAATGTACGTTTGATAAACACTACTGTAAATAAATGAATGTTATGTACATGTCATCAGTAAACAGGGACCCAACAATACAACACAGACGCATAGCAGACGTAAATGCACCTCTCCTTACAGAGATTTATCTGTGAAATATTGACTTGCGATGTTGTGAACACCGAGAGTCAAAGAGATGACTGATTTTTTTAACGAGGGTGAATTGGGGGTCGGACCGAGGGTGGGACAGTGGTAGCGTAGCGTTCAATCACCACAATCAGCACTGATGGGCCCTTGAGCAAAGCTCATAACCCTCAATTTCTCAGTTGTATTTAAAGAAATTTAAAATTATAACTCGCTCTGGCTAAGCGTGTCTGCCAGATACTGTAAATGTACTTGGCCAGAGTCTGATTATAAACCTTGGGATTCCTCTTCCATCGTCAACGGTGTGATTGTACAATTCACCAGTAAATGCAAGGATTCAACAGCATCTCTCTAAGGTTGACTGGGCTTCTCTGGCCAATGTCTTCAGACTGTTGAAAATAATGAAATTGACTTTGCATACAAACTACAAGTGAGTCTGCTGTAAGGAACCGTCATCAGTTTTCATTCTATGGATATATATATAGACAGGAGCATAGGGTGATTTTATAAAAGCAGAGGTAGGAGCACACAGGAAGACTACATCTTGTGTAGGTGATGTAATTTGAAGGAAGTCAGTGATGGCAAAGTAGTAGTGGGTGAGAGTGTTGCCAAACAGCTTAGGATGGTGGTGTGCAGGATGATGCTGATGGAGAGAAAGGTGAAGAAGGCAAAGGCAGAGCAGAAGACAAAGTGGTGGAAGCAGAAAAAAGGAAGAGTGTCGTGTTGTCTTCAAGGAGGAATTGAAACCGGCTTTGATTGGTCAGGAAGTGCTTCCAGATGACTGGACAACTACAGCAAATGTGATCAGGGAGACAGGTAGGAGAGTACTTGGTGTGTCCTCTGGAAAGACAGTAGATAAGGAGACTTGGTAGTGGAATGAGGAAGTGCAGGAGTGTGTACAAAGGAAGAGGTTAGCTAAGAAGAAGTGGGACATTGAGAGGACCGAAGAGAGTAAATAGGAGTACTGGGAGACACAAAAGAGTAGAAGAGGTGACTGTTGAGGACCAAGAAGTAGCAAAGATTAGTAAGGGTGAAGTGAGGAGGGCGATGAAGAGTGGAAAGGCAGTTGGTCCTGATGACAGAGGTAGAGGTATGGAAGTGTCTAGGTGAGGTAGCAGTAGATTTTCTGACAAGAATATTCAACAAGGTCTTAGATAGTGAGCAGATGCCGGAGGAATGGAGGAGAAGTGTGCTTGTGCCCATTTTTAAGAACAAGGGAGACGTGCAGAGTTGTGGCAGCTGCAGAGGGAGCTGCATTGTGTCTTTGTGGATCTAGAGAAAGCATATGACAGGGTGCCGAGAGAGGAACTGTGGTATTGCATGAGGAAGTCTGGAGTAGTAGAGCAGTATGTTAGAGTGGTACAGGACATTTATGAGAGATGTAAGACAGTGGTGAGGTGTGCTGTCTGTGTGACAGAAGAGTTCAAGGTGGAGGTGGGACTGCATCAAGGGTCAGCTCTGAGCCCCTTCTTGTTTGCTATAGTGATGGACAGGCTGACAAACGAGGTTAGACAAGAATCTCCATGGACTATGATGTTTGTAGATGACATTGTGATCTGTAGTGAGAGCAGAGAACAAGTGCAGGAAAATCTGGAGAGGTGGAGGTATGTCCTGGAAAGGAGAGGAATGAAGGTTAGCCGCAGTAAGTCAGAATACATGTGTGTGAACGACAAGGACCCAAGGGGAACGGTGAGGTTACAGGGGGCAAAGATAAAGAAAGTGGAGGATTTTAAGTACTTAGGCTCAACAGTTCAGAGCAATGGAGAGTGTGGAAAAGAGGTGATGAAGCGTGTGCAGGCAGGTTGGAATGGTTGGAGAAAAGTGTCCGGTGTGGTGGTGATAGGAGAGTATCGGCAAGAATGAAAGGAAAAGTGTACAAGACGGTGTTGAGGCCAGCGATGTTTTATGGTTTACAACAGTGGCACTGGGAAAAGACAGGAGTCAGAGCTGGAGGCAGCAGAGATGAAAATGTTGAGGTTCTCTCTGGGAGTAACGAGGATGGATAGGATCAGGAATGAGTACATCAGAGGGACAGCACATGTAAGACATTTTGGAGACAAAGTCAGAGAGGCTAGATTGAGATGGTTTGGACATGTCCGGAGGGATAGTGAGTATATTGGTAGTAGGATGCTAAGGTTGGAACTACCAGGCAGTAGGCCTAGAGGAAGACCAAAGAGATTTATGGATGTGGTGAAGGAGGACATGAAGGTAGTTGGAGTAAGAGGAGTATGTATATGTGTGTGTGTGTGTGTGTGTGTGTGTGTGTGTGTGTGTGTGTATATATATATATATATATATATATATATATATATATATATATATATATATATTAGTATAACTAAATCTTTTATAAATGATTGTGTCCCTGTCTTACAACTGCAAATATACTGTAGCAGCTAATACTGTATGAAAAAATTATCAGTGGCAATTACATGATCCACCCCCTTCTGGATTTTAGGTCCTGGGGCTTCTTTCCTTTTGTTTTTTATTTTTTCTCCTTCCAATCACATACAGTAATGTAAAATATTAAGCTAATCGCAGCACCGCAGACCAAACACGTTTGGCCCAGAGCACTGGTTATCAGCCTCCCCGAAGACATTGGCTCCAATCCTAATCATGGCCACCTGACAGTCTTGTCATTGATTTAAAGGGAAATTAAACCCAAACTTGAAGTGAGAGCAAAGACAAGACTCCCTTATTACTCATAAAAATGCATATATTTTCATTAACAGGGGTTTTTACTCCTTCAGAGATATGGTGAGAAGCTTGGTCAGCCGAGAGGAGCTAGGAGTAGAACTGCTGCGCCTCCGTGATGAGAGGAGCCAATTGAGGTGGCTCAGGCATCTGATTAAAATGCCTCCTGAATGCCTCCCTGGTGTGGTGTTTCAGGCAGGGGCAACCGGAGTTGACCCAGAACACACGTTGTTGTATGCTCTGACAACTGGAATAGCTGGAGAGAGTGACGTCTGGACGTCACTGCTTAAGCTGTAACCTCCGTGACTCGACCCCTGACCAAATGAAGTTGAAGTCTGCAGTTTAATCGGTTGCATTAGTCAGTTTAAAAAGTGTTTTACTCTCATGAGAGTGCGAAATTGTAAGATTAGTACTTGAATTCTTCAGGCCATATAAGGCAAGATAACGGCAATAATAACAGTATACAGATGAGAGATTTTCTTTCGGCTTTTTCCCTTTCTCGGGAGTCGCCACAGCGAATCATCTGATTCGCACATTTGATTTGGCATAGGTTTTCATGTCGGATGCCCTTCCGGTTGCAACCCTTTAGCAAGGGACAGAAACACGCTGATAGCTTTGCAGCCTACTCTTTACGAAAGTCAGGTTCTTTTACATGAAACTCCCACCATAGACAGTGAGAGACATGGCCCGCCTTTGATAACCCAGTTAGCAGCACTTGGGGTGGGGACAGTGACAACCTTGTGGAGAGTGGGAATTGAACCCCCAACCTGAGGAGCAGCGATTCAACTCCCTATACTGCTAGACCACCACTGCCCCATAATAACAGATATTAAACTAATAAATCAGAAATAACAGTGAACTTTGGTATAAAATAAAACTAGGAACATTTATCTAATGCATGTTAACAGAAGCTTGTATCGTGTACATGTTCCTAGTTTTATTTTATTCAGAAGTTTACTAGTTTATATCGGATTTCTTCGTTGTATACAGTGAAGACAATATCTTGTATGAACCGATGAATCTGTATAGTATTCTTATGGTTTCATGTTCTCACAACAGTGAAACATACTCCAAATGGTAGAATTTTTCAAAGTGGCTAATTCAAACTCTCACATACATTTTCAGCAGATTATAACTCTGAAAATGTAAGTAATAAACCACCTGATAATGAAAATATACATATGTTCATGTGAAAGTCTGAAAGGCTTTCATTTCACACTAAGAAATTCTTAATCAGTTAAAAGAAATGTGTTCAATTAGTTGGAGGTAGACGCTAAATGGCTGATGATAAAACTACTGGAAGGTAGTATGCTGGAAACAGACTGTTCTGGTTCTGACAGATTTTCATTCATATTTCCTTTCATTTTTATCCTTTCTGGATTGATGTGAGGGGCTGAGAGTAAAGCAGCTATCTGATCAGCCTATCCTTGTCCGTTTCTTGGACATAATCATCTGGAAAAACTTATGTTGCTTGGTCACGTCCTCTATTGGTGGCAGTATAGATTTATGTGTTGCCTGAAGGTGAAACTCTGAAGAGATACTTCTATAGATGAGTGTCTCAGGCTGGTGTTATAAAAGTAATCAACTTGCCCTTGAGGAAAATAAGTAAATCTCCCCTACAATTTGTCTGTGGTCTGAAGTGAAGAAGGAAAGGGTTAACGTTTTTCTTTTCACCACCTTTCACGCTCTGATTTCCAACTGCAATTGTCTCGCCTGTTGATACTAAATTATCTGTGCAACAAGTTCATATTTCGTGCTCCGGTTAATGTTTGGCATTGATTTTTGATCTGCTTTCTGGCTCAAAAACACTTGAAAGTTGTGACCTTCTTGTGTACTAATCAGCCGAGTAAACATCCTGATGGCAATCCATAACTGTTATGGTTGAAGCTTGCCGTGGATTGTGCAAAACTGATATTCCTCCAGCAGTCACTAGTAGACTCAGAATAAAGAAATCGTATGAAGACACTAAAGAGAGGAGTATATCGTAATAAACCAAACAAAATCAATACAGTATTCATTGTGCCAAAAAAATCTCTCTGCAGACGGCATGGTGGAGTTGTGGTAAGTACCGTGGGCTCAGGTGTAAAGTTTGCACGTTCTTCCTGTGCTTGTGTGGATTTCCATGTATTCTAGTTTCCTCCCACAAGTCAAATATATACATATTAGGCTAAGTTGCTGTTCCAAATTTCCCCTAGATGTGGACGTGGGTGTCGATATTTTTTGTGTGTTGCGCGGTAATTGCGTGCATGATGCTTAGGGTGTACGTGTTAGCTGAGGTGGACTCCAGCCTTCCCGTGACTAGTAAGAGTAAGCAGTTTGGCGATTGAGAGCGTGAGCTTGTGCAGATTTATAAGGAGCTTAACTTTTTTCATGTTGCCTTCAAGATTTTGTCTGAGAAACACAAAAGACTTGGAAATGTTTCAATTTGGGGAATACAGGATTTATAAAGAAAACCTCTGTATGAAAACATTTGCTAAAGAAATCAAGTCTTATAGACTTTAACTGTACTGTATAGTAAATAATACACAGCTCCAGGTCAAAGAGCCTCTAGAATAATTTCCCGAACACCCATCTTTTTTTGTGTTGTTTTTTAAATACATTGATGTTATTGTAGTAAGATTTTTAGAGTCTCTTGTTGCTGATTGTTTTTATGGTAGTTGAGAATCTGGGTCATTAACTTGCAGTCCAGAGAACATGTTTTCATATTCGTCTTCTGTTTGTTGTAGTCGTCATTAGGATTTCATGAAATAAGGCTGAACTGATTGCATTAATCTGCTGTAAGACTTTCCCCACGGGTTATTGCCAAATCATGAGCTCTGGTGTGTTTCTACAATAATGCTTTGCTTCATTTCTTGACTCCAGTCAGAGGGGGTTTTGTATTGTGCCTCTGTTATTCTTCAGCATATTCTACCTCTTTTTGTTACTAGCTTAAAACAAAATATCTTGGTAGGTCACGTAATTTACTCTGCTCTGGAGGTAGGGGGTGGTTTTGTGTTTCTTTTCCCTGGTTGTGTTAGTGGTTTTGGTGCAGTTATCTTTTAGTCATAGCGGAGTTCCAGGTTTATACAAGCAGAGGTCAAATGAAGCAAAAGTTACAATTATAAGTTTAGACTATTGCTTTTGTTTCATCATGAGATTTATCAGACATGGCATGAATTTTCACACTTGAAACATGCTATTGTTGTGAAAAGCTTCTTTTGCGAAGGAAAAAAAACTTCAAATAATAAATCCGCACAAATAAAGTTGCATATGATCGACTTGTATGCGACTGTAAATATGGAAGTAATTTGCATTAGAACGAGAGGCAGGACATGCCATCTGTTCCTAGAAACAAGCCAATGTTTTGGTTGATGTACTGCATGTGAACAGAAGCTTGCATCATTCATGTGTGCCTAGTTTTATTTTATACAGAAGTTCAATCATTTATATCTGATAAACGTTTTAATATCTGTGCACTTTTATTTTTGCCAGTATCCTTATGTAAACTGACAGATTTGCGTCCCGTTCTTGTGATTTCTGCCAAGAGAGAGGCATCTTTTTCAGACAGGCTACTGCAAAATATCAAACTGATTTTAGTAGGTTGCCACTTTGAAAGTGTAAATAAAAACTACCTGATGATGAAAATATAAGTATGTTCATGCATCACAGGAGAGTTTGAAAGACTTTCCTTTACTTTAAGTACAGTACTTTCTCTAGGTGTGCGTTGCTTTGGGAAATACAATAGATGCCCCTGATTAATAGCAAGCCATCATGCAATAGAACACCAGTGTAGTTTATAGGGTTGTATAAACATTTCATAATGTGGTGCATCCTTTAAATTTAGTGCAAGTTATTTGACTACAACAATTCTAATTCAGGCTAATATTAACCTGTTATACTTGCACTGTTGCTGGGTATGGAAATATTGTAGGCAGACACCATGTAGTGAAGCTGATGTGAATAGTGTAGCACAAAACAAAATATTCCTAAATGATATTAAATATGTTTAGATGATTCCTACTGCTTGTCCTTGTTCTGACAGAATGTATATGAGTAGTAATGTGGATTTATTTACAGCACTTATAAATACACAATCAATGAACTCTCAATTACTGCTGCTATTGTTAGTTAATTTTTTTAAATTCAATCAATAATGTATATTTATTAGGTTACATGGTGCAAATGCATCTCCTGTAGATGATGATGATACCAGACCAGCAGCACTTAGAAGCCCGATTGCCTTATACAGTACTTGTATTTAATATTGGTCTTATTGATGATAATCATTTTATACTGTGTACAATATTTTAATGCTGTAAATATATTCTCAGTGATAGTTCTAAGTTGTTGGAGGCCTATATTTGTGATATCTTTTGTTTTTTAAGGTACTTTAGCTTTGAGAAATGTGGGATTTAATTGAACTGTAAAATTTGTTGCCTTTGTTGGTGTTTTCAGTAATATTCACTGTTACACTAACAAAAAAACAACCATTGTTCTGTTTTACATCAAAAATAATAATTATTTTCTAAATTATTGTATGAAGGTCTTCAATCATGTTTTTTCATTAATAAACTGCTTCTATTTTAAGAATAATGTTAATGTGATATTTTTATTATAAATTGTCTGTAACGAGTCGGAATTTCCGACTTTTGTCGGATTTCAGCAAAATAATCGGATAAAGTCGGATTTTTATTACTGTATTTTATGTCGGTTTACGGTTTTCCGTTTGATTTAAAAAAATATATATATATATCACCTGTAACTGCTCGTTTGACGTGTTTCGTATGTAAGTAACCGTGCCTACTCCCCCCGGGCCCGGGCGCTCGCATGCACTCACACACAGTTTTCAGTGCTAGACTTGGTAACTGTTGGAACCGCACTCTGAACTCTCGCTATGTTCTCTCATAAGACGTTGATTTACGTTATTTAGCGCCATATTGCTTTTTTGGAAAGTTCATGATCGATCGTGCATGCAACATTTCCAAGAATGCCAGCATGGTTTTACACACTTCACCAGATTTATTAAAGGCTTTCGATCCCAACGGTGGAGTTTATTGGAGTTTATTGGGAGTGGCTCGTTAAGAAAGATGAGTTTAACGTCACATGCATATTTTGCAAATGTAATATTTGTATAAAAGAGGGTGAAAAGGCACTTGGCAAACAGTTCTAAAAACAAGTTAGTTGTTATGACATTGATGCAACATAAGTATTATAAACCGAATCGCCACTTGAAATAATCAATCCTGGAATAACTGTAAATTATGATTTTTTTTTTTTGATTTATTTGACAAACACGATGCACTGTTTGACAAAATAATACGTACAGTAAAATACTTACTGAAAATATGGAATATTCTTTACATTTATACGGTGTATATTGAATAAAATGTCTTGACTTAATTTTCTGGTAGATGAATCTCGTTAAATTCCACATCCCTGCTGTCTGAATCTTTCATAGATCATGAGACTTAGCAGTCAATCACAAATTCTCAAATTTGAGGAGAGGTAGGTGGGTGGGTAAAAGTGACATCATTGATTTGATTGTTCTTTTTTTTTTTTTTTTTAAATTCTGAAGCTGCCTCGATCCTCTGCTGTGAGGTTTTCATAATAATGTGGCACACATGACCCAGTGCGTCCCTCTCACTCTTCTCTGTTTTATTGTGGTCAGGGTAACAGTAGCTATGGAGACAGGATGAGGAATAATTGTACATTTTGATGATACACCGATAAAAATACTAGTTCACACCTGAGAGCTGTTTCTATTCAAATCAGCTTTGATGTAAACCTCTGCCTGTTGGATTTCCTTCCTGAATGTTAGATATAATAAATTTAATGTTCAGTTACCAAAACTGTTTTTAGCTTTTTCTACCACAAGAAGGGGTTTTGTGTGTGTGTGTGTGTGTGTGTGTGTGTGTGTACAATAACTCAAGTTCGTCATTTATCTCCATACAGGGCATGTTGTGGAATGAAGTGTAATTTTGTGTGAGCTCCGAGGGCTGTAGACAATAACATTGACTGGCAGTAACGATAAACATAAAATTAAACTGATAAGGCGAACAAAGAACTGAATGAAGGCTGAGACTTGGCAGAGCAGCAGGGTAAAGGTTATGGAGGTAATGGGTAACGAGGTAGTCAGACTGGCACCAAATCGGCTACAGGTGCGATATCTTGGTTTGATTTACAGTGTAGCTCCAGGATGGATCAAATCAAAAATATACGAAGTGTAAGGTTCAAGTGCTGGTGACAGGTTAAATAATCTGAAATATACAATGTTCAGGGCATGTGCACAGCCCGGAGTATCCCAGCATCCAACACACCTTTCCTCCCTCATGAAACAATGACTTTTATTGAGCTCAGGGGAAGCACTGAGGTGTGGGGGGAAAAATTGTGTTCACCGTAATGGTGAAGGAAAAACAAAAACCAAAATCACTGGGAGAGTATCAACATGGAAACTGGTCGAGCACAAAGCTCTTTTCGTTGATGGCTGAGTGAGTTCAGGTGCGCTCTCTGGATTTCGCCTGCGGGTAACAGCCACGCCCTTCACCAGCGCATGCAGTTTATGAAGAGATAGACAGTTAAACGCCACCAACTAGCACAGACCATAACAGTTGTGAAAATGGAAAATGCCTTATCGTTGTGGATTACGGACTACCATAAAAATAAGTGAGTTTGGACACTAACATGATACCTATTAAAACAAATGTTTTGGAGGCGCTCACGAGCCCCAACCAAGCACCAGTGCCGCCAGTGATTCTCCTCCTCGACGTGGCTTATAATATATAGGTGGGTGGGTGTCCTTAAGAAGTGGCAGAAGTCATTTTGCGGTTTTTCGCATTTCGCGGAGGGGCTGGTCCCCATTAACTGCGAAATAAGGGGGATTACTGTACTGTATTAGGTTTCTGGACATTGACGTGCCCTGTGCTGAAGCGCAGACTTTCAAACCTGCTATGCTCTTTCTGTATTCGTATTAGCATATTATGGTATTGTCCTTTCGGCAGGAGCGTCTGGACCACTGGATCCCATCCCAGCTGATTTCAGGTGAAGGTGGGGACACCCTTATCAGGTCACCAGACCATCGCAGAGCAAAATACACATACAACCATTCACACTTACAATCACACCCAGGGGCAATTTAAAATAAATTTACTCATGAGTTGAACACGCTGTAATGCCATGCATACTTTGAACTTGCATATAAAGCATACCAACAAATGCTTGGCACGTTGGCAACATTCACAACTTATGGCCTACGATACTCAACGATGGATTCCTGAGGAATACTGAGCGGTTTCTCATTTGAACCCACTGTACACACCAATCCTCCTAAACACTGCCATTCATCCATTCATTTATTTCCTGAACTACTTTATACTAATTAGAGTCACTAGAGAGGCTGGCACTAATTGTGAGGCAACTGGAGAACATGGAGGAAACCCATATAAGCACAGATAGCAAAAAGCACCCTTGTCTGGACTGGGACTGAAACCCAGGACCTTCTTGCTGAGAAGCATAAGTGCTAAATATGCTGATGCCAACGACCCCCCCTCCCCCCAACCCCCATCCCATCCAAAATGGGATTCAGCCATCACGTTGTCCACTGCTGGTGGAAGCTCCCCATCAAATTGAAATCTGCCCCAACTGCTGGAAAAGAATAAAGACGGTTTTCTGCTGCTTTGATAATGGGTAACAGCATTTGAGAGGCTGTGAAGCCCTGGTGGTAAAGTGCTAGATGGCTGAACCCAAGGTCATGGGTTCAAGCCCCACTATCAGTGGGTCATCATTGCTGTCCCCCAAGTGCAGCTAACTGGAATATCAAAGGCCAGCCATGACTCTCAATGTCTATGGTTGGAGGTTCATGTAAAAAAAAAAAAAAAACATTGCTGGCTTTTGTCAAGAGGAACTGCATAGCCGTTAGCATGTTTCTGCCCTGGATGGCCTGGTGAGCTGTCCAGGGTGTACCACACCCCTAATTACCATACAGCGGTTCAGAAAATGGATGAATGAATGGCAGCGTTTACAGGGATTGGTGTGCAAAATGGATTCAAATGAGGAACTAGTCATTATTCCTCAAGAATCCATTGTTGAGGATCGTTGGTCATAAGTTGTGAACGCTGGCAACACGCGAGGAATTCGTTGGTATAAGTTATACGTGGTTCAAAGTATGCATGGCATTACAGTATATTCAGCATACGAGTGACTTACAAATAACATGTGTGAATGATTGCATAACTCACCTACAACTTAAGAATATGCAGAACATGAACCACTCGCGTACATTTGCACGCATAAAACATTTCAGCCCCCTCACCATACTACAACTTGTACCAGTGTGCTGTTACAAAACTTAGCCATAACTTATTCAATGTACATCAACATGTCTGCCGTTGGCATACACTCAATAAAATGTGAAAAAAAAGTGTGACTGGGTGTAATCATGGTGAACTTGTAACACTTCACATTGTCAGAGCTCCCTGTACTTCACCACTCTACCCGACAGGGGGCAGCACAACACTGTAAATTCTCATTTGTTAAAATTTTTTTTCAGCCAAATACAGTAATTTAAAATACTCATTCATCTCACTTACTTTCCAAACTGTATAATCCTTCTACGGCCACAGAGGGGTCATTACAGCATTGCAGACCATTACAGGGCCAACAAACACAACCATACACACTCACCCCTAAAGGCAATATGGAATAGAAAATTAGCCTAATGTGCATGTCTTTGGACTGTGGGTGGTAATCAGGATACCCAGAAAGTACCAGTACAGGCATATTACAGACGACACACAGGAACATCCCAACCCAGAACTCGAACCCAACACCTTCTTTTTCTGAGGCAGACATGTTAACCACTACAGTATATCACTGCCCTGTCCATAGTATGCTTAAATGATTGCTTTTACTCTGTAGTTTAAACTACCAGTAGGTTGATTTACTGTCCTGGAAAAATCAGAACAATTACCAAATGAGAAACAAAAATATTTAATTTTGGCTTTGAAAAAAACAAAACCCGTATAAATTGAGGGAATTCAAAGTGAACCATTCATTGACTGATCTTCAGTACCCACTTTCTCCTGGACTGGGCTGTGGTGAATCTGAAGACTTTTCCATTGTTCATGAGGCAGGAACACATCGTAAATTGGGGATCGGTCGATTACAGGGTACCACACACACACATCTGCATACCTCGGTATAAATTAGTAACGCCAATCCACTTAATAACATGTTTTTAGGGAAATCAGCGAGCCTGGAGAAAACCCATATTGACATGGGGAGCTCAGATTCCAACAGGTAGCTCCTAAGGTGCCAGCATTCCACCACTGTTTTCATTCCACTCACTCATATATATATATATATATATATATATATATATATATATATATATATATATATATATATATATATATATATATATATATATATATATATATATATATATATATATATATATATATATGGGGCAGTGGTGGTCTAGTGGTATAGGGCACTGGATCACTGATCCTAAGGTTGGGGGTTCGAGTCCCACTCTCCACAAGGTTGTCACTGTCCCCCCCCAGTGCGGCTAACTTGGTTATCAAAGGCGGTCCATGTCTCTCACTGTCTATGGTGAGAGTCATGTAAAAGAACCATTGCTGACTTTCATAAAGAGGAGCTGCAAAGTCGTCAGCGTGTTTCTGTCCCTTGCTAAAAAGGGTTGTGACAGGAAGGGCATCCGACGTAAAAACCTCTGCCAAATCAAACGTGCGAATCAGATGATTCACTGTGGCGACTCCCGAGTAAAAGGGAAAAGCCGAAAGGAAGACAGATATATATATATATATATATATATATATATATATATATATAATACAGTGGTACCTTGACTTACGAGTGTCTTTAATAACGAATTTTCCATGATACCAGCTTCGATCCCACCAAAAATCTGTCCCATCCAATGAGCAAAATTTTGATTGACGAGCTCTGCTGGGGAAATGGGTTTTCCAGGCTGATTAGCCTCGTATTCTTCCGCAAGAATTCCTCCACGCTTCAAGAACATTTTGTGCAGTGCTTCTCAATTATTTTCTGTGATGCCCCCTGTAGGAAGGAAAAAAAATTTCACGCCCCGTGTGCGACTATTGATAGTGTTTACTGTACTTCATATCATTTGCTCGGTGCTTTTTCCCTCCACCATAGGGAACACAGTGAGAGTGCCACTGCCACCTACTGTAGAGGATGCGCAATTACATTTAATTCTAGTACAACATGGCAAAAAAACGATGTTCCTCAGGGTCATACGTGCCCCCCCCCCAAGGGGGGCATGCCCCACATTTTGAGAAGCACTGGCCTTGTGGGAACTCACCATGAGCCTTTCCTCACTGGCATTCGTAGCGTGCACATGCACAAAATTCTCCTTCTCCTACTGATGTTACGCACCACCTCCTGCCTGCCCTCATGACAGCTTCACGCCCACGTGACATCTTCACGCAGTCGATGATTGAAAAGTTTAATTGACTTATTGTTTCCTCTTGTTTTATTCTTGCTTATTATTAATTATTATTAATCTTAATGTACATGTATTATTTTTTATTAAATATGTATTGTTTTTACATGTTTATCTTTAATATATTAGGTCAAATACACCTGTTTGTGGCAGGTTATGAGTTTGGGAGGGTGTTGGAACAGATTAATTGGTTTTCTGTTCTTTCCGATGGGAATTTTTGTTTTATCTAATGAACTTTTTGACTTATAAGGTTGCCCTCAGAACGGATTAAATTCGTGAGTCAAGGTACCACTGTACGTTGAAATGCTTACTGCTAATATTAGGCGAAGGAGGTGTACACTCTGAACAGTCTGTCACACCATCAGTGCACCCAACCATTCATACTCGCACCTAGGGGCAATTTGGAACAGCCCATACACCTAACGTGCATGCCTTTGGACTGTCTGGGGAGAACAGAGTATCCAGAGGAAACTCACGTAAGCACAGAAAGAACATACACGCTCCAAACAGAAGCGCACTTGCTGAGCCCAGAACTTGAACCCTGGACCTTCTCGCTGTGAGTAACACAGATCTTGTAACACGGATAATAAAAAGCCATCGACCCAAATGAAGGGAAACAAAACAAAAAATAGAAAGGACTCAAAAATAAGAGTAATGTTATAAAATACTCCCCGTAGTGCTACCTCAGTGATTATACGTACAATGTATTCAACTGATCAATGTCTGGCTGCTTCTTGGATGTCTGGCTGGAAATTAAAGCAAAACAATGGCCGCCTTTTGTGCCACTGTTTTAGTAATCGTAACCACGATGATACCCATCTTGGTGACCGTATTCTTCCTCGGGACAGCGCATGCCGAGTGAGAGCTGGATGGCCATCTCCTGCCTGCGCAGCTGCATGGAGTCGATCAGTTCATAGATGATGGACATGGACCACATGGGTGACGGGTACCATGACTTCACATTACCGTCTTTACCCACCAGCAGCATGGAGAAGTAATCCGCGCTGACCTGGAAGTAGTTTCTGATGTTCTGCACTAGGGAGGCTGAAAGGTCCTCCCGCTCCACTGATGCACTCCCTGCGATATCGAATAGGATAGGACATGGATTAAATGTTAGAGATCTTAAACAAGAATCTGAGGCTTTACTGAGCAAAATCAACAACAGTACACTGCTGAAGATGAAAGAAAGCCTGCTTTGATGTCCCTTGATGTCTGCTGCCGCCAGATCGGTTGCCTTAGCTATGGAGGACTGTCTGAACACATTTGACCACGCCTTAGTTAGTTAACTGTAACACCCACTTAGCAGTGTGAAGTACTTCCATAAACTTCTCTGGGTCCTACAGAAATCACACAGTGTCAATGGTGTGCTGTCCCTTGGGACGATACCCACCCAAGGACAAACCCACTTCTGTATATGGGTAAGGACTTGGGTGCACAGCTTTAGGTTTTTTCTTACAGGGAAACCTTTATTTATTCTTTCATTCTTTCATTTGCTGACTTCAGGTAAAGCTGGGATACACCCTACACAGCTCACCAGTCCGACACACAACCATTTACACTTATACGTACTACACGGTGCTGTGGTGGTTAGCAGGTCTCCCTCACAGCAAGAAGGTCCTGGGTTCAAGTCCATGGGCTTAAAAAGAGCGTTTCTGTGTGGAGTCTGCATATTCTTGCTGTGCTTGTGTGGGATTACTATGGGTACTCTGGTTTCCTCCCACAACCCAATGACACGCACAATAGGCTAATGAGCTGTTCCAAATTTCCTTGGGTATCGGTGTGTGATGCAGTGGTCTGGTGAGCTCCTCAGGGTGTACCCTGCCTGAGCTCCAGCGTTCCTGTGACCCTGTAGGTTTAGATGGATGCATGTCTTTAGACTATGGCAGGAAACCCCCACAAGCACAGGAAGAGCATGCAGTCTCCGCACAGAAACGCCCTCGCCAAACCTGGGACTCCAACCCAGGACCTGCTTCTTCTTCTTTTTCTTCTTCCTGTGAGGTCGATGTTGTTATGAGTATGTAATTATATTCAGTTAGTGTGCTGTAAATAGTAACACAATGTATTACTCGTAGCTATTTTTGGGTCACAGTTGTTTTGCTTACATAATCAAATTGGGTCTAGAACTTTCCATCATATTCTGAAAACTCTGAGCTTGACCTATTTGCGCATGCGTCCTGGCGTGGTTAGAACATTTGGAAAAAAGGAACATACGAGAATTTTAGAAAATCTATAGAATATCTATATTTGTCAGCCTGCTCGGGGTGGATCATCCAAGGGGGCATCATCCAACGCGCATCATCCAAGTCATCATCCAAGTTCATCATCCGATTTCATCAATAATCATCACATGGATTATCATCCTTCAAGACTTTTGACAAGTGTGATTCCAAACTTTTGACCACCAGCGATTGCTACGTCTCTAAGTTTCCCATACTGCAGCTGCTTGGTGACTATATTTATTTTGTGACCCGTGTGCTATTTGTACCCATGTACTATTTAGGAGCTCTGTTGTCGGGGGCATAATGCCCCTGGTAGGGTCACCCAAGGCAAACAGGTCCAGGGTGAAGGTCCAGACGAAGTGCAATTCAGAAGACCCTGATGACTGAGAGACATACAAAGAAGCAGTCTCCTTGCCCGGACGCGGGTCACCGTGGTTTGGGCCCGCCCTCCCAAGGACCCACCACCCGTGGGAGGAGTTTTAGGAGTCGGGCGCAATGTGAGTTGGATGGCAGCCGAAAGCATGGGTTCTGTCGGACTGATCCTCGGCTACTTACTCTGACCCTCGGGACATGGAATGTCACGTTTCTGGTGGGGAAGGAGCCTGATCTGGTGCGTGAGGTGGAGAGATACCGACTAGATATAATCGGGCTCACCTCAACGTATAGCTTGGGCTCTGGAACCACCCACCTCGAGAGAGGCTGGACCTTATTCTATGTGAGCCGGTGTGGGCATTCTTGTTGCCCCCCGTCTCTGGGCCCAAATGTTGGGGTTCTCCCCGATTGATGAAAGAGTAGCTTCCCTCCTCTTCAGGTGGGGGGATGGGTCTTGACTGTTATTTGTGCTTCTGCACCAAATGACAGTTCAGAATACCCACCCATCTTGGAGTCTTGGGGGGGTGTTGGAGAACGCTCCCTCGGGAGACTCACTCGTTGTCTTGGGAGACTTCAACGCCAATATGGGCAACGATAGTGTGACCTGGAAGGGTGTGATCGGTAGGTACGGCCTCTCCAGTCTGAACCTGAATGGTGTTTCGTTGTTGGACTTCTGTGCTCATCACAGTTTGTCTATCACGAACACCATTTTCGAACATAAGTGTGCCCATAAGTGCACTTGGCACCAGGACACCCTAGGTCGCAGTTCGATGATTGACTTTGTGCTCGTGTTCCGTTTGTTCTGGACACTCGGGTGAAGAGAGGAGCTGAGCTGTCTACCGATCACCACCTGGTGGTGAGTTGGCTTTGATGGTGGGGGAGGCTGCCTTACAGACCTTGCAGGCCCAAGCGTGTAATCAGGGTCTGCTGGGAACATTTGTCGGAGTCCCCTGTCCGAGAAGCCTTTAACTCCCACCTCCGGCAGAGCTACAACCACGTCTTGGAGAAGGTGGGGGACACGGAATCCGAATGGGGCATGTTTCGGGCCTCAATTGCTGAAGCAGCAGCCCATAGCTGTGGCCGGAAGGTCGTCGGTGTTTGTCATGGCAGTAACTCCCGAACCCAGTGGTGGACACCTGGGTGAAGGGGGCCGTCCAGCTGAAGAAGGAGGCCTATCAGGTTTTATTAGCCTGTGGGACTCCTGAGGCAGCAAACAGGTACCGGCGGGCCAAAAGTGCTGCAGCTGAGGCTGTCGTAGATGTAAAATCTCGGGCGTGGGAGGAGTTCGGTGAGGGCCTGGAAAGTGATTATCGGTTGGCCTCAAAAAGGTTCTGGACCGCCATGGGGAGCTGCTTACCTTGACTGGGGATGTCGTCGAGAGGTGGTAATACTTTGAGGACCTCCTCAATCCCACCAACACACCCTCTGTGGAAGAGGAAGACCCTGGGGGTTTGGGTTAGGGTCCGCCCATCACTGGAGTGGAGGTCATTGAGGTTGTCAAAAAACTCCTCAGTGGTCGAGCTCCGGGGTTGTACGAGATCCGCCTGGAATATCTCAGGGCTCTGGATGCTATTGGACTGTCTTGGTTGACACGTCTCTGCAACATCGCGGTCATCGAGGGCTGTACCTCTAGATTGGCAAACTGGGGTGGTGGTCCCGATTTTTAAGAAGGGGGACCGGGGGGTGTGTTCCAATTATCGGGGAATCACACTCCTCAGCCTACCTGGGAAAGTCTATGCAGGGGTACTAGAGAGGACGATCCGACTGATAGTCGAACCTCGGATTCAGAAGGAACAATGTGGTTTTCGTCCTGGCCGTAGCACTCTTGACCAACTCTATACGCTCCACAGATTTTGGAGGGGGCATGGGAGTTTGCCCAATCTGTCCACATGTGTTTTGAGGATTTGGAGAAGGCTTTCGACTGTGTCCCTCAAACAATCTTGTGGGGCATGCTCTGGGAGTACAGCGTTCCGGACCAGTTTCTACGGGCCATTCGGTAACTGTATCACCGGAGCTAGAGTTTGGTCCGTACTGGCAACAACAGGTTAAATTCGTTTCTGGTGGGAGTTGGAGTCTGCCAAGGCTGTCCATTGTCACTGATTCTGTTCATAATTTATATGGACAGAATTTCTAGGCGCAGTCGAGGCATTGAGGGGTTCTGGTTTGGTGGCCATCGGATCTTGTCTCTGCTTTTTGCGGATGATGTTGTCCTTTTGGCTTCATCAAGTCGGGACCTCCAGCTCTCATTGGAGCGATTCGCAGCCAAGTGCGAAGCAGCCGGGATGAGGATCAGTACCTCCAAGTCCGAGGTCATGGTTCTCAGTCGGACAAGGGTAGAATGCACCCTCCGGGTTGGGAATCAGGTCCTGCCCCAAGTGGAGGAGTTTAAGTATCTTGGGGTCTTGGGGTCTTCTTCACGAGTGGGGGAAGGATGGAGCGGGAGATCGACAGACGGATCGCTGCAGCCTCTGCTGTTAAGCGGAGCCTGTACCGGTCTGTCGTGGTGAAGAAGGAGCTGAGCTGCAAGGCGAAGCTCTCAATTTACTAGTCGATCTACGTTCCAACCCTCACCTATGGTCACAACCTTTGGGTAGTGACCGAAATAACAAGATCGTGGATACAAGTGGCTGAAATGTGCTTCCTTCACTGGGTGGTGTCACTATCCCTTAGTGATAAGGTATGAAGCTCTACCATCCGTGGAGAGCTTGGAGTAGGTCTGCTGCTCCTCGCCATTGAGAGGGGCCAGTTGAGGTGGCTCGGCATCTAGACAGAATGCTTCCCGGACGCCTCCCTGGTGTGGTGTTTTGGGCATGTCCAACCAGGAAGAGACCCCGGGGTTGACCTAGAACACGCTGGAGGGACGATGTCTCTCGGCTTGTCTGGGACCGCCTCGGTGCCCCCCAGGAGAGTTGGAGGAAGTGGCTGGGGAGAGGGATATCTGGACCTCTTTGGTTAGGTTGCTGCCCCACGACCCGACCCTGGACTTAGCGGAAGATAATGATGATGATGATGATGATGATGATGATGATGATGTGCTACTTGTATTTTATCACTAGCTAGTATTAGCTCTAAATTTTAATCTAATAATTTGCATTATTTGATTAATATTATTAAATTGCATTAATTGTATATCATTGTTTGTCTTATTTTGCTGGTTTTACGGGGACTTTTCCTCTTCTAAATTTCCACACATAACAATGCGCTAACCACTACACCACTGTGCTTCCTCGAAAGTCTCATTTAGTTAATAAAAAAAAGTCTCACAGTAAAAAGGTCCTGGGTTCGAGACTCAGGCATTTCCATGTAGAATTCACAAGGGTTTCCTTCGGGTACTTCGATTTCCTCCCGCAGTCCAAAGAAATGCACAATAAGCTAATTGGCTGTTACAAATAACACAATTACGAATTGTTCTGTGTTGCCCCTGCAATCGATTGGTGAGCTGTTTTCCAAGTGTACACCATCTTCACCCCAGAGTCGGCTGAGATAGGCTCTAGCCTCCCTGTAACCCTAATAGGATTAAGTGGCTCAGCAATTAAATGAGTGGAGGATTGAAACATATTTATGGTGTGTTCATAGTCTCCCCGCTTTCGGGGTGTGGATCACAATTAATTTGTCTTACCATTGATTGGATAGAGCTCCAAGACTCCACCCATGCCCTCCACGGTCCTCCCAGACAGCTTTAAAACAGAAATGTGTCGCAGCCCTACAGCATGAGAGAACACACACTGGTCAATTATCACGTACACGACTCACAAATGGCTCCAGTTACTGAATGACCAGACCATGATGCACACAGACTACAGGAAGATTGCGGTTCTTTACATCACAAGAAAGAAGTGTACTGTACTGGAATGTCTGTTGTTGTGGTTTGTTTGTTTGTTTGTTTGTTTGTTTGTAAATGGGCAGTATGACGGTGTGGTGATTAGCACGTCCACCTGACAGCCCGAGTCCCAGACTCAGCTATGGTATTTCTGTGTAGAATTTACATGTTCTCCCTGTGCTTGTGTGGGTTTCCTCCATTTACTCCAGTTTCCTCCCACATTACAATAACATGCATGTTAAGCTAACTGGCTTCCGAAAATTGCTCCTAGGAGTGAGTGTGACTGGTTGTGTGTTGACTGTGCAATAGTACGTCGAGCTATTCAGGGTCTACTCTGCCTTTGCTCAGTGTTGGCTGAGATAGGCTCCAACCTTCCTATGACACAAGTAGTACGATTAAGCGGTTCATTCATTGAACGAGTGAGTAGTGAACCTCGTCTTTGTTTCATTAATGACATATGAATTGTGCAAGTGTTTGAATCAGGGCTACTTCACAACAAACATTAAGCAATAATGCCAGTGAAAGCAGCCAAGAGCATTTTCCTTAAACAAGGCCATTTGGTTATAATCCCTGGCAAGTGCTGCAAAATAAAATGGCAGCAGTACACATGTTCAGTAATTGACAGAGCGAGAGAAGATTCCCTTTGGGAATGTTTACAGATGGCCTTCATCTTATTTAAAGAAAGCATCATATACCCAGTGAGTCGTGAACTACAGTGGAAGCCAGTAGGGAACAGGACTGTTTGCTGACTATATACTACAATGTTTTCCATTCTTATGACAGCGAGGCTCATTCTAATGTTTTTTCCTCTGCTGCGATAACTACCAACTGCCTGATAATTGAGTTGAAGCCTTTAACGCCCGGATTATTTTTTTTTGCAGTTAAAAAAATTAATCACTAGTTTTTCCTAATCAAAATGGCATAAGAAAACACCCAGAACACATTTCTTTCACAAAATCAGAATAACACTAATAATAATAACATAATAAACTTCTTCTTTTCCTTTCAGCTATTCCCTTCAGGGGTCGCCACAGCAAATCATCTGCCTCCATCTCACCCTGTTCTCTGCATCTTCTTCTCTTACAACACTGACCTTCATGTCTTCCATCATCACATCCATCAATCTCTTCTTTGGTCTTCCTCTAGGCCAGTGGTTCTTAACCTGGGTTCGATCGAACCCTAAGGGTTTGGTGAGTCAGTCTCAGGGGTTTGGCGGAGGTCAAGACACACACCCGACTCATATTCATGACGACACTTGCCCGTCATTGGCTGCAAGTGATCACACTACATTGCTTGGGCAATCTGTGCTGCAGGACATTTGGTGCGCTCAGTAGTCGACTTGTGACTGTTGTGATGGTACGTTGTGTGATTTCTTTTTTAATGTTTTAATCCATACTATGTTGAGCCAAAAAAGAAAGTGGTTGGACGAGTATGTACAACATGGATTTGTGATGCTAGTCAGCGTCTTATGTGCATGATTTGCGAAGTAGGATCACCCCCCCCACGCCCCGCCCCGCCCCGTCACGCCTCGCTGACTGACGGATACGTGCATGTATATGTCATCCCTTGAATATCACGGATAATGTAGACCAGGCATGGCCGCGATATTCGAAAAACTGCGAAGTAGGAACGCCCCTTGTTGGATAATTTCTATATGTTTTCGCGTCTATACAATACAAGAAGTGTATATTAAACGTTACACAGTTATATGCATATGTAAATACTGTAATGTATTAATATTTAAATAGAATTTATATATAATTACTTTAAGTACTGTACTCACCTCTGACAATAGCTCTTTTCCGTGGTGCAGGATGTTCACAAACACTATAAGATCACAAAATCAGAAAAAATCCCGCGGGAATGTGCGAGGCAATAGCGTCACACGTCTAAGCCAATCAGCTTGCGAGATTTAGTTGAGTGGGCGGTTCCTGAACTGGGAGGAGGGGCACTCCAATCTGTCATTTGGAAACAATGGACACAGCCTGCCTTGGGTCCCTGCCTTCCACTTGCTTACATGTGAGTTTCAGCGCGAATTTTGAATTTTTATGAATCTTTTTTTTTTTTTTAATACCGCAATGTACCAAGACCACGATGCTCAAATCGCGACGTGGCAAGGGATGCGCGTGCATGCACTCAGATGCGCACCTCGCATAAAAATGTAAATAGTCGTGATGGGGGTGTTCATATATTGTATTGGTTTTGTTCATTGAACACAGTGATGTTAATGCACGGTTCATTTTGGTGCCCCAGTAAAAACATATACTTGTCTGGAATTTAAAAAAAATCATATTTTATTTTTCAATAAAGAAGGGTTCGGTGAATAAGCACATGAAACTGGTGGGGTTCAGTACCGCCAACAAGGTTAAGAACCACTGCTCCAGGCCTTCTGCCTGGTAGTTCCAACCTCAGCATCCTACTACCAATATACTCACTATTCCTCCTCTGTACATGTCCAAACCAGCTCAATCGAGCCTCTCTGACTTTGTCTCCAAAACATCTTACATGGGCTGTCCATCTGATGTACTCATTTCTGATCCTATCCATCCTCGTTACTCCCAGAGAGAACCTCAACATTTTCATCTCTGCTACCTCCAGCTCTGCCTCCTGTCTTTTCCTCAGTGCCGCTGTTTCTAAACCATACAACATCGCTGGCCTCATCACCGTCTTGTACACTTTTCCTTTCATTATTGCCGATATTCTCCTATGACACATCATATCAGACACTTTTCTCCAACCATTCCAACCTGCCTGCACACGCTTCTTCACCTCTTTTCCACACTCTCCATTGCTCTGGATTGTTGAGCCTAAGTACTTAAACTCCTCCACCTTCCTTATCCCTGCTCCTTCTAACCTCACCGTTCCTCTTGGGTTCTTCTCATTCACACACATGTATTCTGACTTACTACGGCTAACCTTCATTCCTTTCCTTTCCAGGGCATATCTCCACCTCTCTAGATTTTCCTCCACTTGTTCTCTGCTCTCACTACAGATCACAATGTCATCTGCAAACATCATAGTCCATGGAGATTCTTGTCTAACCTCATCTGTCAGCCTGTCCATCACCATCACAAGCAAGAAGGGGCTCAGAGCTGATCCTTGATGCAGTCGACCTCCACCTTGAATTCGTTGGTCACACCGACAGCACACCTCACCACTGTCTTACATCTCTCAGACATGTCCTGCACCACTCCAACATACTTCTCTGCCACTCCAGACTTCCTCATGCAATACCACAGTTCCTCTCTCGGCACCCTGTCATATGCTTTCTCCAGATCCACAAAGGCACAATGCAGCTCCCTCTGACCTCTGTACCTCTCTATTAACATCCTCAAAGCAAACATTGCATCTGTGGTGCTCTTTCTTGGCATGAAACCAAACTGTTGTTCACAAATGTTGACCTCTGCCCTTAGTCTAGCTTCCAGTATTCTTTCCCATAACTTCATCTTATGGCTCATCAACTTTATCCCTCTGTAGTTGCCACAACTCTGCACGTCTCCCATGTTCTTAAAAATGGCACCAGCACACTTCTCCTCTATTACTCCAGCATCTGCTCACTCTCTAAGACCTTGTTGAATGTTCTTGCCAGAAAATCTACTGCTACCTCTCCTAGACACGTCCATAATTCCACAGGTATATCATCACACCAAGTACTCTCCTACTTGTCTCCCTGATCACATTTGCTGTGGTTGTCCAGTCATCTGGAAGCACTTCCTGACCACCCAAAGCCGGTTTCAACTCCTTGAAGACAACACGACACTCTTCCTTTTTCAGCTTCCACCACTTTGTCTCCTGCTCTGCCTTTGCTTTCTTCACCTTCCTCACCATCAGCGTCATCCTGCACACCACCATCCTATGCTGTTTGGTAACACTCTCACCCACTACTATTTTGCAGTCACTGACTTCCTTCAAATTGCATCGTCTACACAAGATGTAGTCTACCTCTGTGCTCCTCCCTCCGCTTTTATGTCACCCTATGCTCCTGTCTCTTCTGGAAGAAAGTATTCACCACAGCCATTTCCATCCTTTTTGCAAAATCTATCAACATCTGTTCTTCTGCGTTCCTGTCCTGGATACCAAACCTGCCCATCACTTCCTCGTCCCCTCTGTTGCCTGCACCAACATGTCCATTGAAGTCTGCACCAATGACCACTCTTTCACCTCTGGTGGTACTCTGCATCACTTCATATAACTCACTCCAGAATCTTTCCTTCTCTTCTAGCTCACATCCTGCCTGTGGGGCATAAGCACTAACAACATTGAGCATCACACCTTCAATTTCTAAATTGAGACTCATCACTCTGTCTTACACTCTTTTCACTTCTAGAACATTCCTGACAAACCCTCCTTCAAGATGACTCCTACTCCATTTCTCTTCCCATCCACACCATGATAAAACAGCTTAAACCCTGCTCCTAAGCTTCTAGCCTTGCTACCTTTCCACCTGGTCTCCTGAACACAGAGTATGTCTACCTTCCTCCTGTACATCATGTCAGCCAGCTCTCTACCTTTTCCTGTCATAGTTCCAACATTCAAAGTCCCGACTCTCAGTCCTAGACTCATGCTTTCCCTCTTCTCTCTCTGCCAACAGTAGTCCAATTTCCACCAGCACCCTGTTGGTTAACAGCACTGATGGCGGTCGTTGTTAACCCGGGCCTCGACCGATCTGGTATGGAGGTAATATCTGTGATTTGCATGATAAATAACAACATAATATATAATAATAATAACAATCATAACAATAATAATAATGTAATAAACACTCTTATAAATTTGTGCACAACACAATCCTGCGCACTCAAGGTCTCCCAGCTGACTGAAGCATGTGGGACCAAGCTGTGTTTCATCAGGCGATGCCACAACAAGTGTAGAACACATTCTTAACGGCAGCAGCACTGAGAGGCATTAAAGGGTGAAATGAGTGCGTGAGCCAAAAAACCCCCACCAAAATATGAAACACCAGGATTGTAACGCTGTAGTACATGGATACTACCACAGTGGAGTAGTGGTTAGCACATACGCCTCACAACAAGAAGGCCCTCGGTTCGAGTCCTAAGCTCGTTGAGAACATTTCTGTCTGGTCTATGAAAGTGTTCTCCCTGTGCTCGTATGGGTTTCCTCCGGGTGTTCTGGTTTCCTCCCATGGTCCGTAGACATTCTCAAAAGGCTAGTTGGTTGCTCCAAATTGCCTCTTGGTGGGAATGTGAGTGTGTGTATTCTCCCAGGAATGACCTGTTCAGGATGTATGTCACCTTTTTCCCAGAGTCAGTTGAGATAGGTTCCATCCTCTCCACAACCCTAATAGGATTAAGTGGTTCAATGAAAGAATGAATGTCTGACAGTTGATGAGAGTTCGTATTTTGAACTAATGTTGTGTGTTTGAGTACAACTGGGGTTCAACTGCTGCTATTACCTTTTTTTTGCTATACAGTACTGTTTTAATCCCACAAAGGTAATTATTGTCTCTTCATTTAACCCCCTCGAAGTTGAGCACATACACACTCAGAGCGATGGGCTGCCACATACATTGGGGGCACCTAGAGAGCAGTTGGGGGTTTCGTTCCTTGCTCAAGGGCATTTCAGCCATGGATGTGGATGGAGGAAATGAAGGTACAGCTCACTCCCTCAACATCACATATGTTTCCTGCTGGTCTGGGAATCGAACCACCAACCTTTCAGTCCTAAAGCTGCTTCTCTAACCATTAGGCCACGGGTGCCCAATTCATCTTAATTTAACTACTCATTCATTTGCTAAACTGCTTACTCCTACTAGGGTCATGGGGAGACTGGAGTCTCTCTCAGCCTATTCTGGGCAACAATTGAAAGGCCCAAACATGCTACCATTCACACTGACTACTAGAAGCAAGTTGAAACCCCCAATTAGAATAATGTGCATGTCTTTGGACTGTGGGAGGAAACCAGAGTTCCTGGAGGGAACCCACACAAGCACAGGAAGAGCAAACTCCGTACAGGAAAAAAACCTGCGACATGGCTGGAACTCGAACTCAGGACCTTCCAACTGTGAAGTGGAAGATGCTAATCGCTTTAGCACTGCACCACCCCTAGTTTAACTAGAACTGAAAAAAATCTCAATTCAAATGTGATTTTTCACTGTGTTGCTGTTCCTGAAATCATAGCTGTGAGTCACATGCATAGAGAAAATCATCAAGGTCACTGAAGGGTACGTGTTCTTTTTATTCAGAGACATATCATTTTAATTGACAATCTCACCCAAGTTGCAGGCCTGGTTGCTCAGGGTTTGGAGCTGCTGCTGATAAGCCCATTCTTCATCATCAGGGGTGGAGATAACGAGCAGCCTTCGTCTCCAGCGAAACCTGAAGAAACAAATAAGATAAATTTCCACAAACCAGGGCGGCAGGGTGGTGTAGTGGTGAGAACCTCTGCCTCACAGCAATAAGGTCCTAGATTCGATTCCCAGCTTGGGTGTTTCTGTGTGGTTTACATGTTCTCCCCATGCTTGCCTGGGTTTCCTCCCACAGTCCAAAAACATGCACAGTAGGTTAACTGGCTGGGGCAATTTGGAACAGCCAGTTAACCTACTGTGCATTTTTTTGGACTGTGGGTGGAAACCAGAGTACCCAGAGGAAACCCAGGCAAGCCAGCTTGTGACCCTAATTAGGATTAAGCAGTTCAGAAAATTAATGAATGAATGGATACACAGACCATTCATTCATTTTTTGAACCGCTTAATCCTAACTAGGGTCGTGGGGAGGCTGGCGCCCATCTCCACCAACTCTGAGCAAGAGCAGAGTACACCCTGGACGACTTGCCAGGCCATCGCAGGGCAGGGCAGAAACACAGTGACGGCTATGTAGCTACTCTTGACTCAGCTATAACCGTCATAGAAATAGATCATTCATTCATTCAGTCATTCATTCATTCATTAATTTTCTGTAACCACTTAATCCTCATTAGAGTCGCAGGAAGCCTGGTGCCCATCTCAGCCGACTCCGGGTGAGGGCAGCGTACACCTTAGTTAGCTCGTCAGGCCATCCCAGGGCAAAAATATGCTGACGGCTATGCAGCTACTCTTGTTAAAAGTTAGCAATGGTACTTTTACATGAACCTCACACCATAGATGGTGAGAGACCTGGCTGGCCTTTGATAACCCAGTTAGTTGCACTGGGAGGAGGGGGGCAATGACAACCTTGTAGAGAGTGGGACTCAAACCCCCAACCTTCAGATCAGTGATCCAGCGCCCTATGCCACAAGGCCAGCACTGCCCACTGGAGGGACAGTGACAATCTGATGAAAGTGGGCTTGAACCTATCTAACCACTGAGCAAACAATATGAAGTGCAGTAAACACTTGTTGCTATCCGCTGCGTTCCAGTCCTCCCTGAAGGCCGTGTAGCCGACTGGTTTAGTCGCCTCGTCGAGTGAACTCTCCTCGAGCCATGTTTCACAGAAACACAGCATGGAGCAGTCCTGTAGATCCCTCTGCACTGCAATCCGAGCATGAAGCTCGTCCATCTTGTTTTGCAGGGACTGAACATTTCCAAGCAGTATGACCGGGAGTGCTAACCTTCCACTGCTAACCAAGTGCGAGAGTCGTTGTTCAGCCCCTCCTGCCTGCTACATCTCCGCCTGGGCTTATTGTTATCCGGGGTGCAGCTAGCATTGAGCTGCTGTAGCATGTTAGCTCAGGATAGAAGTTGAGCGTGCTCAGTTCTAAATGTCCGAAAGGACTGCGCTGTCATAGCTGTAGTAGGTTTGCCCGGTCATAGAGGAGCAGAGTGCAAAACATGAACAAACAAAACAACAAATAAAACAAATCAAAAGAAACAACATGACTCTGAGAACTCCGCGACGTCGCCCTCAAGGGAGCAACATGTAATATATATATATATATATACACAGCGGTACCTCGCTTTACGAAGGTCTCACCAAACGAAAAATTCAGGTTACGAAACGCATTTTCCTAAAATTTTTGTCTCTGCATATGAAGCAGGTTCATGTTACGAAAGCGCCATCTTAAAAATTCAATCACGCCATTGAAACATTCAAAAAATGCACGAGTTGCTTTCCCATTGGTTGTCTCCCAACACCCCACCCTGCTGGCCTCCCATTGGCTAGGAGGAAGCTGAATCTCCATAATACAGTACTGTACCCATAATGCTTTTCGTGTGCCTTCGACCCATTGTTCGACACACGCATGATGGAGAGTTGTACTGTTGGTTTGTGAGTTTCGTGAGTTTTTTTGAGTGCGCTTATTGTGGTGTTATTTTTCGTTATTAATCATGAGCCCCAAGAAAGTGATTCCTGGTGAGACTGTAAAGAAGAAGCGGGCTCCGTTATCAATAAATGTAAAACAGGAGATGATAAAAAAATGAAAGTGGAATTTGGTTGAGTGAAATTGCAAAGGAGTCTGGCCGAAACCCCTCTACAATCGGGACGATATTGAAGCAGAAGGAGGCATTAAAAATGGAGATACAGTGACGGAGGCGATTATTTCGGAACGATATTGAAGCAGAAGGAGGCATTAAAAGCGGAGATACAGGGATGGGGCGATTATTTTGGAAAAAAGCAACTGCCATATTTCAGGACCTTGTGAAGGAGGGTGGGGGTGGGGATGACAGTTCTTCAGAACAGCAACCCCCGGACTTTAAAGTGTCACTTGGGTGGTTTGAGAGATTTAAAAAAGGAAAATAGTTTTCATTTACTTTTAACACATATTTCATACAAAATTCGTGTCCTTTTATAATTTTTAAAGAGTTTATGGGGGTAGTATTGGGAGCCTTGGAATGAATCATGCACTCAGTTCATCAGTTCATTTTCTGTAACCACTTAATCCTAATTAGGATCGCAGGGAGGCTGGCACCCATCCCAGCCAACTTCAGGCGAGGGCAGAGTACACCCTGGACAGCTCGCCAGGCCATCGCAGGGCGGAAACACGCTGACAGCTTTGCAGCCTACTCTTGTCGAAAGTCAGCAATGGTTCTTTTACATGCCTCACACCATAGACGGTGAGAGACATGGCCAGCCTTTGATAACCCAGTTAGCTGCACTGGAGAGGACAGTGACAACCTTGTGGAGAGTGGGACTTGAACCTCCAACCTTTGGATCAGCGATCCAGCACGCTATACCACTAGACCACCACTGCCCCGTTGAATCACGCGCTTTACATGTAAAATGCATCTCTACTTACGAAAACTCCAGGTTACGAAAAAGGCACTGGAACAGATTCATTTCGTAAGTAGAGGGTCGACTATATATATATATATATATATATATATATATATATATATATATATACACATATATATATATATATATATATATATATATATATATATATATATATATATATATATATATATATATATATATATATATATATATATATATATATATATATATATACATACATATACATACATATATATATATATACACAAACAAAAATAAAAGGACAGGACAAAGACTTTCTATTGAAACTCCATTTATCACTACAGATCTGTTTCGAGGGGTGGTGAAACCATCCTCTCTCTTCAGGTGATTATAGAAGAAGATCTATAGTGATCTGTAGTGATAAATGGAGTTTCAATAGAAAGTCTTTGTCCTGTCCTTTTATTTTTGTTTATTTGCTCTACCAAAAAGTATTGAGTACTCTCCTACGGAAGGATCTACTCAGAAAATCATATATATATATATATATATATATATATATATATATATAAGATATATATATACACACTATAAAACCCAAATATTTTTATAATCATAGTTTGTGTGTGTGTGTGTGTGTGTGTGTGTGTGTGTGTATGTGCTGGCCATACAACGTGTCAGCCGAGATAGGCTCCTGCCTCCCTGCAATCCTTCTAGGATTAAGTGCTTCCAGATGAGTAAGTGAGAGAAATAAACCATAAGAACCTTGTTTTCCTGTGTTTTTGTTCTTTATATTTCTGTGTAGTATATACTGTATGAAAACATTCACACTCGCCTCAGTGCATAATTATTGATTAAAAAATATTAATATACACAGAACAGAAATAAAAAAATAATTTTGACTTTGAAAACTTTTGCACATGACTGTGCAGTGCATTTGAGTTATTTTCAGTCTGATAGTCTAAAAACAGGAAATAATCGAATGAATTATATTATACTTGTTATTATATCTTATCATAAAACCTGGAGAGGAAATTCTCCAGAGATCTGGACTTGTCTTCTTTCTTGCAAGCGATTCCAAGCTCCCTCTGAAGCTCCATCTCTTTGAGACGTGACGTGAATGTGTCGATGTAATCAAACACCGCCTTCATGATAATAGGAACTTCATACTGTTGCTGTGACACAGAAGCAAAGCAAGCAAAGGGTCACGAAACGATCACTCATATCTACTCAGATGGCTAACCTGTGATAAAGAAAACCGCACCTTCACTTTCACATCAAAGTCAGTCAGCACCATGAAGAAGTCATTGTAAACCATTCCAAGCTCCTTCCGGAAGGCTGTGATGAGTTCCTGGTTGATGAGCTCATGGACTGGCAAGCTGCGTACCGGCTTGTCCTGCTCTGTAAACCACAGCACACAAAGGAAATCTGAATAGAACAAATATCCAGAGTATCAACAATGAAATAGGAAAACGACCAAAAATCTGAACTCACCCATCTGGTAATGGTCTATCTTAATTGTCCCGTTAGACAGAGGCCCAAAAATGGTGATGATGGAGATTTTGCGCAAAGCCATATCACACACTTGTTCCAGATACTCATCCCTCTGCTGAGTGTACATTTTGTTATTTTCACTGGGAGTCGTAATTACCTGCAAACACAGATTCACACTCGGATAGTTCCCAAATAAAAATACACTGCCTGACCAAAGCAATAAATAAAAATACTGCACTCTAATATTTTGTTGTTGCACTTTTAGCTTTAATGTATGAATAGAGTGGTAGCTTGAATTTCAAAATTAATCATTCCGAGGACGAGATCGTAAGCAGAAAAGCTCGTTAGATGAAACAAAAATTCCCATCGGAAATAACAGAAAACCAATTAATCCATTCTAACCCACTCCCAAACTCATAACCTTCACCAAACACGTATATTTGACCTAATATATTAAAGATAAACATGCAAAAACAATAAATGTTTCATAACAATAACACATGTACATTAATAATAATTAGTAATAAATAATAATAAAACAAGAATAAACAATAAGGCAACTAACCCTTCTGATCATCGACTGTGGCAAAGATGTCATGTGGGCAGGCATGAGGTGGTGCGTAACAGAGGAGGGGAGGAGGAGAATTTCGTGCTACAAATGCCAGCGAGGAAAGTTTCGTGGTGAACTCCCACAAGGCCAGTACTTCTCAAATAGTGGGGCGCAGCGTGATGTCAGAGGGGGTGCGTATGACCCTGAGAAACATGCTTTTTTGCCATACTGTTCTAGAATTAAGTGTAATTGCGCATCCACTACAGTAGTTGGCAGTGGCGCTCTCATTGTCGCACTACGATGTAGGGATCACCACCGATCAAACGATATGAAGTGCAGTAAACACTATTTATAGTCATGTTCGGGGCGCTGGGGGTGCGTGAAATATATATATCTTTTTTTTCTAGAGGGAGCGCTGCACAAGGCATTCTCGAAACGCGGAAGAATACGAGGCTAATCGGCCTGGAAAAGCCAGCTCGTGAATGGCGCTGGTTGGATTGGGTAGATTTTTGGTGGGATCGAAGCTCGCATCATGGAAAATTCATTATAAAAGACACTCGTAAGTCAAGGTACCACTGTAGGCTAAAGGGCTGTTCATAATGTCCCTTAGGTGTGAATGGTTGTGAGTGTTGGTCCTGTAGTGGCCTGAGGAGCTGTCCGGGGTGTACCCAGCCCTCGCCCAGAGTTGCCTGAGATGGTTACCAGCCTCCCCACGACCCTAATTAAAATGAAGTAGTTTAAAAAAATGAATGAAACGAATAAATGTACTTGTAGAGTATACTCACAAGGAGACGTCTTCTTTTCTCGAAATAACTGAGGAATGTTTCTAACGCCTTCTTGGTATCTACAGGCTTTCCAACAGCATCTTTATTCTCAGGACTTCGTGCTTTCTGTGCCTCATTTCGGTTGTGATGGTTAACTTTGGCATCCTTTGAGGTTTTCACCCTGTTTTTCTCTGTGTTGTGCTTTTTCACAGGTCCCTCGGTTCTTTCTTTCTTTTTCTTCTTCTTCTCAGCTTTCTCACTGTTGGATTTCTCTCTTTTGGTTGCCCGTAGGTTCTCCACTGGATTACTTGCTGTGGGTGTTCCTCCTTCTTCTTTTTGTTCCACTTGTGCAGTGATCTGCTCCCTACCTGCGTTTTTTCTTCGGGATGGTTTGTTCTTGATGGGCTTTTTCCTGCGAGGTCCAGGTGAGATCTTACTCGTCCAGTCTTTGTCTTTGTGTCGGATCAGTAAATCAGAGGCAATGGATGGGTCGGTTGCAGTATGACGGTTGCGTGTGATGGGTCCTGAGATGCTTAGTTGGGTTTTATGTCTGAGTGATGGCGCATGTGGGTGTCTAGGTTGCACTGTAGTGAATAAAGTAGTGGGATTGGAAGCACTTGAAGACAGTAGGGTGGGTGGTGTTGTGGGTGCACGAGTAGTAGTAATAGTAGTAGTAGTAGTAGTGGCAGTAATTGTTGTTGTTGTTGTTGTAGCTGAAGTGGTTTTAGGCAGCAGGGTTGTGGTTGCATCTGTCGTAATTCCAGGTTTTATCACAAATGCATGAATATTTATTCTCCTTCTAGTGACCTTGGTAGTAGGGATGGCACTGGATTGTGCAGTAGTAAGTCGAATGGGCTGTGGAGAAGGTTTGGCACCTTCTACCATCTCAATATGTTGAGACCATTTGTGATCATTGGACTTGCGGTCCATCATGGCTGTCCCAACAGACTGTACCACCTTTCCTTGCATTCCAGTTGCCCTACACCTTCCCACAAAACCTTTCTGTCTGGCTTTCTCAAGTTTGCGCATGGGTGTCCGGTCTATTATCTCGTACACAGCCTCAAGCTGCACTGGGTATGGGTACCTCTCTTCCACCTGCAAGGTTTTCCTCAGCAGCACCATGCCAAACTTTCCCTCCTCCAGTTTCAGAAAGATCATTAGCATGGGAACTAAGGCTGGGTCCAACTGTTCCTCAATAATCGAGCCATCTTTGCTGACATATCTCACTTTGCCACCCATTTCTTCCTTTCCATGGAAAATAATGATCTGCTGCATATGACGATCTGCCATTTCACAATATACATCTGGCCGGAGCAAAGTCATCATCAGCCTGTAGTATCCGTCCGACTCATTCGGTGCTGAAATGACCAGTAGGCGGTTCTTGCCTGCAAACCTAGAAAGGATACTTATGGAGCTGGTGCGATTGAAGTTACGGATGTGGGAGGTTGGAGATCCCTGCCGAGGTGCAGTGGTGTCTGTGTGACCATGAAGTATGTTAGGTTTCTCAGCTGGCTGGGTGTTTGAACTTGTTTGTAGTACAGGCCTGCGTCCTTTAAACACCCTCCTCGTAGGGGTTCGTGATGAGTTTGTCGGTGGATCTTTCTGCAGAAGTTCCATGTTCCCTGAGACGGCTGCAAAAGTGTTCGATTGCAATTCCTTATGTCTTTTCACTGCATGAGTCTGTGTTCTTGTAAAATGGGTGCCTACAGAAGACTTGAAACCCGATGCTTGTGCTGTCCATACCAGAACACACAAAACCACATGTGTTTGAAAGAGCCTCATTGCAGTGGAGTGACGGGTAGAAAGTCTATTGGCCAGTAGAAAGCATAACATTACCCCAGGGTTAAAAATGGGTTATTTCATGGTGAAAATCTTGTTGAAGAGAATTAAAGTCAAAGCAGACTTTGGCCTAAAATGAAAAGTAAAAAATGAATAAATAAATAGATAGACCGATACATACATACACAAACATGCATACTAGTACATACAGAGATCAATAATGCATATTAAACACACAGTGTCCAATGAAGTGAATCAGGGTTTATATATATAAAGGTAATCTAGGGGTTAGCACATCCACCTCACAGCAAAAAAATCCTACAGTCTGAGTTCTGTGAGATGTTCAGTCCGGTTTCCTCTGGGTAATATGGTTTCCTCCAGATATTATGAAAAACATGGACATCAGGATAATTGGCTGGTCTAATTCGAACATAACTGTGTGTGTGTGTGTGTGTGTGTGTGTGTGTGTGTGCCCAGCCTCCAATGTCGGCTGAGATAGGCTCGAGTCTTCCCTTGACTTTAATAGGATTGAGTGGTTCTGTAAATGACTGGTTCAATGAGACAGAGGTATAATTAAAAAAAAAAAAAAAAAAAAAAAAAGGCTGTTGGGCTTTTTACACCCATACCATCATGGCTCATCAGGGACCAGGAGTTCAACTCCTCCTGGATGGGACACTAGTCCATCACAGGTTACCTTCCCAGTATATTTTTACTGGTACCCATTTACAGTATACTGCTGGGTGAACAGAGACACACTTTCGGTTAAGACCTTGCACAGTGGGATTCGAACCCACAACCTCCCGATCATGAGCCCAGCACCCTAACCACTACACTAATTAGACAGAAATTGAAACTTATTCATTTAATGATATGATCTGGTGCATATGTGCCGTGTTCTGAGATCTCGAGATGATGCCTGGGACTCCTGTGTGTGTGTGTGTGTGTGTGATGTTTTTGGGACAGCACCGCTTTTAAAGTTATAATAAAGATTCGGACTCACCCTGAGATCACAGCGGCGGTGTGCTGTCCGTATTCATTCACCAACTGATCGATCTCTTCCTCTCAAACACCTTCCTGTCCCCGTTCGGACTCGGGGACACCACCTCCACCACCGGTTCTTGCGCCCTCCAGGGTCCACACATACACACACACGGGCGGCCAGCCTGGAGCGCACAACACGCAGCCGCTCTTTTTGTCCGTCACTGCGTGGCCCCGCCCACCGCCTCCCCCACTCCTTGTAGAATCCAGCCTGCAGTCATGGTTCTGTTCTGGTATGTTTCTTGTAATTTCATGATGGATGTTGTCCCAGAGCAGCAGCTTTACAGAAATCGTGATGTAAAAGTTAAATGCATGATCTGATCCTTATGAGCAACTGATGCAAGGAAAAAAAAAAAAAAAAAAAAAAAAAAAACCCCTCCCTGATACAAATCAAAGAGCTTTTATAAATAATATACAACATTTATTTTTATTTGGATTTCATTCATCCATTCATTTATTTTCTGTAACCACTTAAACCTAATTAGGGTTGCGGTTACACTGGAGCCAATCTCAGCCGACTCCAGGCAAAGGAATAGTACTGTACACCCTGAACAGCTCACCAGGCCATCGCAGGGCAGAAACCTGCTGACGGCTATGTATCTCCTCTTGATAAAACTCAGCAATGGTTCTTTTTCATGAACCTCTCACCTTAGACAGTGAGAGACACGTCCAGCCTTTGATAACCCAGTTAGCTGTACTGGGGGGACAGTGACAACCTGTTGAGAGTGGGGCTTGATCCCCCAACCTTAGGATCAGTAATCCAACACCTTTACCACCAGGCCACCACTGCCCGGGTAAGTCTGTTCGGTTTTTACACCCGAGCTTTGTGGCTCATCAGGCCGGTGCTTATCCCCGGTTTCCGTAGCTTGAAGCGATGGGGACTTCAACTCCCCCTGGATGGGACGCTAGTCCATTGCAGGTTACCTTCCCAGTATATTTTACTGGTACCCATTTATACTGCCGGGTGAACAGAGGCACACTTTTGATTGAGACCTTGCCCAGGGGTCTTAGCACAGTGAGAGTCTCAGTGGGATTCGAACTCACAACCTCCCGATCATGAGCACAGCACCCTAACCACTACACCACCAGCCCCAAAAAATACCCCCCCACCACCACCACCACCACGGCCCAGGCCTTGAAATATTAATACAGTCCAGTACTATATAGAACTACAAGTCGGTCAGTGGTGGCCTGGTGGTATAGGTGCTGGATCACTGATCCTAAGATTTGGGGTTCAAGTCCCACTCTCAATAGGTTGTCACTGTCCCCCCAGTGCACTAACTGGGTTATCAAAGGCTGGCCATGTCTCTCACTGTCTATGGCAGGGGTCACCAACCATTTTGAAACTGTAGAGCTACTTCTTGGGGGCCAATTAATGCAAAGGGATACCAGGTCGATACACAACTCTGAAATTACAAATTTGCTCAATTTACCTTTAATTATATGTTATTAATAATAATGATATTCATCTATGTGAAGATAGAGGTGAAGAAGCGTGTGCAGGCAGGCTGGAATGGTTGGAGAAAAGTGTCCGGTGTGATGTGCGATAGGAGAGTGTCGGCAAGAATGAAGGGAAAAGTGTACAAGATGGTGGTGAGGCCAGCGATGTTGTATGGATTAGAAACAGTGGCGCTGAGGAAAAGACAGGAGGCAGAGCTGGAGGTCGCGGAGATGAAAATGTTGAGGTTCTCTCTGGGAGTAACGAGGATGGATAGGATCAGAAATGAGTATATCAGAGAGACAGCCCACGTAAGATGTTTTGGAGACAAAGTCAGAGAGGCTAGATTGAGATGGTTTGGACATGTACAGAGGAGGGATAGTGAGTATATTGGCAGTAGGATGCTGAGGTTGGAACTACCGGGCAGAAGGCCTCGAGGAAGACCGAAGAAGAGATTTATGGACGTGGTGAAGGAGGACATGAAGGTCGTTGGAGTCAGAAAAGAAGATGCGGAGGACAGGGTGAGGTGGAGGTGGATGATTTGCTGTGGCGACCCCTGAAGGGAGCAGCCGAAAGTAAAAGAAGAATCTATGTGAAGATATTAGTTTGATTTAAAAATATATTCAAAAAAATTAGATGCAGCTCAATGGAGAGTGGCGCTATGGAGCCGTAGGCCTGTCCTAAAAATAGCAGTGAACAGGTCCGCGGGCAACTTATATTGTCCTTACAGGCTACCTGGTGCCCACGGGCACCACGTTGGTGAGCCCTGGTCTATTGTGTAAAAAAAAAAAAGTAGACCTCCGTCAGTCCCGAAGGACTATGGCGCGCTCTGGCTGGTATCCCGGCAGGTGATACTCGCCAGTGCGCAGAGCCGGGGTAGGTCGTTAACTGAGCAGCAAGTCCCCCCTCTCGGGGTCACCGGAAGGATCCAATGGAAGGGCAAATGCCGATACGACTGAGTTGCAGTGCCGCTGCAAGAGTTACCAGAACGTTACTGTGAACAAACTGCCTCAGGGGTTCGGACTCCTGATTAGAAACACGCTGACGGCTTTGCAGCTACTCTTGTCAAAAGTCAGCAATGGTTCTTTTACATGCCTCACACCATAGACAGTGAGAGACATGACCAGCCTTTGATAACCCAGTTAGCTGCACTGGGGAAGGGGGGGTGGCAGTGGCAACCTTGTGGAGAGTGGGACTCAAACCCCCAACCTTAGGATCATTGATCCTGCACCCTATACCACTAGACCACCACTGACTCGTCTATGGTGTGAGGGTCATGTAAAAGAACCATTGCTGACTTTCGATACCAGGAGCTGGCAAGCCGTCCAGCGTGTACTTTGCCCTCGCCCGGAGTCGGCTGAGATGGGTGCCAGCCTCCCCGTGACCCTAATTAGAATTAAGCGGTTACAGAAAATGAAATGAAATATTGCTAGGGAACATTAACGCTGTATTTAACCAATCCAAAGTGAGCACACTTCCACTCGAAGTAGTGAGCCGCCACACACCGTGGTGCTCGGTGAGCAGTTTAGGGTTAGGTACCTTGCTCAAGGGGCATTTCATGAAGGTAAAGGAAGAGGAGGTGCACTTCACTCCCACTGCCGCCACATGTTTTTCCTGCTGGTTCGAGTACATATTGGAACTAGCGACCTTGAAATCCCAAACCCACTTCGATAACCATTAGAGCATGGTTGCCCCTTTATAATAAATACACTGCTGTATTTGAGGCTATCCACAAGTTGGGTAGTATAGTGGTTCGCATGTCTGCCTCACAGCAATAAGGTCCTGGGTTTGAGTTGCTGGACTCCTGGCTTACTGGGGTTTAAGCCCTACTACAGTATTGCTGGGTTGTCACTGCTGCCCCCACAGTGAACCTACCTGGGTTATCAAAGGTCAGCCATGTCTCTCACTGTCTATGGTGAGAGGCTGTAAAAGAACCATTGCTGACTTTTGTAAAGAGGAGTGTGTTTTTGCCCTGTGATGGTCTGCCGGGCTGTCCATGGTGTACTCTGCCCTCGACCAGAGTCGGCTGAGATAGACTCCAGCTTCCCAGCGACCCTAATTACGATTAATCGGTTCAGAAAATGAAGATGTTTTTGGTAGCTTATAGCTTACTACACGCCAAACACACGTGACTATGGGGTTCTCATTCATTTCAAACAAAGTTATGGCATTTCAAACAGAAGAACGGTGTCTTAGTATTTTGACAAAACATTGGATTATGACCCCAACAAAGTCAAGTGTAACTTGGCCTCTATTTTATAAAAAGCCTGCCCTAAAAATAACCTTTCTAAATGCATATATTGTAGTCATGTGACTGCCTGAAATCCGTTCCTCCCGAGTATTGCCCTTGATTGTTCTATATCACGGTGCTGTTAAATGCTTGAATCTGATTGGTCAGAAGGTCAATGGATGTATAAAATAGTTATTCCCTTATTTATGATTCGTATCACTTATCCTGTTTAGGATCACCAGGGAAGCTGGAGCCAATCCCAGGTGACTCTGGTCAAAAGGCGCAGCACTGCCCAAACGTCTCAGCAGTCCATTGCAGGTTCGTTACAGACAAACAAGCATTCACACCTAGGGGCAACCAGACATAGTCTAATGTGCATGTGTTTGGACTGTGGGAGGAAACCGGAGCACTAGGAGAAAAACCCACACAAGCACAGGCAGAATATACAGAAACTCCACCCAGAAATGCTCTCGTAGAGTCTGGGACTCGACCCCAGGACCTTCCTGCTGGAAGGTGGACATGCTGAACACTATACCAGTGTGCTTCCCTTGGAGAAAATATCATAAGTTTATATTAATGCACTTTTTATATTACATTTCTGTTTCTATAGTAACCAGTAATTCATAGGGATATTTATGTGCTGAACGCTCTGAAAAAAATTAAATAAAAGAAACATGATGTTATATAACATGGAGCACTGTATTGTCACTGATGTGGTAAATGTTTCTGCATGAAGGCATTTATTTATTAAATATTTTGAATTTTATGGCAGATGTTTCCAGTGTTGGTGCTTCGGGACAACTACAGTACAAGTGGTACCTCACCTTACAATAGTCCCAGAATACGAAAAATCCAGTTTACGAAAAACATTTTCCAAAATTTTTTGTATCTGTATATCTCAGGCCTCCCACCGGCTATCTCCCAACATCCCGCCCCGCTGGCCTCCCATTGGCTAGGAGGGATGACTTAGCTCCCTCCCATTGGTTATTATGGAGCTGCAGCTGCATCTCCTATAACGCTTTTCGTGTAAAGGACAGAGTTACTGGCTTTTAACCTATAAACATTTGTAAGATTATAACTCTGCTAAGAAAACATGGTCAACACACACACACACACGCGCGCACGCGCGCGCACTGGCACGCTCATGTGATTTCCAGTGCAAGTGAAAAGAAGAAGCGGGCTCGTGGCATGCGGTTGAGCGATCTCGCAAAGGAATATGGCCAAACCCGTAATTTTTAAAGGGTTTAGGGGGTAGTATTGGGAGCCTTGGAACGAATCACGTTTTACATGTAAAATGCGGTTCAACTTATGAAAAATCCAGGTTAAGAAAAAGGCTCTGGAATGGATTAATTTCGTAAGGTGAGGTACCACTGTACTAAGTTTTAGACCGGCGGTTGGGTTCTGACCTTGCGGCCAACAGGGTGGAGTCTGCAAGTTCTTGCTGTGATTGCATGGGCTGCCTCACTGTCCTAGGACATAGAGATTAGATTAACTGGCTGGTGAGAACGTGAATGGGTGTTGTGGGATGTCACATATAATGGCCAGACCACTTAACAGCACTCTGCTGGCACCAAGACTCTGTCCCTCTGTCACTCTGTATCTTCATCCCTGTCTCTCTGTCTATTTGTCATATTGTTCCACCAGTCTCCCCGCGGCCTTAGTAGGATTAGGTGGTTCAGGAAATGAATGAATGAAGTAACGCAGGGCATCATTTACACACACTGGCACACTCTTTGTGTAATTTAGCGATGGATAGGGTCAGAAATGAGTACATCAGAGGGACAGCACATGTTAGATGTTTTGGAGACAAAGTCAGAGAGGCTAGATTGAGATGGTTTGGACATGTACAGAGGAGGGATAGTGAGTATATTGGTCGTAGGATGCTGAGGTTGGAACTACCAGGCAAAAGGCCCAGAGGAAGACCAAAGAGAAGATTTATGGATGCGGTGAAGGCGGACATGAAGGTCATTGGAGTAAGAGTAGAAGATGCAGAGGATAGGGAGAGATGGAGGCAGATCGTTTGCTGTGGCGACCCCTGAAGGGAACAGCCGAAAGGAAAAGAAGAAGAAGAAGAAGAAGAAGAAGAAGAAGATCAGTCCAGCTACATGTTTATGGACAACAGGAGGAAATTAAAGAAGCTGATAGAGACCCAAACAAACATGGATGACTTCATGGATAGTCTCCGATAGGTTCGGAATGACTTGACAGGAGTCAATGTAGTTGTCCTGCTGTTGGTCATCTGCCTGAAACTTTGATCTGTATAGTATGAAGGTTGTAAAGCATGTCAGCAAGCAGCACTGATACTCACCTGGTTGCGTTTTGTTTTGCTGCGCCAGATTTGAGATTCTGGAGTCTTTATTGTCATTATGTTCACAGTTGATGAAATTTCGTACGAGGCTCTCAGGATTAAAAGGTGCAAACAAGTATTAAAAAATGTAAATAAGACAATAAACTGTAGCTAATGTTGTGGAGAGCAGAATATAAACACAAGTGATTCTGTACATTAATGTTTAAGTAAAAATATAACTAAGATATGTTACAGAAATATTACTGTGTACCTATGAATGAGAACCGAACACTGACACATACAATATGTACATTGAGGTGTTGTGGAATGGAATAAATAAATAAATACATAAATAAATAAACAAACAAACAAATAGTAGAAGCATGGTGGATAAACTAGAATGTAAATGAGGTAAAGTGCTGCAATACAATACAGTTGTAGAGTTTGTGGATTCAATGTCTTTTTACAATGAACTGTTGTCTATATTAGTGTGTGTGTGTGTGTGTGTGTGTGTGTGTGTGTGTGTGTGTGTGTGTGTGTGAGTGAGAGAATGAATATGTGTTAGTGGAGGAGGGTTGCATGCATTCATGCATGCGTGTGTGTGTGTGTGTGTGTGTGTGTGTGTGTGTGAGTGAGAGAGTAAGTGAATATGTGTTAGTGGAGGAGGGTTGTATGTGTGTGTGTGTGTGTGTGTGTGTGAGAATGAATATGTGTTACTGGAGGAGGGTTGCATGCATGCATGCATGCGTGTGTGTGTGTGTGTGTGTGTGTGTGTGTGTGTGTGAGTGAGAGAGTAAGTGAATATGTGTTAGTGGAGGAGGGTTGTATGTGTGTGTGTGTGTGTATGTGTGTGTGAGAGTGAATATGTGTTAATGGAGGAGGGTTATGGCGCCAGCGTGTGTGTGTGTGTGTGTGTGTGTGTGTGTGAGTGAGAGAGTAAGTGAATATGTGTTAGTGGAGGAGGGTTGTATGTGTGTGTGTGTGTGTGTGTGTGTGTGTGTGTGTGTGTGAGAGTGAATATGTGTTAATGGAGGAGGGTTGCATACCACAGCGTGTGTGTGTGTGTGTGTGTGTGTGTGTGTGTGTGAGTGAGTGAGAGAGAGAGTAAATGAATATGTGTTAGTGGAGGAGGGGTGTGTGTGTGTGTGTGTGTGTGTGTGTGTGAATATGTATTAGTGGAAGAGGGTTACATGTGTGTATATGTGTGTTGTTGTGTGTATGTGTGAGAATGTGTTAGTGGAGACGGATTGCATGTGTGTGTGTGTCTGTGTGTGTGTGTGTGTGTGTGTGTGTGTGTGTGTGTGTGTGTGATTGCGAGGAGTCAGGGGGTGGAGGGGTGATGTCTTTGACCACTCCGGGGTTAAAGCTGTTTCTGAGTCTGGTTGTGCTGATCTTAATGTTTCTGTTCCGCTTTCCCGAAGGAAGTGGTACAAACAGTGCATTTTCCAGGTGTGTGGGATGCGTCGTGATGTGGCTGTGCCTTCTTCTGGACCAGATGGAGGCAAGGTGAGAATGCACCCTGGATGAAATGGGAGTAAAACCAGTAAACCCAGAGCATGCACAGAGAGCCACAGGAACAGAAACTCACATCGAAGTCTTTATTTCTTGATTTGAGCGAGTCTGTGTTATTCAGGTCAGAAAGCTAGACACAGCCACAGCCTGTTTCCGTTACATTTCCCAGCAAACCCTGCACCACTCCCAATCACATGATTCATGTCACATGAGCAGCACACCTGGTTCTCATTCCCCTAAAGTCTCTTTTTCTCGTAGTGGGGTATCATTTCATATCATAGTGTGTTTCACTCTTTTTTTATGTTTCGTGTTTATCATTGCTTGTCGGTTTTATGTTCTGTAGTTTATTTTTTCTTTTTCTTTTTGAGTTTACATACCTTTTAAAGACAAAAGCATCTTCGATTATCAGTTCATTTTAGCATCTCTTATTCGCCTGTATTTCATTTTTTAAATTTTTTTATTTACATTTATAGCATTTTTCAGAAACTCTTATCCAGAGCAACTTTCAATTGTTTTTTTAAATGCAATTGAGGATTAAGGGCCTTGCTCAGGGGCCCAACAGTAGTGATAGTGGGATTGAACCGCTGACCTCTGGATCAGGAACCCATCACATTAACCGTTAAGCCACCACTACCCTAGCAGTTCTAGTTCTGTATTTATTTGAAATCGCAGTAATTTGACTGCAGAGGAACGATCTTGTGCGTGTGCAAAAAATTTCTAGTGCAGCACAATGTCCTGGATCAAGTATTAAATAAAAGAAAAGTTTTGTTTCGAGTGACATCTTGACAAGTGCGCAACTATCAACATGGGCAATGTTCCCTGTAATTTTTCCTCTGTCTGGGCATACAGACAACCTCCCTGAGCACACTGAGGCCCACTGTGAGCAACATCACAAGTGCTCGCTATGGCCACACCCCAGTATCACACCTGGGATCATTGAAAGTTTCATGGCTTATTAAACACAGTTTGATAGATGACATCATTTTCTTCCCTGAATTTGAAATATATGACGAGCATTTTGTGTCCTGTCATGTCTGGCTCTCATCTACTATCAGGGTGTGCCAGGGTGCATTTTTAACCTCACACATAGTCTCATTCTGCACTCTCTCATTGATTCACAAATTGAAAGGTATAGTTTTTGCTTCGCCAGCTTTCTGCTGTACTCACAGACTTTGCGCAGTTCTTTTTTTACTTTAGTTTGGGGAGTCGACGTATCATATTCCCTGGCCGCTCGTTTCGTCATGATAACGGGGTTAGCATTAGCATCACTTCACTCAGCAGCACTGTTATTATTGTTATGGAGCGTGTATGAGCGCAGCACGTGACGGTGCCATGATTGGCTGCGTAGCGTGATTGCATCGCATCGTGTGATTGGCTGGACACCTGTCACTCACTAAAAGTTCTATACCGTGTATGTAATTAATCTGCAGCGCGTTCACTGCGCTGAATCGGTTTTCTTGTGAGCTGAGAGTGTTCGAGCTTAGAGGGAACGTTGAACATGGGTATCACAGGTTTGAATCCAGGTTGATGCCGCAGCCCTCTGCAACCAAGAGTCCATTGGCGCTCTCAAGGAAGGGATGGTATATGCTCACCTCCCTGGTCAACCACCAATCATGGGTGTCGGTGAGCTGATCACTGATTAGCTGATAGCTTCTAAGCCGTCCCTCAGAGTGTGTTAGGTTGCCTGAATGTGTATGGGTGGCAGTGTGATGCTGGGGCATATCAGTAAGACCCAAAGATGCAGGAGACCAAGTACGATGAAACAATGACTTTTTATTAGAGCACAGGGGAAGCACTGGAGCACGAAAGTTGAGATCACTGTAGCGGCGAGGGAAAAACACGAAAACCAAAATCACTGGGAAATACTGTATCTCAACAAGGGAAACTGGTCGAGTACGGAGCTGGGAACCAGGAGTCAGAGAGATTACGGGGGAGACGGCATCACATAGGGGGATCAATCTTCTGATGCCGGAGGAGAGTGCGCCGCTCCTCTTTATGGCTCTCTGATGGCTGTGAGAATTCAGGTGCGCTCTCTGGATTTCACATGCGGGTAACAGCCACACCCCTCACCAGCATCTGCAGTGTATGGGGAGAGAGAGAGAGAGAGAGAGAGAGAGAGAGAGAGAGAGAGAGAGAGAGGGGTTGTGGAGTAAAACATCCCCAACTAGCGCAGACCATAACAGGCAGTTCATCAAGATGCGGGTGGTAGCATCACGTGTCATGTAGAAGGTATGTTCTTGCATACGTTCCTCTCTGGGTTGTGCTTGTTATGTGTGATAGGAAGGAAATGACTATTGGATACAGAAAGAAAGAAGAATAAAATATAAAATAAAAAGAAACAAAATAAATAAAACACAGTTTTGTACAACCTCTCGCTCTCGCGCCGCCAACCCCCACACACACTCAGAACATGAACATAAACTCACACACAGATATAGATTACATCCTACACATTTGAAGTCAATTTATAACTCAGTGACTTTTTTTCACTGTGCTGCCTCTGTGATTGTGCTTCTTATTTGGCAGCAATTCCACAATGCCCAGAATCGACAGTTTGTCCCTCATGATTGACAGCTCCCCTGGTTCCCCTTACAATCAGATTAAGTAAGCATCAATGTGTCATTATCCCTAAACCTCCTCATCATCATATCACCCTCACCCTCCAACAACTTCCCTGGCTCCTGGTCCAGCAAAGAATTTTATTCAAACCCTTTCTCTAAACCTTCAACGCCATCCACAAGTTTAACCCTCCATATCTGTCTGACCTCTTTCACATCACCACTCCAGCCCTCAGATCCTCCACCACCTCCTCCTCCTCCTCCTACTCCTCCTACTCCTCGTCCTTCTCCATGCACCTCACTGCTCACGCTATCTGTCTCGGCCCTGTGGGGAAGCAGAGCTTTCAGCTGCTCTGGAATTCTCTTCCCACCTTCACATCCAGACTCAAAACCCACCTGTTCAAGATCACCTACTGTCTAAAACCATCGTTACTGCAGGTACACAGCCCTGCATTTCTTTTATTGTATGTTGATTTTAGTCATTGCAGCCTTCAGTGTCCTTGAGTTTCCCTCTTCTTCTTCTTTTCCTTTCGGCTTTTCCCTTCAGGGGTCGCCACAGTGAATCATCTGCCTCCATCTCACCCTATCCTTTGCATCTTCTTCTCTTACACCAACGACCTTCATGTCCACCTTCACCACATCCGTGAATCGTCTCTTTGGTCTTCCTCTAGGCCTTTTGCCTGGTAGTTCCAGCCTCAGCATCCTATTACCAATATACTCATTATCCCTCCTCTGTACATGTCCAAACCATCTCAATCTAGCCTCTCTGACTTTGTCTCCAAAACGTCTTACATGTGCTGTCCTTGAGTTTCCCTAAAAGGCACTAATAAATACAATTTATTATTATTATTATTATTACTCATTTGCGGAACATTGATACTAATTATGGTCGCGAGAAGGCTGCTGCCCATTTCAGCCAACCCTGGGCAAGGACAATGCAGTCTACTCTTGATGGTGACAGACATGGCTGGTCAGTCTCACTTAGCTCGTACAGAGTCAGAGACATGATTGGCCTTTGATAACCCAGTTAGCAGTACTGGAGGCACATAATGACCACTCGGTGATAGTGGGGCATGAATCTCCAATCTTGGGAACAGTAATCTCACCACCGGGCCACCACAGCCTATTATTATTATTATTATTATTATTATGAATAACATTGTTGTTATTATTCATTCATTCCTTTTCTGAGCCACTTAATCCCAATTAGGGTCGTGGGAAGGCTGGTGCCCATCTCAGCCGAGTCGGGGTGAAAGCGGGATACATCTTGGACAGCTTGCCAGGCTATTGCAGGGCATGTTTTGGACTGTGTGAGGAAACCCAAACAAGCACGGGGAGAACATGCCAACTCCACAGAGAAACACCTAGCTGGGAATTGAACCCATGACCTTCTTGCTGGGAGGTGGACGTGCTAACCACTACGCCACCGTGCATATTGTTTTTATTATTTATTGTTGTTACTCTTGTTATTTTGGTTATTTATTATTATTATTATCATTATTATGGTTGTTGGTATTATTAATATTCTTATTACTACTATTGTTATTAGTATTATTTATTGTTACTATTGTTATTGTTATTATCACTGTGCTGACCTAATTACCTCATGTCCACCATGATTAATTCTGAGCTCTTGCTTGCCTCAAGATGGCGTTGTTTATTAATACTGTATTGTCAAACCCAGTGAAGGGGTCACTGAGACTTGCGTGATTCACATAAGTGACACTGTACTTCATGATTATTCAATATACCTGGGAAATGAACTGGTCACTTTAACCTAGATATTTATAGGTATGTTTTAGGGCCAGTGGTGGTCTAGTGGTATAGGGCACTGGATCGCTGATCCAAAGGTTGGCGGTTTGAGTCCCACTCTCCACAAGGTTGTCACTGTCCCCCCAGTGCGGCTAACTGGGTTATCAAAGGCAGGCCACGTCTCTCACTGTCTATGGTGAGAGGCATGTAAAAGAACCATTGCTGACTTTCGTAAAGAGTAGGCTGAAAAGTCATCAGCGTGTTTCTATCCCTTGCTAAAAGGGTTGTGACAGGAAGGGCATCCGACGTAAAAACCTCTGCCAAATTAAAAACGTGCGAATCAAAATGATTCGCTGTGGCGACTCCCGAGTAAAAGGGAAAAAGCCAAAAGGAAGACAGACATTTATAGGTATGTTTTACTTTCGGTCACTGCGTCCTTCTCCCCTCCACACTCATGACAGACCCTGTACCCTAAATCACCCACTACTCACTATGTAGTGCACCATGGAGTGCCATTTTGTCGTGGTGTCAGAACACATAGTGGGAAATACATCATATGTATATATGTACACAATACATACAATATATATATATATATATATATATATATATTTACAGGGATCTTTTGCTACTTCGCGCTTCAATTCATGCGGCTTCAGTGCTTTGCAGTTTTTTTTCAATATTCAGCGAATTAAAAAAATAAGGAAATCAAGGAAGAATAGGGAAAAAGTTAAGGAAAATGCCACAAAACAAGGCCAATTATGCCAAAAAACCCCCCAAAAAACAAACAAACAAAAAAAAAAAACAAAAACAAAAAACAATCCAAAACTACCTACATTTTTATTTGACGTGCGCATCTGAGTGCATGTACATGCATCTGTGTTTGTGTGCACGCGTCTGTATGTGTGTGTATTTATATTTTATTTACATCTTATGCATTATTTTTGAATGTTTCATTGTTATTATAAGCATTTATAGTGTTGAATATGTATTTATTAATATTATATACACATATACATGTATGTATACGTCAGTTGGGGGGGGTTGATCCTACTTGGCGGAATTCAGCGGTCGCGAGGGGATCTCGGTCTCAATTAACCGCAGAAAGTGAGGGATCCCTGTATATATACAATGGAACCTCAACTTACGAAAGCTCTAACAAACGAAAAATCCAGGTTACGAAACGTATTTTCCTAAAATTTTTGTCTCTGGATACGAAACAAGTTCACATTACGAAAGCGCCATCTCAAAAATTCAAACAATGCGCGAGTTGCTCTCCCAATATGCTCTCCCATGTTCATCTCCCAACATCCCGCCCCGCTGGCCTCTCATTGGCTAGGAAGGATGACGCAGCTCTCTCCCACTGACCATTATGGAGCTGCATCTCCATAATACCCATAATGCTTTTCGTGTAAAGGACAGAGTTACTTTTGTTTCATGAGTTTTTCGAGTGTGCTCATTGTAACTTTATTTTTTGTCTCAGGTTTTTAACCATGCATAAACATTTGTAAGATTATAACTCTGCTAAGAATACATGGCCAACACACACACACACACACACACACACACACACACACACACACACATACATGCACGCACGCAAGTGTGATTCTCGGTGCGAGTGAAAAGAAGAAGCGGGCTCGTGGCATGCGGTTGAGTGAAAGCGCAAAGGAATATGGCCAAACCCGTCCACCACCAGTATGATATTGAAGCAGAAGGAGGCCTTAAAAGGTATACTTTTATAATTTTTAAAGGGTTTAGGGGTAGTATTGGGGCCTTTTTAACGAATCACACGTTTTACATGTAAAATGTGGTTCAACTTATGAAAAATCCAGGTTACGAAACCACTTCCGGAACGTATTAATTTCATAAATTGAGGTACAGCACCACTCTATATATATGTATATATATATATATATATATATATATATATATATATATATATATACCGAGGACTCCCTGTGTGTGTGTGTGTGTGTGTGTGTGTGTGTATATATATATATATATATATATATATATATATATATATATATATATATATATATATATATATATATATATATATATATATATATATATATATATATACATATATATATATATATATATATATATATATATATATATATATATATATATAGATAGATAGATAGATAGATAGATAGTGCATAAAACATGTAAACTCCAGACAGAAACTGCCTTATGGAGCTTGAGACTCAAACTCATGACCTTCTTTCTGTGCAGCAAATGTGCGAACCACTACACCGCCACCATGCAGGCATGGAACCAGAACCAGGTGTCTACATCATGTATCAAGAGCCTTGTGTTTGAAGTCATGTGACTGGGAGTGGTGCAGGGGATGGTGTGGAATGCAGTGAGTCCAGAAGGTATCATTGCATTAGCAGTAACATCGGCCATCTCTGGGATAAATGTTGAATATGATGACGGTTATAAAGTCCCCCCCCCTCACCCCCACCCCCCCCATGTTTCAAGTTTTGACAGCATCACCACCTTTTATGGATGAAATGATCTGATTTAATTTAAGGAAGCACAAATGAATACAGATGTCCTTATCGTGCAGCAATTTAGTAAACTTTATGGCCTGACTGTTATAAATACCAAACCTGTAAACTAGTCTGTATTTTAGGACCGTTCACAAAAACATTTAGGAACAAAATGTGATGTGCAAATAAGATTCAGATGGCCTAAATTCAATAAAGCTTGAGCCCTTTCTTAATTCTTTCCCCCTTATCCAGAAACTAATACCCTGTGAGTCAGTTTTCATCCTGCTGATTGTTTAATGGAACAAATGCCTTGCAACATACTTCCATTTTTAATAAGTCTGTGGATCTTGCCAGCTCTGAGTCTTGTTTAAAGTTAATACAAGTGTTCCCATACTTTAATGAACACAATAAATATAGGTGAATGTTCTCATTATACATTGCCTGTAACTACAAAAATATTTTTGTAGTGTTGTTAAGTTGATTCATGCATATGCTTGCATCCAAACAATAATAATAATAATAATAATAATAATAATAATAATAATAATAATAATATTCTCTCTACGGTGAAAACAGAACCACTACAACCAGAATTATTCATTTTCTGTAACCGCTTAATCCTAATTAGGGTCATGGGGAGGCTGGCGCCCAGCCCAGCCGACTCTGGGTGAGGGAAAAGTACACCCTGGACAGCTCGCCAGACCATCGCAGTGCAGAAACACATTGATGGCTATGCAGCTACTCTTGATGAAAGTCAGCAATGGTTCTTTTACCAGAACCTCACACCACAGACAGTGAGAGACATGGCCGGCCTATGATAACCGAGTTAGTGCACTGGGGGTCAGTGACAACCCATCGAGAGTGGGGCTTAAACCCCCAACCGTAGGATCAGTGATCCAGCGCCTTTACCACCAGGCCACCACTGCTCTTAACTACAATTATTTAAGAGAAAAAGAGAAAAATATGTATTTTTAAAATCAGATGTATTTGATCTAATAGTTTTCCATTACATATAATGATCATTAATTTGCTGAACCCCCCCCAGTGCACTAACTGGGTTATCAAAGGCCGGCCGTGTCTCTCACTGTCTATGGTGTGAGGTTCATGTAAAACAACCATTGCTGACTTTCGTCAAGACTACCTGAATTGCCGTCAGTGTGTTTCCTCCATGCAATGGCTTGGTAAGCTATCCAGGGTGTACTCTGTCCTCGTCCAGAGTCGGCTGAGATGGCCGCCAGCCTCCCCGTGACCCTAATTAGGATTAAGCAGTTTAGAAAATGAAATGAAAAAGAAATTTGCTGAACCGATTACTTGTACTATTCGAGACGAAATCAAAACCTATTTCAACCGACTGCGTGCAAGGGCAGAGTACACCCTGAACAGCTTGTCAGCCCATCACAGACACACACAACCACTCACAGCAAATAGACCTAATATGCATGTGAAGTGCATGACTTTAGACAGTGGGCGAAAACTGGAGAACCTGGAGGAAACCCATGCAAACACGGGGAGAACCTCGTTGCGTCCGGGACTCATACCCAGGGTGCGTTAAGCACTATAGTGTGCCGCCAATCAACTATATGCTTTCTCCAAAATCATGCAAAATTCATGCACAGTTGCGTAGTGGTTGGCACACCAGGCTCACAGTCAAAAGGTCCTTGATTCGAGCCCTGAGCTGTACGAGGGTGTTTCTATGTTTTTTCCCTACATGGGTTTTCACTGGGTACTCCGGTTGCCTCCCTCATTCCTAAAGCCTGCACGGCGGACTGTCTGTTCTAAATTGCTTCTAGGTGTGAATGTGATTGGCTGTGTGTGTGTTACCCTACAATGGTCTCATGAGTTGTTCAGGATGTCCCTGACTTTCGCTCACTGTTGACCGAGAAAGGCTCCAGCCACCCCATGACTGGAATAGGATTAAGCATTTCAGTGAATTAGTGAGTAATGCTGCATTCTGATGACTCACATTCTGTAATACAATACTGCAGACACTTCGGACTGAAAGCGGAGAGAAATTTAAACAAACTGAAAGAATGCTGTAGTTGATGTTTGCTGGATAAACAACCCCGGGTTTGGGTCAGGATGAGGAGTAGAGGGAGATTGCCATCTGCTGGTATTTCTGAAATGAGTTTATGGTGAGTTTGTTCATTCAGTCACATTCAGGAACCACTACATCTTGGTCAGGGTTACACTGGATCTGGGGTTCATCCCTGGGAACTACTCGCATGAAGTGGTAACCCATTCAAGATCGATAGCAGTCCCATCTCAGACTCTACACGAACATACATACAGACCTAGAAGCAATTTATCGGTAACAGTCCAACTACCTGTATGAAGGTGGAAACTCTACCTGCTCCACCATCATGTGCTTTTAATTCATGTAATCAGCACTCACTCACTCACTCACTCACTCACTCGCTTACTCACGCGCGCTCGCCTTTGCCGAACTTGCTTGATCCTACTAGGGCTGTGAGGAGCCTGGAACCTATCTCAGCCAACAATTAGCGAAGTTGTGGTATACCCAAACAGCCATAGTGGGTTTCATCTGGGTTCTCTGGTTTATTTCAACAGTGCAAAGACGTGCACATTAGACTAATTGACTGCTCCAAATTGCCCCAGGTGTGTGTGTGTGTGTGTGTGTGTGTGTGTGTGTGTGTGTGTGTGTATGTGTTAGCCCTGTAATGGACTGGTGAGGAAACTTCAGAGTAGACTGAGGTAAGCAACAGCCTCCGTGCAACCCTAGTAGGATTAACTATTTTCAGCAAATGAATGAATGAATAAATTAATTAATAAATACGTATGTCAACAGAAGTGTCGCAGTTAGCACATCCGCCTCACAGCAAGAGGGTCCTGGGTTCGATTCCCAGCCTGGGTGTTTCTGTGTGGCGTTTGCATGTTCTCCCTGTGTTTGCGTCGGGGTATGAATGGTTGTGTGATTATTGGCCCTGCTATGGCCTGGCAAGCTGTGCAGGGTGTATCCCGCCCTCGCCCAGAGTCATCTGAGATGGGCCCAAGCCTCCATGCGACCGTAATTAGGATTAAGCAGTTCAAACAATGAATGAATGGACGTGATAACAGAGTTGTGACTGATGGTATACTAGGCCTGTGTCCTGGTGAACCAGTGTTCGGATATATTCACTGATAATGACTTCAAAGCACTATCTGTAAGTTGCCCTATATCAGGAACCCCACATGAAACCCCACATGAACATGGCGATCAGGTGCAACTCCATATAGACTGTCATGTGTACTCAGCCAGTGGGCTATTAATAACAAACTAAAGGCATATTTTGGATTTACTGGTCACAAAATGTTATGAGCTATGCTAGTTGGCAGCTTTTAACTCTCTCTCTCTCTCTCTCTCTCCCTCCCTGTGCACTGCAGGCGCTGGCGAGGGGCGTGGCTGTTACACGCAGGTGGAATCCAGAGAGCGCACCCAATTCCACTCAGCCATCAACGAGCTATAAAGATGAGCCCCCCCCCAGCGTCACAAGATTGTTCCCTCCATGCAATTCCGTCTCCCCGTAATCTCTCTGGCTCCTGGTCCTCAGCTCCGTGCTCGACCAGTTCCCATGTTGATATTTCTCCCAGTGATTTTGCTTTTTGTGTTTTCCCCTCATCCCTACAGTGATCACGATTTCCCGTCCTCCAGTGCTTCCCCTGTGTTCAATAAAAGTCATTGTATCATCGTACTTGGTCTCCTGCCTCTTTGGGTCCGACTGAAATGCTCCCAGCATCACACAAAATATATTTTTGCGGCACTCTTTGTTTGTTTACTGGTTGTCCTTCCTTGGACCACCTTTGGTTGGTACTTAGCATTCATTCATTAATTTTCTTAACTGCTTAATCCTAACTAGGGTCGCAGGGAGGCTGGCGCCAATCTCAGTTGTCTCTGACTTAGAGCAGAGTACACCACAGACAGCTTGCCAGGGCAGAAACACGCTGATGGCTATGCGGCTCCTCTTGACAAAAGTCAACAATGGTTCTTCAACAAGAGGTTCTTATATGAACCTCTCACAACAGACAGTGAGAGACATGGCCGGCCTTTGATAACCCAGTTAGCTGCACTGGGGGGACAGCAGTGACAACCCGCTGATAGTCGGGCTTGAACCCATGACCTTGTAATCCACTGTACCATCGGGCCACCACTGCCCTTGTTACCTATCACTGTATGCCAAAAACACTACACAACACCGCCCAATTGTGAAATATTTAAGATCTCGTTAGCCATATCATTAAAAAATTTATGAACGCTGATAGGTGAAGTGAATTACACTGATATTTATTCATTTAAGAGCTTTTTTTGTTGTTCTTTCTGATGGTGGAAATTCATCAAAAAATTCTTTATCTTGCATTGTTCTTATTGGTTAATTGGCATGATTGTTACATAAATGACACATACTGATGTTTATTCTCATAGGGTTCATATAAGATAGTCCGGCTACACCCTGCAGCTGATTGCGGAAACACTGCGGCACCAAAAAGTAAACTTCATTCTATTTTCTCAATATTTATGCTATTGTAAGCATAGATATAGAGGTAAAGGTCTATAACAGCATAAATATTGAGTAAATGTTACAGTTTACAGCTCAGAGCTGCAGTGTTTTGGACATTGTGTAGCATTGTGTAGCGTTCTTTCCACTTAATAGTTGTCATTCTATATTTTGTTGCTATTAATGTCCATAATCGGATGTCACGAAGATGGCCACTCATGGGGTCAGCTGGAAAGACTGGCCCAGGACAGAGACAGATGGAGGGATCTCATTGGCGGCCTATGTCCCAGTAGGGGTGACAGGCTTGAGTCTGAACTTATGTCCATGATGAATCGGAATCTGACATATGCTAACCTCATAGAGCTAACTGATTGCTGACGGGCAACATTGTAATGTGACTGCTGTTGTATTGTGAAATAAAATACGTTTCCAAAGGCTTTTCTTCATTATATGGTATTTGCGAACTGTGAGTACTCCAACTTTTTAAAATTATTGTTAATATTATTTGAACCGTAATATGCATACAAGTGACTTGTATCAGGGTACATACTTCTGACATGACTACTGCATCAGCTTCTTGTAAGGATCTGAGTAATTTTGACAAGGGCCACATTGTGATACTCAACGACTGGGTCTATTCATTCCCAGAATGGCCGGCCTTTTACTGTGATCCTGGTATGCAAGAACCTATTAACAGTTGTCCAAAAATGGACAGCGCATATCAAGGGGGCTGATGGTTCACCAATGTGTTTGAGGAGCAAAGGCTAGTACATCTGGTCTGATCCCAATGAAGAACTACTGTAGTGCAAATTACCGAAACTATTAAAGTTGGCGTTGGTAATCTGAAAAGCTAGCGGCATTTAAAACTAGCATTTCTTCATGGCTCCAGCTCAACCATCCCCTGCCTCCACACACAAGCTCTGCTCTGACTAATTTGCAGAGTCATGAACACTGGAGAATTTGATTGGATATTTCTCAGCAGACCTCGAGGAGGCAGGGATTGGTCAGCATTTTCACAGGATTGCAGCAGCCGCGGACGATGGATTTTTTTGGACCTTGAACAGTTCTAATGAGGTGTAAAGACCATTTATCCATTATATCAGTTTGTGAATACAGATAAACTGTTACCAACCCCAACTTTAATAATAAAAAGGTATCAGAACACAGTGCATTGCAGCTTGCTCCCTATTAGGCTCCTCACTGTAGACCACTCAGGTCTTGTGTTATTGGGTTACATCCCTACATTCTGAGAGCCCAATGGTCCTACAGCCCTGACCCTAACCCAACAGACCTGAATATGGTGCCCAGCTGATTTAAGCAAGGTGCCCATGTCATATGATTGTCTCTGCGTGGACCAACTCCTGAACATAGAACAGTGCCCGTGATAATGTTATGGCTGATCAGCATACACATGCTTTTTTGAAGATAAGAAAGTGGGGGGGGGGGGGGGGGTGTTTAATTCTGACTTACTGCACTTGAGTTTATCTTCAGTTTGGACCAAAGTTTACTGGAGCCACCACATTTCGATGACACACACACACACACACACACACACACACACACACACACACACACACACACACACACACACAGCCTGGTAATTTAAGCCTCTTAACACTAATGCATGTGTTGCTGAGTGAGCACTGGACAAGAACAAAATGGCTTCAGGAAATTCATCAGCACTTTGGAACGCTGAAGATCGTTAATATGTCCTGGTTTTGGTTTGAGAAGTGTGTTATGGTGGAGTACAGTATGAAAACATAACCTGTGTAAGGCCTCGGAGGTGCAGTCGGTTAAGATTATAACACAGAATAGAATAAAATGGCAGATATGGTGGGCATGTGGGAGGTGCCTCTCAGTGATGGGATTTACCAGATTGAATTTGAGCATGGGACCACCACTGGGAAACGTGTTGTTTACATCAACGGAAAGGTGAGCTGATCTGTTTATTATGATTGTACAGTTTGCACGTGATGAGAAACAATGGCGGGAATTAATAGTGTCATTGTATGACATGTTTAAATTTTTTTTTTTTTTTTTTTTAGGAGGTCATCAGAAGGGATTGGATGTTCAAACTGGTGGGCAAGGAAACATTTCCTGTTGGATGTACAGGCGCAAAGGCTTCTATAAATATCGAAGCACTTACCGGCTTTACTTATGAGTACACTCTGGAAATCAATGGAAAGAGCCTTCAGACATTTATAGAAAACTGGGCCAAAATATCCAAGACCTGGCTGCTGAAACTTGACGGTGCTGACTACAGGATTGTTCTGGGTAAGAGAGAAATGCAATGCAGCAAGAGCGGTAGTGTAGTGTGTGTGTGTGTGTGTGTGTGTGTGTGTGTGTGTGTGTGTGTGTATGTGTGTTCAGGAAAAATGTATTTGGAATAAAATAGCCTGTAAGTAATTGTCTCTGCCACTTGCTGTCTTCTCGAAGCACTTTATCTCTGAGTAAATCTCATTGCGCTCTGTGTTTGCAGTCTTCTGCAATCTTTTTTTGCTTACTTATATTTCAGACAAGCGTACAGAGAGTTCTCAATGTTTGTTGCACGTGTAATTACTGGATTAGAGTCACAGCCATACTCCTCGGCCAGATGTTGTAATATTCCTGTATGTCCTCATATGCTCCTTTTCATAATGTGTATTCTTTAAATAATTCTGGTTTCTATAACTTATCAGAGAAAGATTCCATGGATGTATGGTGCAACGGCCAAAAGCTGGAAACGACAGTAAGTAACTCTCCGACTCATGCTTTGGTCACTGTGTTAAAGAACAGCATGGCATGGTGGTGTAGTCTTTAGCGCATCGGCATTGTGGCAAGACAGTCCTGGGTTCGAGTCCTGGGCATACTGATGGAGTTTACATGTTCTCCCAGTGCTCACATAGGTTTCCTCCGGGCACTCCAGTTTCCTTCCACAGTCCAAAGACATGCTGCACATTAGACTAATGGGCTGTTTCAAAGTACAGTGGTACCTCACCTTACGATAGTCCCAGCAAATGAAAAATCCAGGTTACGAAAAACATTTTCGAAAATTTTTTGTCTCTGTACACGAAGTAAGTTCTCCTTCCGAAACGTGCCAAACGCGCCATTCAAACATACAAACAATGCACGACCTGCTCTCCCATTGACTATCTTCCAACAACCCGCACCGCTGGCCTCCCATTGGCTAGAAGGGATGACGCAGCTCCCTCCCATTGGCTATCTCCAAACATGCTGCCCCGCTGGCCTCCCATTGGCTAGGAGGGATGACGCAGCTCCCTCCCATTGGCTAGCTCCCAACATCCCGCCATGCTGGCCTCTAATTGGCCAGGAGGGATGATGCAGCTCCCTCCTATTGGCTATTATGGAGCTGCATTGCCCATAATGCTTTTCGTGTAAAGGACAGAGTTACTGTTGTTTCATGAGTTTTATGAGTGTGCTCATTGCTTTTAACCTTCCATAAACATTTGTAAGATTATGACTCTGCTAAGAAGACATGGTCAACACATGCACGCACACACACATGCGCGCGCGCACACACACACACACACACACACACACACACATACACACACACACACACACGCTTGCGTAAATACGTATGCCAAGCAAGGTTTGACTCCCGGGCTTACCGAGGGTGTTTCTGTGCATAGTTTGCATGTTCTCCCGGTGTTTGTAGGGGTTTCTTCAGGGTATTCTGGCTTCCTTCAACAGTCCAAAGACATGCATATGAGACTAACTGGCTGATGCTCATCGAATGTGAATGGTTGTCGTGTGTTGTCTCTGCGATGCATTGATGAGCTTTTCATTGTTCTGCCTTCGCCGACAATCGGCTGAAATAGGCTCCAGCCATACTAGCAAGATTAACTGGTTCATCAAGTGACTGTGCTAGTGAGTAAATAGGAGGAAGATACATTTTCCAGGATGATTGTGTGTGCGTGGTGCTTTTATAGAAATAACTTTAGCAAATTTCATCATAAATCTGTGGATTTATATTCACTATAATTATGTGCAGGGCGAGTTTACAGATGATTGCACCGAGACACACTTTGCAGTTGGGAAACATGAGTGTTGCATAAAAGCTACTAGCGGTGGGAAGAAAAGAAATGGACTAACACACACTCTCCTTGTGGATGGGACAAAGGTCATGTGATGAAGAGGAAGTACCTGTTTCACTTTTCACTACGTGAGGCTCAGGTGGCAAAGGAGCCATGACCAGAGCTGTTACTTCCTCTTATTCTCGCACTTCTGCATCTAAAATTCCACCGAAATGTGATTGATTAAACAGCTGAATATGCCAAATTAGCATGTGTTTCATCTGGGAAATTTAAATACATTTATTTTACTTTGATTCAATAAAAATGACTTTATCTAGTCAAGTGTTTTTGTGTTATTTCTGTACACACATTCATAGAAATGTATATAGATCTTGGAAATTATTTGCTGGATTGTATGTCATTGTCTCGTTGTAAGAATGTCGTGGGCACTGGAACACATTTTGCATTAGATGTTTATACCTGGGCGGCACGGTTTCATAGTGGTTAGCACATCTACCTCACAGCAAGAAGATCTCAGGCTTGGGTGTTTTTGTGCAAACTTTAAATGTTTTCCTCATGCTGTACTTGTGTAGGTTTCTTCCAGGAACTCCAGTTTCCTCCACCAGTTCATAAACATGCCTATTACATGCCCAAATTGCCTGATCCGAATTGTCCCTAGGTATGAGTGTTAATAGTTGTGTGTTTGTTGGGCCGATGAGTTGTACAGTGTTCTCTGCCTTCTCCCAGACTTGGCAGATATAGGCTCCAATCTCCCTGCGACCCTAATAGGAGTAAGCGGTTTGTCAAATAAGTGAGAGTGAGGAAAACCTGGCAGCATAGTGGTGTCGTGATTAGCACGTCCGCCTCACAGTAAATCGGCCCAGTCCATATGTCCTGGGGTCGGTGAGAGCGTTTGTGTGTGGAGTTTGCATGTTCTCCCCATGCTAACCACGTTTCCTCTGGGTACTTTGGTTTTCTAACACAGTCCAAAGACATACACTTTAGGCAAATTGCTTGTTCCAGACTTCCCCTAGGTGTGTGTTGCTCTGGGATTGGCTGGTGAGCTGCTGATGGTATACCACTCCATCACCCGGATTCGGTTGAGATAGGCTTCAGCCTCCCTGCAACCCTAATATTATTACACAGTTTGGACGTATGTCATTTTAGTTCCTATGTACGTGTGTACATATGCGGTTAAATGGGTTAAGTTACACCTATGCATGCCTTTATTGCCATGTGACTTGTGCATTAGGGCGTGACCACATGGATGGCAGTTGCCACTCTTAATATAAGTTTTGTTATTACAATATTCAAAATGTATCCCCTTCTATGCACTTCATGGACAATTAAACAATCCCATCTTACTGATGTTTATTTTGCATATGATATTTGATCAAATGCCTTGAATACGTTTAGAGTAAATATTAAAGCCAAGATAGTAACATCAGACTGTAGTTATTCGCTTTGGACCAAGAAACAAATTAGATATGATGCAAAACCATCATTTTCTTTGAAGTAATGAGACGTTATGCGCCTGACAAGAAGAGGCGCAAAACAGTGATGACGTAAAACAGCTCTTCACATTGTTTTTAATTCCTTCATTCATCTTCAGTAAAAACTACAGATTCAATTTCATTCTATTTGTATAACAAACGACACTGTCAGAAAACAATATTACAGAATGTATTTCGCTCAAATACTTCCTTTCTCAACAGTGGTGGCCTGGCGGTAAAGGCGCTGGATCACTGATCCTAAGGTAGGGGGTTCGAGTCCCACTCTCCACAGGTTGTCACTGTCCCTCCAGGTGCAGCTAACTGGGTTATCAAATGCCGACCATGTCTCTCTCTGTCTCTGGTGAGAGGTTCATGCAAAAGAACCATTGCTGACTTTCTATAAGAGGAGCTACATAGCCGTCAGCGTGTTTCTGCCTGGCGATGGCCTGGTGAGCCATCCAGTGTGTACTCTACCCTCACCCGAAGTCGGCTGAGATGGGCGCCAGCCTCCCCGTGACCCTAATTAGGATTACGTGGTTACAGAAAATGAATGAATGAATGAAAACTTTCTTTCTCACTACAAGTCAGTTCTGGGTTTGAATCTCATCTGACATGCTGGCCTTGCTGTGTGGAGCTTGTATGCTCTTCTCATGCTTGTGTGGGCTTCATCTGGGTACCCTGATTTCCTCCCACAATCCAAACACATGCACATTAGGGCAACCAGCCAATATAAGTTGTCCCTAGGTGTTAATGTGAGTGTGAATGCTTGTTTGTGTCTGTGTTAGCCATGCAATAGGTTGGCGACCTGTTCACGGTTTACCCTGACCTCATAGCTGAAGTCAGCTGGGATTGAACCCTGAACGGATAAGTCGGGTAGTATACATGATGGATGGATAAATACATTTACACATTTCTCTCACAAATAAACCACAATGGATCCCAAAACAACTAGCATGATTTTGGTAGATTAAAGAAAAGGAGCAACCAATAAAGAAACACACATGGAGAGGTGAGAACATGCACAGAACCCGCAGAAGCCTGAGCTCAGGATCAAACCTGGGTATCTTCCACAGACTTTAAATTGTAATTATTTAAGTTTTTCACCTCACTCACTCAATCACTAAACTGCTTAATCCTATCAGGGTCACAGAGAGGCTGGAGCCTATCTCAGCTGACACTGGGTGAAGGCAGGATACACCGTGAACAGCTCACCAGACAAATCACAACCATTTGTAGGGTGTTGTAGGGTGAATTTGAAACCGCCAAACTAACCAAATGTAAATGGCTTTTAAGTGTGGGAGAAAACTGAAAAACCTGGAGGAAACCCATGAACGCTTGGGAAGAACATGCAAATTCCACACACAATGACATAGGCCAGCCTGGGACTTCATACCTTCTTGGTGTGAAGCGTATCTGTATTAACCACTTCTCCACCTCTCTCTTCTCACCTCCACTCTCGTGCTCTATTCTCCACCTACATACTGACAACCTGAACACAAACACACACACACACACACACCAGTCAGGTAGGTGTTGCGGACTGCACAGGAGTAGCGCAGCCAGCGCCATAACAATCGCCAATTTTCCAAGTGTACTGCGTAAGGTTGTTGCAGCCAGGAGCGTGACCAACGCTCTGCAGCCGCGACTCGAAGCTTTCCAGTAGGAAACGTCCCGAAGAGCGAGCACGCGCAATGCTGAAGTGTGTGAGAGGATACGGACGGGACGGAGAGCGGCACCGACCGAAGGGGGAAGACTTGTGTCTTTGGTCGTGAAACAGCAAGCAATACCTGGAGACAAGCGACCGGAACACTTCGGTTTGCGTGTGGGGGCCGTCGGTAGGCTCGTCGTGTCCGTTAAAAGTAGTTTGGTGGCTGTAGTTGGGCAGCGCGCGCGCGCTGAAGTGAATACGAAGGACAACGAGCGGAGCGCGCAGGAGCCAACACACTACACTGAGCTAACGAGCTAGCACATCCCTCAGCTAGCTAACCGGCGCGCGCTCTCACTCTCTCTCTCTCTCTCACTCACTCACTCTCTCACGCTCGGAGTTGTTGTTTATTTGTTGGAGTGTTTTTTTTAATCGTTGAAACAAGTCAACCAGCGGCCTGAAAACAATGACAAGACCCGGACCCGGCCGTGTGTACTTTCTTCTGAAAAAACTGCACGGTGTTTAGGGGCCTGGTCGTGTCTTTCTTCCCTCTTCAACCTGGCTAGCCATATAGACAGAGAGTCTTCAACCAGGGATGACAAACTCTTGGTGATTCTGTGCTTCGGAAGGCTGGCTTCATACTCCGTGGCGTGAGGACTGCTTACCGACTCCGGTGGCGGGCGGAGGATATGGGGAAGCTGTCCCGAGCTGACCGGCTCCATCTGCCCCTTCAGACGGGATCTGACCTCGGGAGAACTTCCAGCCTCCCTCCGCTTTCTGAGCTCCTGCACTGGGATCAGCTGTTTGGAAATATCACCCCCACCACCACCACCACACAGGCTCAGCTTTCCAGAACCACTACCAGCTATTTAGTTTGATTATTATTATTATTATTATTATTATTATTATTATTATTTTGAGTAAGTGTTGAAACCCTTCTAACCCTAAGAAGGTGAATATTTTAATTCCAGTGTTCTGATTATTAATCTCTCTCTCTCTCTCACACACACACACACACACACTCACAGATGGTTATTGGTTCTCTGATGATGGTCTAGTTTCTGCCTGTGTCCTTCAGAGAAAGAGAGAGAGAGAGAGACAGGTCTATTTTGCCAGCACATATCAGAGCCTGTTGAGTGACTTTTCATCCGAATAAAAAAAAAAAATGAACTATCAACAGCATCTCGCCAATTCTGCTGCGATCCGATCGGAGATCCAGCGCTTTGAATCCGTCCATCCGAACATCTACTCTATCTACGAGCTGCTGGAGCGGGTGGACGAGCCCCTGCTGCAGAACCAGATTCGGGAGCATGTCATCGCCATCGAAGGTAAGACTGACGGAAGTTCTCCATTGTCGTGCAGGGTGGTGTATTTATTACTCCGTCCTTTTGATTGGTGGGTTCGTTATTTTGTGGTCACTTGAATACTGTATCGGTATCAAGCAGGACGCTGGAGGGACAACACACTAAACAGACCACTGGAGAAGAACGCCCAAGTCTTTCCAAGTACCAGGAAAAAAGATCTTATGTCCCTGATGGACACTACTGCTTGCGTAGACAGTAAACAGTCCTACTTGACACTAAAATAGTGGGGCAGATTGCATCCATCAGAGTCCAGATGTTACAGAAAACAAATAATGCTTATACCGGTGGCTGCGCTGGACCAACCTGCTCTGGGAGAGTGCCCTGTGTATCGAAATATTTAACACACATCTACTTTCTCGCATTGTTTCATCACTGATTTGCTGAACCGATTATTCATACTAGGGTAACAGGGAGGCTGGAGCCTATCTCAGCCAACACTGGGAGTAGGCGTGTTACACCCTGCATAGCTCACTAGACCACTGCATATGTACAAATGTACCTGGGTAATTTGGAACAGGGAAATTGGCTGATAGGCACCGCGTTGGACTGTCGGTGGAAACCAGAGTACTCAGAGGAACCCATGCAAGAATTCGAACCTGCAAACTGGAACCTTCTTGGTTTTGAGGTGGACGTGCTCCACACTATGCCATTGTGTTGCCCACATCCACCATCTTGAAATAGTTTTTTTTTTTAATTTTTACATTTTTTTTATTGATCCTTTCAGCAAACAACTTGTTTTACACCTACAATCAATTTCAAGCTGCCTCCTCCCCCCCTCTCTGTACTGAAGCAGATTATCTTAGTCAGCAGGTGTTTTCGATTATATTGCTCAGTAGCCACCTGTTTTGGCAGAAATTCTGTTTTATGAAAAGCATAGGCGTTAAACCATAGGGGCAGTGGTGGTCTAGTGGTATAGGGCGCTGGATCGCTGATCCAAAGGTTGGGGGTTCGAGTCCCACTATCCACAGGGTTGTCACTGTCCCCCCCAGTGCAGCTAACTGGGTTATCAAAGGCGGGCCATGTCTGTCACTGTCTATGGTGAGAGGCATGTAAAAGAACCATTGTTGACTTTCGTAAAGAGTAGCTGCAAAGTCGTCAGCGTGTTTCTATCCCTTGCTAAAGGGTTGTGACAGGAAGGGCATCCGACGTAAAAACCTCTGCCAAATCAAACATGCGAATCAAGATGATTCGCTGTGGCGACTCCTGAGTAAAAGGGAAAAAGCCGAAAGGAAGACAGACATAGGCGTTAAACCATGTCCGCCATGGCCGCTGTGAGTGTCGCTTAGACTGGATGAGATGATACGAAACATTAGATGTCCTTTAACTTTCATTGCCACAGGATGTCTGTGGTGATCATCTGATTTCCACATGAGCTTCATCTAAATCACAGAAACAAGCGTTTCGGTGCCCACGCCTCCTACACACTCATCATTTTAATACAAACTGATTGGTTTGATGTGGCACGGTGGTTAGCAATCCATATCACAGCAAGAAGGTCCTGGGTTCGGGCCTTGCGGAGTCTGCATGTTCTTCCAGTGCTTGCATGGGTTTCCTCCGGGTACTCCGCTTTCCCTCCAAACTCCAAAACTGTGCACGGTTTGGTTAATCGGCTGTTCCAAATCACTCATAAGAGTCTATTGGTTCTGGAATAGGGTGTATCACACCGTTGCCTGAAGTTGGCTGATATAGACTCCATCCTCCCTGTGGCCCTGATAGGATTAAATTGTTCAATGAATAGATGGAATGGACTGTTTATTAGTATGGACCTTTCTTTATATTGTAGCAACTGTGGTGTAGTGGTTAGGCTGCCGGACTCATGATTTAAGGGGTTGTGAGATTGAATCCCATCAGACCCCCCCACCCCACCCCACCCCACCATGTTAAGAGCCCTGAGGAACGTTAATGGATTCAGGTAAAAGAAATAATAGGAAGGTAACCAGCGTCCATTTCAGAAGGAGTTGAGCTCGCAGTTGCTTCGTGGTACAGATCGCAGGATAAGCTATGGCTGTTATAAGCCACTAGGCTCAAGTGTAAAAAAAAAAAAAAAAAAAAAAAAAAAGGCCCAACAGACTCAAATTTTCCTGTTACGTTTATATTTACACACAGCTCAAAGCTTAACTGTGACGTATGGTTTATCAGAACCGCACCAGAAGGAATTGTATAGTTTGTGCTGATTAAATCATCCACGTCATGTTCATGCTGTCGTCTCACGTTAAACTTGGTGAAGCATCACATCTGTTGGATATGTAGTAGATTATTAATACTTTAAAACTGTTGTTGTGGATGTGTACATTGTCGGATCTTACACGGAGGGAAGTGGGGGAATCAGAACCTGCTCAGGCATGTAGAAGGATCAGTCTTGCAAAATGTTTTAAAAAAGCAATCTTACTCAAGAGCATCGGGCACTTTCTTTAAAATGTCTGATTGAGACTGTGTGCGTTCTTTAGTCGTGTTTGCTCGATCATGAGTACAAAGTGAAATAAATAAATCCTGAACGGAATAGAGACTAGCTGCTGTGCGTGGTTTTACACATGAACACTGCCAGAGCATTTTTCTCCCCAACCTCCCTTCCATTTGAGTCCAATTCAGAGCCGGATATTTGTGCACTTGGAAGAGTAATCCTGTCCCCAGTCTTGTAGCCGGACGCACGGCGAATCCCGGTACGGGAAACGCCTCTTGATCTTTCGTTTCTGAGAACTGTAGAATGGCTAATGGAAGACGATTTAAGATAGGCGAGAGCCCGAGCTCTGGGCGAGCACAGGGAGTAGATGAAGAATGACTACGGGTAATGTATTTCATGTTCCGGGGCACGTGAAAGAAATCGTGAGTGACAGGCCGAGCCGGGGAAAGGGAAAGCCGTGACTGGAAATGGAGGCCGAGTTAGAAATGAGAGGTAAGAAGTGGTGCGGTTATATAATCGACTGATTGCTGCGCCGTGGTATCAGAGAGATGCTTTTAAACACGGTTCTGTACCGCCGTTACGCAACCCTGTGCAACGCCGCGGTAACGGGATGCTGATGTTAGGAGAGATGGCACAAAGTGCACTGCACTCATTGTTTCTTCCTGAATTGTTTACTCTTTGTGGTCATCTTTCTTCAGATGTTGCTGAGGCAACCCTCACCACAGCGAGTCGTTTAAAAAGCGTACACATGCACAGCACATCTGGGAACCTGTCGTTGCCGCCCTTTTCTTTGTTAAAGGGCACATTGCAGTATCTTGGCGCAGCAAATTGGGCCCTGGTATCATTTTGGCTCTTGGGGCGTCTCCACATGGTCACATGACCAGGGTTCCTTGTGAAAATGGAAAGAAAATGCCCAAAGCGACATAAATCTGCTCTCTTGGTTTAGCAGAGTCTTGTTCGTAATTACAGAGACCAGTGGATCAGTATACATGGCCCGTGTCCCAGAGTGCACCACATGGTCCAACGTGGCCCTTCATGTCTCTGGGAGCCCGGCGAGGAAGGGGCATGTTTGCAGCTGAAAGATAATTTTAGCACCACCTGCTCCACGGCACTACCAGGCTGTTACCAGTCATTTCAACACGTCTCCTCCGTGGATTTATTTTTCAAGAAAATAAGCACTGGGATGGGCTGTGTGTGAACCTACGCCGCGAGGACGTGTATGTGTGTATGTGTGTATGTGTGTGTGTGTGTGTGTGTGTGTGTGTATAGGCCAATGACAGTAGGGAAATGTTTTCTGAATGCATGTGAATAATCCTTCATACATTCCTGGTTCCAGATCTTCTCCAAAATCCAATGGGTTCTCTCCAGGCCAAGGCCCCACCCCTCCACCAATCTCCCAGATTTTCTCCCTGATTTAGTCATATCCAATTCACACTCATCAGGTTTTTGCCCTCCCGACCACATGACCACTACCAATCAGGGGAGGTGAAAGCATGCTCATGCCGTCTCCATGATATACGATGCTAACCACCCGCCTGTTTTCAAACTGTGGCGTATGTGTATTTGAGTGCAGTCTAACACATTCGGAGGGAAACTGCTATTCACCTTGCTAGTATGAATGAGCTCATAGACATCCATGATTGGCTGATTGGCTGGTGATCGCTGTGAGTGACAGGGAGATGAGCGTATGCTGTCCCTCCCTCTCGTGAGAGCTCGACCAGTCAACTCCTATGGACTCCGTCCACCATGTTTTATGAAAATCAGCTCAGAAATTTTTGCTTGATACTCACTGGGGTGGGTGGGGGGGGTGGAGTACTTTAATAAACAGTTTAAAAGTGTAATAACTTTAATAATTTTGTGGCTCCAGATTATGATCCGGATCTCCGTAAAATGTCACAGGTTCTCGCCAGGCCCAAACCCCACCCCTCCATCAGGTTTGGTGAAATTTGTTTCTATAGTTTTTAAATAATCCTTCTAACAGACAAAGGAACAACCAAACAGACGGTGGTGATTACAGTACTTTGCCGGCCACAGTACCATGCCATGTTCTCTAAGGGAACCAAGTCCCCGTCCAAGATATCAGAGGATCCAAAAATTCTGATCCTGGGCTTATGTCCTACTTTAAAGGCTGCATGTCATGGCATCATCTGAACGTCAGGGTCACTGTCCACATCAGCAGAGCTCAAGATTCCCAGATCAGAAAAGGCATCATGCAGATGGTGATGTGGGCTAAATGTCCAGCCCCTCCTACCCAGTCTGCCTAGAGGGAATCGTTAACGAGCAGCAGCCAGCAGTCGTCCTGTGCGCTTCGTGAAGAGCATCCGGCAAATAGAGTGTAACCCCACCCTCTCAACAGCGATAAGCTTGAGTCCATTGTCTTGACTGTCTACCATCTTTTACCACCTGCATGCTGCTATTCATTTCTGCTAGGCTTTTAGGCTGTTGTTCTGGTGGAAGACGGAGGGTGTGTGTTTTTTGTGGTTGTGCTAATTTTGTATTGGTGTAGGACAGAGCTCAGAAGAAGGGATCCAACCGAGATGCTGCATATCTGTTTAGATTTAATTAGGAGTCCCTCGAGAAGATCCACTGAGACCACTGGAGAGAAGGGGGTGTGCATACAGGGGCTTCATATGTCAGAGAACCAGCTTTGTCAGGTCTGTGGCCATCAGGGATTAATTGACAGCTCCAGCTCTAATATTAATGCTCTTGGTGTACATATGAACACAGTAAGGTTCATGTTGTGTTCGAAGCTCACTGTCTTCTTTAGTTACAATTCAGGATCACTTATTTTAATATATATATATATATATATATATATATATATATATATATATATATATATTTATATATATATGACTATTTTAACCCACAGTGCTGTTAAATTCTCAGTTCTGATTTGAGTCACGTGTTTATAGAATTTAGCTTATTTTGCTCCAATATAAAAGTGTGTTGTAGTGGTTAGCACGTCTGCCTTGCAGCAAGGCAGGGTTTGTGTCCTGGTGGTCTGGGTGGAGTTTGTGTGTTCTCCATGTGCTTGTGTGGGTTTTCTTTGGGTACTCCGCTTTCATCCAACCGTCCAAAGGCACTTTATTCTAACTGGCTGTTCCACATTGCCCCTGGGTATGAGTGTGTTCATTACCGGAAATAATTAGTTTGATGGAAGACCATGACATTACATGAACATATATAAGTAAACAAATTTAAAAAAAGAATGGAGGAAATTGGTGTGGTGATCAAGGATTAAAACTCTTTGGGACAGGCGGTTACCTGGAAAAATATTTACCATCGTGCTGCATGCAGTTATTACTGAAGTACATTGCGGAGACCTGATGAGCCAATCACATTGCAGGAGGACAGTATACGTGAGACGCTCCACCGAATGTAGGCGATTGTTGCAAGTGACGTATGGTGCTTGTGAGACAAAGCACGGCTTATCCGGACTTCCGATCTTTCAAGTGAGCTAGTGAACTTTGAATACTTGTTTAGTACTCAACCTTTACTTGCTCACTTGAAAGATGATCAACTGTATGCACTGCATGGGAATGGCGCCATCTGATTGGCTGGCTACCTTAGGATAATTCACAATTAAGCACTGCTGTTAAATGGTTCGTGAGACTGGAACGCAGAGAATTGTCAAAGTTTCCAGTACTCTAACCTTTCAGGGGGACTTCGAATATGCCCTGTCTGCTTCGGGGGCAGTATGGAGGTTTATATGTTTTTGTGTGTAATAAAAAAAATTTCGATCTTTAAGTGCGAATGCAGTGAATCACATAACTACAATTCTCATTACATGTAAATGTTTCGGTCAGCACTTAAAGGGTTAAAAATTACCAGGAAAAAAGGTTTCATCTAACCACTTTATTCTGAATGTCAACAATTTACTCTAATCTCAACAGTTCCCTCTTAGCCACTGGGTTTCTGCACATAAACTCTTGGTATGTGGGCGGGATTGGTGAAGAAGAACAATGCTCTGTGAGTAGACGAGAAATAATAATGAATGTAATACTTAAACTTAGCATGAATAGGAAGCACGATGTGCTGGAATGATCCAGATCACCCTGTATATGAATGAAGATGCATGGTAGTATTGGTGCTATGGTTGATGTTACCATGACGACATGAAGTGTGTGCTCACAGGCAGCACATTCAGCTTGGATATAGCACCTGGTCCGTGTACATTTGCTCATTCTAATTAATTTTTTTTTTTTTTTGTGTGTATAAATATTTAATCAGAGGCAACGGGAAATGTGACCTCAAAGCATCTAATAATAAACATTTGGAGAAGAGATTTTATATGAACAGCTATAATTATACAAACAATAATCAACTTTTATTCAATGCATTTTTTTATAAACTACTAATACTACAAGTAATAATAGTACTAGTAAAAACAACAATAATAATTATAAATAAATATTAGTATCAGTAATAGAAATATTGCCAGTACAGGGATCCCTCGCTACTTCGTGCTTCAATTCATGCGACGTCAGTGTATCGTGTTTTTTTTTTTTTTTTTTTTTTTTAAATATTCATTGAATTAAAAAAATAAGGAAATTAAGGAAGAATAGGGGAAAAAGTTAAGGAAAATTTTGCAAAACAAGGCCAATTATGCAAAAAGCACAAAAAAATAACCCAAAGCCCCCCATCAGACTACTTCGATTTTTATGAGGTGCGCATCTGAGTGCGTGCACACGCGCATCTGTATGTGTATGTATTTTTATTTTATTTACACCTTATGCATTATTTTTGAATGTTCAATTGTAATAATGAGCATTTATAGTGTTGAATATGTATTTATTGATATTATATACACATACATGTACGTATACGTCAGTCGAGGGGGGGGGTTTGATCCTATTTCGTGGAATTCGGCGGTTGTGGGTGGATCTCAGTCCCAATTAACTGTGGAAAGTGAGGGATCCCTGTATTTCCCCCCTCCTAATACTGATAATAATTACTAATAAAAGATGTAAGTAAAATAAAGTTGTTGTTATTATATAGTAACAGCAGGTTATGTAATGTTCCTGGGATCTAAATCAATTTCATCAGTGAGGTTTTATCAGGGCTCCATCTGCTCTCTTCTCTAAAAGTCGCTTTTGGTACAAAACACACCAGCACTGTTAGCTTCTTTAAATGAGGTCTGTCCAGCAGTGTGATTGGGTTTTAACTGTCTGCACACTAAAGATTCTAAACAGTGATGCGTGGATATGATGCTATGTGTGCACACGTGCGCGTGACCTGCACTGGATCCAATAGAGACCGTCCCAGAATTAGAAACGTGAGAATGATTGGCCGATTCCGGTCTTTAGCCGAGAACAGGTTCAGGCTAATAATTAGGGAAGCTGGTTCGATTCCTGAACCAACAGGAAAAATGTATGTTGGCGATGGGGGAGTGAGATGCACCTTCCCTTCATGTACATTGATGACTGAAGTGCCCTAAGGCAAGGCACCTATACCCCAACTGCTCTCTGGGTGCTACAGTATTGTGTGAGCCCACTGCTCCGTGTATGTGTATATATGTGTGTGTATGTATGTGTGTGTGTGTGTGTGTGTGTGTATGTGCTTACTTTGAATGGGTTAAATGCAGAGGCAGTAATTTCCCTTGTGAGATTAATGCAATATAGCACAATAAAAAAAACTTGTGTGATTACCATAACTTTACATTTTTGTTAAGATAATACTTTATTATCCTGGAGGAAATTTTGGTTACGTCGTGTTATTACGACGTACGTCGCCGATGAGCAGCGCCACCTAGGTTGTTTCAAGGAGTCAAGTTACAAACAGAAAAGAAGGCTCAAATCAACAACACACAAACTGCTATAAAATAAATACATAAACATTCTATATCTAAAAGGACCTTACACAGACCCAGTAAACAATATAATACTAATAAAAGTAATAAAAATAAAATAATAATAATACAATAAATAAATCAGTATCAGTAAATAACCAGAATAAATGAAATCGCACTAAATTATATATTATTTTATATTATATTACAGATACTCCCCTTTTACGTTCATTCGTTTTACGTATTTTTCGATTTTACGTTTAAAAAAAATAGTCAAATTTTGACTTTAGCATGCTCTCTGTAGTACGAGACGTGCCTATGTACTACGCTGACGTAATGCACTACTTACGCACGACGCCGCGTCCATTGTTTACAAACGACAGACTGAACGTGCCCTGCTTCTTCCCAGTTCACTGCGTGTTACCCTTGTGTTAAGACGTTGGCTCTGTGATCTTTGTGTTTCCACTGTTTTGCGGTCTTTTGTAACCCTAAGCAAATATGGTTGGTTAAAAGTGTAAGCCTACTTGTGATAGTGTAATCAGAAAAAGCGGCAAGCCATCTCATTAGAAACGAAGATGGATGGCTATTATCACGAAAATTGATGCTGGTGAGAAACATGTGAATGTTGCATGTTTCTTCCAAATGGCTCCGTCGACCATCGGGACCATTTACAAGCAGAAAGATCTCATCATAGAGAATGTTAAGTATTATATTTGATACTGTATTTGATATTTGATGAGTGAATTTGATTAAAATTTATCGATTTGAAATGACTTTGCTTGAATTTAAGTTATTTGAAATTGATGTTGATAGTATTTGATATATTTGATATTATTTTACAATGTTATGTTTATAATAATTGATTTAGGGGTGTTTTATGAGATACGGTAATAGTATTTAAGGATATATATAGTACAGTATTAATGTCATACGTCACTGGAACGTACAGTAACAACTTGTTTTTTTCACCTCACGTTCGGCCATCCGGAATCAAACTAAAACGTAAGTCGCGGAGCGTCTGTATATTTATATTTATATTGCACTATGCCCATTGTTTTGTTGGAAAAAAATGAACAGTTCTCTGGGTAAACAAAATGGCCGCAACTTCAAAGTTAGATGTTCTCTATTCTCAGAGCAAGGTTTAGAGATAATCTACAGTCAGTACAATTTTGTATACGTTTTTTGTCACCAGGTTTATTTGACGAGAATCCGCCGTTCTTCCGCCACGGTTGTTGTTACTAGCCGCTGCGCTCCGGTCCTCCCTGGAGGCCGTGTAGCTGGTTGGTGTAATAGCCTTGTTGGGTGAACTCTCCTCAAGCCATGTTTCACAGAAACACAGCATGGAGCAGTTCCTGTAGATCTGCGTTGCAATCCGAGTATGAAGCTCGTCCATCTTGTTTCGCAGAGACTGAACATTTTCAAGCAGTATGACGGATTGCTAACCTTCCACTGCTAACTATGCACTGGAGTCATCGTTCAGCCCCTCTCTGTGTGCCGCGTCTTCGCCTGGGTCTATTTTTATACGGGGTGCAGCTAGCATTGAGCTGCGGTAGCATATAAGCTCAGGATAGGAGATGAGCATGTTCAGTTCTAAAATGTCCAAAAGGACTCATAGCTGTCGTAAGGTGGCATGGTCATAGACGAGCATAGTGTAAAAATCAAACAAACAAAAACAACATACAAAACAAATAAAGAAGCAATTTGACTCCGAGAACTCTGCGACGTCGACCTCTAGAGAGCGCCATCTTGCATGATTGGTAGGTAATGTCGACCCTTTAATGCGGTTACTTTGAGTGCAGTTCAAGTCTGTGTGTGAAACTCTGCTCATTCTCTCATTCCACGCTGTTCCTATCGTCCCGTGTTGATGGTGGAACCGAACTTTACACCTGTTAAATGATTAACTGTTTACAGGTCACTTAAAGCACGCTCCATTATCATGGGCAATTATGGTCTGTTTACGAGGGAGGGAGGGCGGGAGGGCTCGTCTGTGTTCATGTACCACAAACTTGGATATTTTGCACTTTCCTGGCAGTTTGTATTTAAAGCGTTTAAGTGACTCTGTTGAAGAGTATCTCACGGAGCAGTTTCTATTGATGGTGCATACTGCTGTCGTATTATCTCCCAAGCTTACTGCGTCTCTTCATGCAGATATAGTTACACACACACACACACACACACACTGTAGAGAGAGATGTAGATCAAGGTACACTTGTAGAGGCTCGTTCACTCATTTAATTCTATTACAGTTGCAGGAAGGCTGGAGTCAATCTCAGCCAATCCTGGGCAAAAAGCTGAGTACACCCTGAACAGCTTGCTAGTCCATTGGCGCACCAACACTTTCAACCATTTAACAACAGCCAGTCATCCTAAAGTGCTTATCTGTGGATTGTGGGAGGAATGAAGTCGGGACTCAAACCCGGGACGGTCTTGCTTTGAGTTGGCTGTAGTAACTACTTTGGTCTGGTGCCATCCATATTTGACATTTAAACTACACTCCTGGTGTACAAGTTTTACTGAATGCATGCTGTTTTTAAAGTGTAATTCATAAGCTCTGAGTTTGCTTCTGGCCTCATCAGCTGTGTTTCTCGCCCCCCCCAATGTGCTGGATGTTTTGGGTGTGGGTGGTGAGAGACCGTGAGTTCTCAGGCTGAGCTGAATAGAGATTTGTTCTTTCCCAGTTAAAAGGAAAAAAAGGACTTGAAGTCACAGACATTTTATGCTCCACTCTGGCTCGTTCATATTTTACTGAAGATCAGTTTCATCCATCAGGTGAAAGCTGTGACACATCGATAATATTTATCCACAGCCTTTATTCAGGGCTCCCTATAAGGACATATGGTTTGTATATATATATATATATATATATATATATATATTAAAGAAGATCTTCATTTGCATTGAGGTGGTGGGAGGATTGAACTTCAGTTCAAACGTTAGTAAGATAAAGATTTTTCAGTTTACATTCTGTCTCCACATGGTCCCTGTTTTAAACATGTGATTTGAACATGTGATCTGTAATGTCACACATTCGATGGACAGTTCATGTTTCCTTTGCTGTGGGGCTCATTGTTTGTAAGTGTGTTGAACTTTTATTTTAAACTTCAACAATATCACAGTTCCGTTTATGACTGGGATCCATACGTGGTTGAGGGCCCACATGTCCTCCTGTCAATCTCAGTCATGCTTGTGCATGTAGAAGGAGGTGGACAGCTCTTTGCTTAGAGTTTGTTACAATGACCCCTGTGGTTTTATTGTGTCACATGACTTGGGCAAAGTTGTTATGCTGTAAGAAGTTAGGTGAGACATACACATCCATGAGTTCACAGAGATGGGTTAGTATTACTCTGATTGACAGGGGATGAGGTATTTAATCCTGCCCACAGCACATGGCCAAATTTCAACCCCAGAAACGGGGGTTTACGTGTTAGTTTGACACTCCTTTACGGCGCCACTTGAAACAGTTTGGACTGGAAGCTTTACCTGTGCAGCACTCAGTAGTGTATACTCAGCCAAATGAAGTTGAACGACAGATTTTAGAAACACTCGGCTTTGGGGCTCTTCATCTGACCTCCTTTCCAGCAGCTATTTAACACCCCTAGGAGGTGTAATGCATAAAAATGTGCCTGACTTGAAGCACTGTGGCGAGTGGCATTATTGAAGCTGCCAAGAACGGGGGAGGATCCACTTGGCACTTCAGCCCCACGGGGATCTAAAGCTTGAATCTTGACTTTTGGGAAGATTCATTGTTCAGAATGTTTACATGTTTCTGCAACATAATCCTAGGTTGTTTGTTTAATGTTTATTTGTATATTTTTAATGGCAACAGCACAATCTGACTGGTTTCCTATTTGGGGGACAATAGGTTTTAATATTCATTCAAGAGATTTTCTTATTTTTGATTTGTCGAAAACCATCACATAATTCTTGGTATTGCATCACTGCCATGGGATAACTGAATTCTTGTGTGTTTGCCATGTTGTTGCCATTGCAGGAGTCTTAAGGGAATGATTTCATGGCTGGCACGGAGCTTTCCTGCCTCTGTCTGTCTAAAATCTTTAAAAATAATCTAGGAAGGGCTTAATTTAGTTTTATCTACTTTTTATTTTGCAAGTTTCTTTGAAATATATACAGTACTAAGCCAAAGATTTCCCTTAGGCTTGGTGGATGTGGTTCCATCTCGGCGACTCTTCAGGGACATCCACCATGCCTTTGGTGAATAATCAACTGTAAATATACTGTGAGAACTGTAAGTGGAACATACTGTCCCTCCCCAGAGTGTCAGAGCTATGACATCAGACTAAAGCTGCATCCACACAGGAAGTGATGAGAGATAATCGAATATGTAAAGGGAACGAATGCCAGCGAAATGAGCAATACGCAATGAATTTTTCTCAAGCAGCACGAAGTGGGCGGCGTTCTTAAATTCTGTTCATGCTATTCAGAGTGATAAATAATCGGAACCTGGGTTTCTCCTGGGTACTTTCAAATTGCTTATTTATTTATTTATATATATATATATATATATATATATATACACAGACATACACACACACACACATAATACACATATACAGTCGACCCTCTACTTACGAAAACCTGAGTATGAAAAATCCAGGTTACGAAAAACATTTTCCTAAATTTTTGTCCTCTTTGTACAAAAACAACCTCTTTTTATGAAAAGCGCCAAACGCGCCATTCAAAAATTCAAATGCGCCATTCAATATTCAAACAATGCGCGAGTTGCTGTCTCATTGGCTGTCTCCCAACATCCCGCCCCACTGGCCTCCCATTGGCCAGGAAGCAACTTCCTGTACCCATACTTCCTGTTTGTCACACGAGTGAGAGAGGAGAGTTGAACAGGAATGTTGGCTCGTGAGTTCTTTTTGAGAGATCATTGCAGTGTTATATTTCGTTATCCATCATGGACCCGGAAAATACTGAAAAGCGAAAACATAGTGACGGAGGCGATTATTTCGGCACGATATTGAAACAGAAGGAGCATGAAAACAGAGTGCTCCATGGGACAAGACCGCCGATCTCGCAAGTAAGCAAGTTAATATTGAATCAGGAAATCTGATCTTTCAAACGGGTCCTGTAATTCCGCTTTAAATACAACATCCCATTCATTTAAACATTTAAATACAATTTCTCCGTCAGGTCCGCGCTGCATGTGGGCGGAGCCCACATTCGGCAAAACGCAACAGAGAGAGTTTTGCGTGCGTGTGTGTGTGAGAGAGAGAGTGTGTTGTGTCTGCGTTAATAAAAAAATGTTTAATAATGGTTAAATTAATAAATATGTTAATAAAATGGTTTAATATGTTAGTGAAATGTTTAAATGGTTTAGTAAATAATTTTCTTTTACTTTTAACACATAGTTCATACATATTTCATACAAAATTGGTGTACTGTTATCATTTTTTAAGGGTTTATGGGGTAGTCTTGGGAGCCTTGGAACGAATAACGCGTTTTACATGTAAAATGCGCTTCTACTTATGAAACTTCCAGGCTACGAAAAATGCTCTGGAACGGATTAATTTCGTATGTAGAGGGCCGACTGTACATGTGTGTGTGTTTGTATTGGCTGGCACTGTGATGGTCTTGTGAGCTGTTCAGTGTGTACCTTGCCTTCCCCTAGTGATGGCTGAGATGCGCTCCAGCCTTCCCGCCACACTAATCAGTACTGAAAATTAAAAGAGCGAGAGCTGTGTCGTCTTTGATTTTCCGCCTCTGGTCCTCCTTGAGGAAATGTCAGTTCTGATCTCGGGGTGCAGTGATATCGTTGGTCTCGGAGCAGTCGTTTGACGTGACCTTGGTTTGGTGTGATGCTTGTCTGATTCCTGTTGTGTGTCATGACAGATCTATCTGAGAGATATCGCCGTAGTTTTTTCTTTATGACTCCACACTGTGACGTGTTAGGAGGAACACACACACATCCTTTTTATGTTTTTGTTAACATCTGAAAACGCATGTGCTCCTGTTCTCTGTATATTAATGTTTTATTTATTTATTCATTTTTTTTGCTAGGCAATGAAAAACATATACAGTACTGTTGAAATAACTGCATAGTGACACCACTCCAGCCCCAGCCATTCCCTTTGACACTAATTTACAGCACTGCAGCGGGGGAAGGTGACTCCTCTTGGGGACAGTGGGTGGAGCCTTTGAGAGATTTTTGCAGTGTTTGAGAAAATGTAAGGAAGCCTGAGCTCTCCAGCTGTGGCATGCAGCTGTACCAGCCGTTCCTGTTACTCTACTCAAAGCAGGACACAGGAGCAGGTCGTACACCGACCCAAACAATAGCTCGGCTCTGACTAGGTCTCACGGAGACAAGAATAGCCTGTGTGCAGCAGTCTTCCTGCTGTTGGCTGTGATGCCCCCCCCCCCCCCCCCCCCCCCCAGCGGAATGTCCCCAAGGGCCCAGGTACTTGATGTCACTTCCTGTGCATTGATCACTCAGTGCAGTGTTCCAGATGCTGCTGGTTTGTGAGGAACTGTCTGGAGGGCTGCAAACGCACTGATGTGTGTTTCAGCGTCACTTACAATCAATATGTGGCTTGTCAGAAGCATTTATTTGGGGTAGGTTTCTGGGCAGGAAGGAACCGGGGGTGAGGGTGCGAGAGGGGGAGGTTGTGTCTGTCATTAGATCTAATTACACTACAACATGATTATACAGCTCCTGAGACCTCACTAATCGGATTGGAGAAGGATTTCATTGGAAAACTCAATAATACACCCATACACATCAGTGATTAGAAATTGGATATAATGCTGTGATGTTTCTTACAGCCTGGAATGTCACTGAGGGCGCAACCACATCTAAGAGAGGGTTTCGAGAAACAGATTTGACTACTGGTCAGCTGCTTTTTTTTTTTTTTTTTTTTTGGCCAAGTGGAATTTCCCCTCAGCATGTTTCATGTTGCAGACAAAGGAAATGCATATGTTTTACATTTAAAACTCATTCAGCGGGAAAAAAGACTGTCAGTGGCTCTATTTGTGGCCTCGGGATGTAAAATACTGTATGTGTACCAAGCAAATAGCTCTTCAGCGAGGTTAATGGACATTAGCACATACTACACAGCAAACACGCGCTCTGATTGGTCCTCCGTCTCAGTATTTTAAGCCATCATTTTGAGTAGATAATGCTTAAAATACTGAGACGGAGGACCAATCGGTTTGTCATGGTCACTCGAGCAGCCGACCTGCTTTAAAGTTGACAAATAACCAGAAGGTTTTCTATTTTTTTTTAATGTAAATTGTAGTATAGGTATTTGAAAAAAATAAATTTGAATCATTCATTCTTTCGCTGAATCACTTAAACTTAATCGTCGCGGGGAGGCTGGAACCTGTCTCAGCCGACTTTGGGCCAAGGTGTACCCTGAACAGCTCACATGTACATCATGAGGCTGGCACACACACAAAAATTCATACTTGCACCTAGGGGCAATTCGGAATAGCCAGTTAGCCTAACGTACATATTTCTGGATTGTTTGAAGAAAACCAGAGTACATGGAAGCACCTAGAGTACGTGTGCACACCACACCGCACCTGAGATGGCCTTTGTCGAGCTCGGCGCCTGAACCTGGGACTTTCTTACGTGCTAATCACTATATACAACGATTTCTGAAATTACTGTTAATAATTGTGAGTTGAACAGAAAAGAGCAAAAAAAAAAAAAACCAAACACTTCAGACATGCCTCTGCTTCATGAGAGCTTTTGTTTAATGTAGCATTAACTCATGCAGTCATGGTTTCCATGGAAGCTGTACAGGGAAGTTCATTTTGGCCACAATAAGCGCACTAAATAATCGGAACAACAGGCTTTGTAGCTGCAAATAAACAACAAATAGAAGTGGTAAATGAGTGCTGTGTTTCCATTTAGAATATACAGGGCAGTACAGTGACCCCACACGCCACTGAATCTCATGTCATGAAAATCAAACTTAATCACTTCTAAAAACTCGATGGATGAGCAGCTGAAATAAGGACCCAAAGTCTATAAGTCCAGCAATACCTGACAAGGTTAATTATTTCTCGAGTTTTCACTCGCAGTACTGTGTAAGAGAAGCTGAATTTGCTCTCGAGAGCGAATGTGCCGCATCAATAGGAGGCAACTCTTCCCATCTGTCAGTGTTTAAGGAGGGAAAAAGCCTGAATGGTGCTTTCCGAGTGGCAGGTCACCATCTGTCGACTCCTGTTTCCCAGTCCTTGTGTTAACTCTGTAATTGATGTAAACTAAGACGTACGGTGAAGGTACAGCCCGTCCTCGGTGACGCACTTCAGAGATTCACGGCTGGATTCATTATCTAATCAGTGTCCTGTATAGAGGTACTTGATTAGAAATACTGAATCGAGAGTCTGGATGAGCAGCTTATCTTTTAATGCTTATTCAGTAGTTTGCCTTCTGTACCACACAACCACCAGTCAGGAAGGGGCGACCTCCTGTGATTTGCGATGGGAGGATGTCAGCCACTGCTTCTTTTGGAACTGTGTTTGGTTGCGGTCTAACACACTTGGAGGGAAAGCGCTATCCGCCCCCTCGTAAGAATGAGCTCACAGACGCCCATGATTGGCTGGAGATCGCTGTAAGGGACAGAGAAGTGAGCATATGCTGTCCCTCCCTCCCGTGAGGGATCTTGACCAATTCGCTTCCATCGACTTACGGCCAAGGACGGCAGTGGCATTAAACCAGATTGGGGTTTGCTTTTTGTTTCACACCTCATTGTTCTGTATGGACTCGCACTATTGTGAACGTTTTTATTGAGCTTTCTGTTGCTTTATTGGTCTCCTTCTACCTGTTAAGAACTGAAATAAATAAAACTGAAAGCACTCTGGAGCACAAACCTCTGCCAAGCTGATTAAACAAAAGTATAAAGCACCCTTTGCTGGATCTACTGGAATACCTCACTTCCACAATAAAAGTCCTGTCCCACTGTTAAAGAATTAAATTATTTTTATTGGATCTAAATGGGATCTTGAAAATCACAAAAATGTTACTCGGGTCATGCACCACCCTTCCCAAAAACCAAAAACACCCCCAAATATAAAATCAGTTTAATTATTTTTGCGTAGTGTTGTTTAGAAACAAACGAACACACCAACAGAAACATAACCTTGTTCGTCGAAGCTTAACCACATGGTTCAAGTCTTCACCATTTAAATATTTTTAGGGTCTCTTGCAGTGTAGTGATATTGGGACTGAAACTTGACCTTTCAGTATTTTTTTCTGATACTGAGCTGATTACTATGAATTATATATATTTATTCTTTATTGGTTACAGTGTACTGTTTACCCTGTGTGTGTTTGTCTATTCATTCATTTATTTTTCTAAGCTGCTTAATTCTAACTAGGGACGTGGGGAGACTGGTGCCCATCCCGGCTAACTCTGGGCGAGGGCGGGATGCATTTGTATATGGGCATTTCAATACTGTAGTGGTTAGCATGTCTGCCTCACAGCAGTTAGCTTCTGGGTTTGAATTCTGGGATTAGACTGGGATTAGTCTGTGTGGAGTTCTCCCTGTGCTTGTGCGAGTCTTCTCCGGGCACTCTGGTTTCCTCGCACAGTCCAAACACATGCCGAAACAGCCAGTGTGCCCCGAGAGAGTCTCTCACTTTTTTTTCTGTGTGTGTGTGTGTATGTATGTGTGTATATATATATATATATATATATATATATATATATATATATATATATACACACACAGTATACAGACCCACACACTATTTATAACGGCTTTTGACGCTTAGCCATAATGAAGAAAATACAGAAGTGCGTTACTTAAACTTTTCCACAGTTTCTAAAGGTAAAACTTGTGCAATATTAGTTTATTAAGTCCTGTAAAGTAACTCTGTGGCATCGTCCCCTAAAATTAGTTATGCAATTGGACTAATTTGTTTGTGATCTGCTTTGCTTTTGAACTGTCTTTGTGAAACTATCACACTGCTTGAATGTGCTGTACTGCAGTTCATCCGTTCCTCTCTCCTTTTCACACAGAACTTGTTGTTCTCTTGTGCATTGTGCATCTTTTTTTATCTGTTACACTGCTATATTTTTCTGTACTATGCAGATGCAGCTATATTTTTATATATATAAATAGGCCCCCTACTTACGAAATTGATCCGTTCCAGCGCCGTTTTCGTAACGCGGGAGTTTCGTAAGTAGGGGGCGCATTTTACATGTAAAACGCCTGATTTGTTCTATGGCTCCCAAGACTACCCCTACCCCATAAACCCTTTAAAAATGATAAAAGTACACCAATTTTGTATTAAATATGTGTTAAAAGTAAAAGAAAATTATTTATTAAACCATTTAAACATTTTTTATTAACACACACACACACACATCTCTCTCTCTCTCTCTCTCTCTCTCTCTCTCTCTCTCACACACACACACACACACACACACACACACACTGTATACACAGTAAATGTTTACGTATGTATGTATGTATGTGTGTGTGTGTGTATGTATATATATATATATATATATATGTGTGTGTATATATATATATATATATGTGTGTATGTGTGTATATGTGTGTGTGTGTATATATATATATATATATATATATGTGTATATATGTGTGTGTGTGTGTATGTATGTATGTATATATATATATATATATATATATATATATATATATATACACATACATATATATACATACACACACGCACACACATATATGTATACTAGTCCTTCTCAAAAAATGAGCATATTGTGATAAAGTTCATTATTTTCTGCAATGTACTGATAAACATTACACTTTCATATATTTTACATTAATTAGACACAACTGAAGTAGTTCATGCCTTTTATTGTTTTAATATTGATAATTTTGTCAAAGTAAAGAAAAGCCAAAATCCCTATCTCAAAAAATTAGCATAGTTCATCCGATCAATCAAAAAATTGCTTTTAATACAAAAAAGTCAACCTTCAAATAATTATGTTCAGTTCTGCACTCAATACTTGGTCGGGAATCCTTTTGCAGAAATGACTGCTTCAATGCGGCGTGGCATGGAGCCAATCAGCCTGTGGCACTGCTGAGGTGTTATGGAGGCCCAGGATGCTTCGATAGCGGCCTTAAGCTCATCCACAGTGTTGGGTCTGGTGTCTCTCAACTTTCTCTTCACAATATCCCACAGATTCTCTATGGGCTTCAGGTCAGGAGAGTTGGCAGGCCAATTGAGCACAGTAATACCATGGTCAGTAAACCATTTAGCAGTGGTTTTGGCACTGTGAGCAGGTGCCAGGTCGTGCTGAAAAATGAAATCTTCATCTCCATAAAGCTTTTCAGCAGATGGAAGCATGAAGTGCTCCAAAATCTCCTGATAGCTCGCTGCATTGACCCTGCCCTTGATAAAACACAGTGGACCAACACCAGCAGCTGACATGGCACCCCAGACCATCACTGACTGGGTACTTGACACTGGACTTCAGGCATTTTGGCATTTCCTTCTCCCCAGTCTTCCTCCAGACTCTGGCACCTTGATTTCCGAATGACATGCAAAATTTGCTTTCATCCAAAAGAAGTACTTTGGACCACTGAGCAACAGTCCAGTGCTGCTTCTCTGTAGCCCAGGTCAGGCGCTTCTGCTGCTGTTTCTGGTTCAAAAGTGGCTTGACCTGGGGAATGCGGCACCTGTAACCCAGTCCACTGCTTTCACAGGTCCCCCAAGGTCTGGAATCGGCCCTTCTCCACAATCTTCCTCAGGGTCCGGTCACATCTTCTGGTTTGCAGCGTTTTCTGCCACACTTTTTCCTTCCCACAGACGTCCCACTGAGGTGCCTTGATACAGCACTCTGGGAACAGCCTATTCGCTCAGAGATTTCTGTGTCTTTCCCTCTTGCTTGAGGGTGTCAATGATGGCCTTCTGGACAGCAGTCAGGTCGGCAGTCTTACCCATGATTGCGGTTTTGAGTAATGAACCAGGCTGGGAGTTTTTAAAAGCCTCAGGAATCTTTTGCAGGTGTTTAGAGTTAATTGGTTGATTCAGATGATTAGGTTAATAGCTCGTTTAGACTACCTTTTCATGATATGCTATTTTTTTGAGATAGGAATTTTGGGTTTTCATGAGCTGTATGCCAAAATTATCAGTATTAAAACAATAAAAAACCTGAAATATTTCAGTTGTGTGTAATGAATCTAAAATATATGAAAGTTTAATTTTTATCAGTACATTAGAAAATAATGAACTTTATCACAATATGCAAATTTTTGGAGAAGGACTAGTGTGTGTGTGTGTGTGTGTGTACATGTATGTGCATGTATGTGTGTGTGTATATATATATATATATATATATATATATATATATATATATTTATTTATTATATAATTTTTTTTTTTTAGCAATTTATTATGCTATGTATGGAAAGCCATGACCATGGCTCGCTGCATTTCTCAAATATTTACAGCAGCGCCACGGTCACAACTCCCGCGTTTCTCGAGTACGTCATTGCTGGTATAGTGGCTTCCCACAATGTAACAGTTAATAAACAGTAATAATCCGGCAAGAGAAATTAGGGTTTGGTAACTTACTTGAGTGTTCTGAAGGTGGAGGAATGGGGGATGGTGCTGCTCGCTGCCCCACTGTCTGGCATTTTACCCACCGGTTTGGCCTTCAAACTGTTATCTGGCTTAACATCCATGTCTCAGTTTTACCGCTGGGAATCTCCAAAATAATATATTGCAGAATTGTAGGCATTATACTAACTGCTACGTACTAACTACTAGCGGAAGTTGCAAATGTATGTTGTTGTTTTTTGTGGCATTGAATGAACTTTTGTGGCATTCAACAAAGTGGTCCACTGCAGAAGAAGAACTGATTTCCATGATAGAAAACAGCTTACTTTGGGTAAACTTGTGTAATTATAGAGTCAGAGGCACGCATAGTCGGGGGTACTTTCTGGTATTGAAGGTAGTTCCAATCCTGGTGTTGGTGTAGGCATGGTTCTAGTTCTGATACTTTGCTTGATCTGTGTCCAGTTGATGACTCGTGACATACAAAATGCCTTTCCAGTTTGGACCCAGTTGCTTATTGAACGTGTAATGGGTAGGCTATCCTTGTTGATTGTAAACAATTTAGGTATTATATATTTAATAAAAAGAATGTAATTAATGTATAAATGTACATCGTTGGCTTAAAGTAGTTCTAATTTAATTCATTTTTATTTATATAGCACCTTTTATAATAGCCATTGTTTAAACATGTTTAATCATGTCTCCATAAACCAAACAAATCCCTAATGAGCACACCCCCGGTGATGTTGGAAGGAAAACCTTCCTTCAACAACAGGAGGAAGAAACCTTGAGAGGAACCAGACTCAAAAGGGAAACCCCTTCTCATTTGGGTGAAACCCAATAAAAAATGAAAACATGCAGAAGAAAGGTCGCTGTAGTTTAACATTAAGTCTCATTGGTTATCTTATAACTGTAATGGTAATTTTAGACATAAATCATTTCAGGAAAAGACTTAATACCACCAGCAGTAAAAAGTCATCTTCACAGTTTCTGAGTGTATATTTAGGTCCGTATGGATCATCAGCAGCAGGAGAGATTTCCTTCAAAGATGAGATCTCAAACCAGTAGGAGTACTTTAGGACAGTTCATAGAATGCTGGAGGACCAGAGCCACTGGTGTTTTAGAAGTAGCATTTGTACCTCAATACACACACACACGCACACACACACACACACACACACACACACACACTGAGAGAGAATTACAACAATGCTTTGTTACTCTTAGGATCAACATTAAACAGTATATGGATGGGAAGTAAGGTGAGCATCTCAGGGTTTGTTGCTGGTTGTTTTTTTGGTCTGCTCATTACACCAGTCACTTTGTCTGAGAAAAAAAAAAACATACATATCAGAGGATGCAGCACTATTCTTCTCACAGTTGTGCTTGCCTTAGAAATGTTTTTTTACTCGTGCTAAGAAAATATCACACACACACACACACAGACACAGAACGCCACACTGAGCCACACGCCGGGTGAACAGGTGCTCAGGTGGAATAGGGTTACTATGGCAGTAGTTCCAGGTTGCTCGCATTAAGCTAATTAACCCCTGTGGATGTTGCTAACATTAGCTTCAGTGACTGTGGGTCATATCTTCTAACTCTCAGTCTCATCTGAAATCAGGTGGGATTGTTGTCAGCTTTCCCCGAAAATACTGAAAGAAAAGTGGAAAGGAAAATGGATGGGTAGATATGTACAAATTGGTAGTAAACCATAGATCTCCCTTGGGTTGTGAGTGGACAGTCATGTTCTATAGCTGTATGATTTATGGAAAGTAGAGTGCCATGTATTGATGACGGTATATCACCAGAATACCAGCGATGTAAATGGAAAACAATCAACAATACCAGTTTGTAGCATGGGCATCATGGTGGTAATAGGAGTAAAACGGTCTCAGGTTCGAGTCACGTGCTCGGCGAGGGCATCTCTGTGTGAAGTTTGCATGCCCTCCTCTTGTGTGGGTTTCGTCTGGGTACTTTGGCTTTCTCTTACAGTCCAAAGACATGTAGTGATGCATATACTAATTGGCTGTTCCAAATTACCCACAGTGTGAGGGTGAATGGTTGTGTTTGTATTGCCATCTCAAGGTACTTGTATAGATTACCGTCCACAGCAAAATGTCACAAATGCTTTATAAGGTCAGTCAAACTACATAGCCTGGAAAAGGAAAGAATAAGATATGCAGCTAAGAATAAATATTAAGTATAGGAGACGTAGACCACGTGCAGAGATTATTAACCAAGTGCAGGGTGTCTTTTTCACTGACTCGTCCACAGTAACAACAAATCTTAAGGCCCAAGTATACTTGGAGTGTTTGGTGCTTTTTGCAATGCATACTCGGGACTCTCTGAACTGTACACATACCTGAATGCAGGTGCATTGTGAATTGATTTTAAAACTGGCTTCACCAACTGGGAGTGGCTAATGTTGCCTGACAATATCAGATAAGATAAAACAAAAAGCACAAAAGGCATGTGCGTCAGTTTCCAACTTGGAGAAGAGCTTCTTTATTCTTTAAAGGTCAGATATATTACACCCATTTTCAGTCCTTTAGTTTCCATTTCAGGCACCAGTGGAGCACCAAAGTACGATTTTCTTGTTCTGTTCTTTTTTTCTTTTCTTGAGACCGCATCCAATTCCCACCCATCAAGTATTGCCTTCCCTATCACACAACCACCACCAACCTGGGAGGGGTGGAAGCAGGCACACACCCCCTCCGTGACGTGCAATACTAGTCACCCACCTCTTTTCGAACTGCAGCGTATGCACATTTCATTGTGGGGGGGGAGCGCTATCCGCCCCTTGAACAAATGAGCTCACAGATGCGTGCAATTGGCTGGCGATTGCTGTGAGTGACAGGGAAGAGAGCGTATGCCGTCCCTCCCTTCCATGAGAGCTTGGCCAATTAGCTCCCATGGACTCCCAGTAATGGATGAGTCAGCAGTGGACAGGAATAGTGTTCAAAATAATAAGTGTTCAAAGGAATTTTGAGAGAAATTTTATATAACCTTCATGTAGAACACCTGCTGCCTTCCTTCCTTAAATAAGGGAGTAATTTCCTCCTGTTTATCAAAGATTGGATGGCGTCAATAATTGGACTCCACACTGACATTATTTTGAACACGCCCCTTTCAATTACTGATACAATTACACAGACTCAGCAGCATACATGTCATGGCTATTGGTTGTGTTGTATTTTATTACTCTACTACACGTGAGAGCAAATTATTTGTCATGTAGAAATATCATTTCTACCAAAAACACTGATTGATCAGATTAGTGATGTCTGACTGTAATTTTGAACACAACTACATATCATCAATCCGGTTTTAAGTCTGGTGCTTATTTACCAATTTTGTGTGGCACATGTAAATTCGGTGGTTCACTGTGTTCTGATTCATGTTGTTACTGGACCTGTGGAGACCTTAGCAGAGGCTCAGCGGGATGTGAAAATAACGAGGTCTTTCTCTCGTCACAAACTGAGTGTGATAAAGGTGTAAACTCAAAATTGAGATGTTTTATTTCAAAAACTGTGTTCATAATATGTAGATATTTTGATATGACATTTTCTCCCAGGCATGTACTAAAGATGTTTATGCATTGATTCACAAATAAACTTGGACATGAAAATATTTATTCAAGTGTAAAGTTAGGTCGTTGGAAAATGTGCCAGGTTCATGACCAGACTGAGGTGTGTATGTGTGCCTGCAGCTATGTGTTTTATTTATATATATATATATATATAATTTATAGACAGTAATCCCCCTTATGTCGCTTGCGCGAAATGTGAAAAACCGCGAAATGACTTCTGCCGCTTCTTAAGGACACCCACCCACCTATATATTATATAAAATTTATATAGAAGTTAAAGTGTTCTATACATGTTAATGTCATACAGGCAACATGTATTAATATATAAATAAGATATACACCATATAATGACAACATATATAAAACAAACCTTATAAATAACAAATCCATGGCCACGTCGAGAAGGAGAATCACTGGCGGCACTGGTGCTTGGTTTGGGGCTTTTCAGCACTTACAGAGCTTTTGCTTTAGTACGTATCATGTTAGTGTCCAAACTTACAGGCATTTAACTCTCTTTCCCTCTCTCCAACTGCATGCGTTGGTGAGGGGCGTGGCTGTTACCCGCAGGCAAAATCCAGGAAGCGCACCTGAACCTGTGTGTGTGTGTGTGTGTGTGTGTGTGTGTGTGTGTGTACACACAGGGGGTGGACAAAATAATGGAAACACCTAACATTTTGGCATCATTATCTTTGAAGATAATTTAAACAATCAAAACTTGGCACATGTTATGTTTTTTGTATAATGATTTTGTTATTTGATATGTTGATGTAAAATCAATGTATTTTTTTTTTCTTTTTTAGATATTGAAAACATTAAACAGATATTGAAAACATTAATCATACACCATTATGGCAGACCTCTCAGATTCTCAGGCCAAATTGTTGGTGCTCATATGGTCGGTGCTAGTGGAACAAAAACTGCCCAAATGTTCGGTGTTTCAAGAGGTACTGTCTCAAAAGTAATGACTGCCTTTGAAAGAGAGGGAAAAACGTCCTCAGCAAAGCTCAAGTCTGCCATCGTCTCTAAAAGAGTTGGAGGGTATTCTAACTGAAGAATGGCTTAAAATTCCTTTGGAAAGAATTCACAAGTTGTGAGTCAATACATATGCCAAGTTTATGATGCCAAAATGTTAGGTGTTTCCATTATTTTGTCCACCCCCTGTATGTGCGTATATACAGGGATCCCTCACTACTTCACACTTCAATTCATGTGGCGTCAATGCATTGCGTTTTTAATTTTTAATAATTTTTTTTATTTTTAATATTCATCAAATTAAAAAATAAGAAAATTAAGAAAGAATAGGTGAAAAGGTTAAGGAAAATGCCACAAAACAGGAACAATTATGCAAAAAACAAACACCCAAACAAAACAAAAAAACCAACCCAAAACCCCTCTCATCAAAAGTAATTAAATTGTTGTGAGGTGTGCAACTGTGTGTGTATTTATATTTTATTTACATTTTATTATAAGCATTTATAGTGTTGAATAAGTATTTATTGATATATATATATATATATATATATATATATATATATACACACACACACACACACACACACACATCTACATGTACGCATATGTCAGTTGAGGGGGGGATCTCGGTCCCAATTAACCGCGGAAAGTGAGGGATCCCTGTACATACTGTGTGTGTGTGTGTGTGTATATATATATATATATATATATATATATATATATATATATATATGCTAGTCCTTCTCAAAAAATTAGCATATTGTGATAAAGTTCATTATTTTCTGTAATGTACTGATAAAAATTAAACTTTCGTATATTTTAAATTCATTGCACACCAACTGAAATACTTCAGGTCTTTTATTGTTTTAATACTGATGGTTTTGGCATACAGCTCATGAAAAATCAAAAACTCAAAAAAAATCTTAAAAAATTAGCATATTTCATCCGACCAATAAACAAAGTGGTTTTAATACAAAAAAAGTCAACCTTCAAATAATTATATTCAGTTACGCACTCAATACTTGGTCGGGAATCCTTTTGCAGAAATGACTGCTTCAGTGTGGCGCGGCATGGAGCCAATCAGCTACTGGCACTGCTGAGGTGTTATGGAGGCCCAGGATGCTTCGATAGCAGCCTCAAGCTCATCCCCAGTGTTGGGTCTGGTGTCTCTCAACTTTCTCTGGTCAGTAAACCATTTAGCAGTGGTTTTGGCACTGTGAGCAGGTGCCAGGTCGTGCTGAAAAATGAAATCTTCATCTCCATAAAGCTTTTCAGCAGATGGAAGCATGAAGTGCTCCAAAATCTCCTGATAGCTCGCTGCATTGACCCTGCCCTTGATAAAACACAGTGGACCAACACCAGCAGCTGACATGGCACCCCAGACCATCACTGACTGTGGGGACTTGACACTGGACTTCAGGCATTTTGGCATTTCCTTCTCCCCAGTCTTCCTCCAGACTCTGGCACCTTGATTTCCGAATGATATGCAAAATTTGCTTTCATCCAAAAAAAGTACTTTGGACCACTGAGCAACAGTCCAGTGCTGCTTCTCTGTCGCCCAGGTCAGGCGCTTCTGCCGCTGTTTCTGGTTCAAAAGTGGATTGACCTGGGGAATGTGGCACCTGTAGCCCATTTCCTGCACACGCCTGTGCACGGTGGCTCTGGATGTTTCTACTCCAGACTCAGTCCACTGCTTCCATAGGTCCCGCAAGGTCTGGAATCGGCCCTTCTTTCACTTTTTCCTTCCCACAGACGTCCCACTGAGGTGCCTTGATGCAGCACTCTGGGAACAGCCTATTCACTCAGAGATTTCTTTCTGTATCTTACCCTCTTGCTTGAGGGTGTCAATGATGGCCTTCTGGACAGCAGTCAGGTCGGCAGTCTTACCCATGATTGCGGTTTTGAGTAATGAACCAGGCTGGGAGTTTTTAAAAGCCTCAGGAATCTTTTGCAGGTGTTTAGAGTTAATTGGTTGATTCAGATGATTAGGTTAATAGCTCGTTTAGAGTACCATGATATGCTAATTTTTTGAGATAGGAATTTTGGGTTTTCATGAGCTGTATGCCAAAACCATCAGTATTAAAACAATAAAAGACCTGAAATATTTCAGTTGGTGTGCAATGAATCTACAATATATGAAAGTTTAATTTTTTGAGAAGGACTAGTATGTGTGTTTTCTATATATATATATATATATATATATATATATATATATATATATTATATATATATATATATAAAATGTCTGTTTTCCTTTTTCCCTTTTTACTCAGGAGTCGCCACAGCGAATCATCTGATTCGCACATTTGATTTGGCAGAGGTTTTTACGTCGGATGCCCTTCCTGTCACAACCCTTTTAGCATATTGAAGGGGGGGACAGTGACAACCCTGTGGAGAGTGGGACTCGAGCCCCCAACCTTTGGATCAGCGATCCAGCGCCCTATACCACTAGACCACCACTGCCCCCAGAGTGTGTGTGTATATATATATATATATATATATATATATATATATATATATATATATATATATATATATATATATATAATGTATATGCGTGTGTGTCATGTTGATGTGCCACAGCTCTGACTGGTTATTGCTCGAAGCACATCGCTTGAGAAAGTTTCCCTTCATTGCTAGTTTTGTTGGTGCTCATTGAGTTTACATGGTTGCTCGTTGCTTCCTGTGTGGGTGCAGCATCACACTGTGAACTTGTATCAACACAAATGAAGGTATTCCGATAGAGCCATCTGTAAGCAAAAGCTGTATCCGATACCATCCGAACAAATGAACTTTAGACAGATTAAAAATTCATGTTTTTTCTTCAGTCGCTGTAACCTTTATGTGGCCATCTAAAAAAAAATAAATAAAAATATTATAACAGGCACATCCCTAAATCTACTGCTTATGAAGTGGACAAATTAGTTCCTGGGAGAATAAATTTGGCAAATTTGATCACGTAGGAGGTAAAAACACCCAGATTATCAGAAACCCCAAACCCAATCGAACCTCAAATCATCCGAACCCCAAAAACGACATGTAGCCAGAACCGGTGTCCAGCCGGCTGGTGATTTTATGCAAATCCGTCCCGAATACCCGTGACTCAGTTTTGCAGCAGTGGGGTCGCCTGGCCTCGAGACGCAGGATGACATCATGTTTCTGTTCCGGACTTAGTCATCCAGTTGTGTGAAAATATGTGTGGTGCATCATCGGTGGTGTATATTGAGAACATTTCTCTTACTGTTTGATCTAATCTATGATGCTATCAGATTTAGCCCACAAGCTGTCTTGTCAATCAAGTTGTTATCCTGCAGTTTATCTTGCTGTAGCAAACAGCCTGGACATGCAGAGCAGTGAGTGAGCTGCTTTATGAATAATGCACGCTGTGATGATATCCTGGGGATGAAGAATGTGGTGTACTGCATCAGAACCTTCGGCTTTCACTTTCAGCCTGTTTTCTTTTTCTGCCTCCATTCAGGGAAAGGCAGACTGTCTTCCCTTCGTCCACTTTTCCACTCACCTCAGTGTTTCACTTCTTCCGGTCCCGAGCAGCGACCACGGTTGTCTCTTGTCTTCACTGGGGTTAATCTGAGAGTAACTGGAAGGAAGAAAAGAGAGGAAGTGGGGTGCCCCCCCCCCCCCCACATACACTTCAGAAAGAGCATTTTGATTTTTGGAGAGCTTTGTTTGTTCCTCTCGGTTTTGTTGTTAGGGAATTGAATAGACTCGCAGCTGGATGTGTGTGTGTGTGTGTGTGTGTGTGTGTGTGTGAGAGAGAGAGAGAGAGAGAGAGAGAGAAGAATAAGGGCTGGGCTGTGGTCTGGCATTAGGCTCTTCCTCTTTCTCTGTCCTGCTTTGCCTCTCATTCTCTTTCTATGAAATGGAACACTGTCTGTCTCGTTCACATCATCGCTTTGAACAACATGGGGGGGGGTACTTGGGTGCTAAAGCCAAATAAAGTGGAAGAATAAAAACGAAGGAAAAGAGAATGCTGTTGATTATGGAGAGCCATGTTGAGATTCGAGAGCTAGTTAGAGCCTGAAGTCGAGAGCACACAAATCAACTTTTGTGGCCTAAAATACTGCATGCAATTGAATTATGCACAGAATTGCAGCTGGCTCGGTGCCCTCTCCGGGGGAAAAGTGGGTTAGCGGTGGGAATGTGCATGTACAGACCCTCAATTCTTCTCAAGCGGTGCAGAAAAGCCCCTGAAGGTTCTGTTTTCAGATTGGGTGTGTGACTGATCTGTTACGCATGTGATCATTGACAGGGTGATGTGATGCAGCTTGACGCAAAGCAACTTACTGTTACTATGACAAAATGGATTATTCTCTCATGGCAACACATTGTAATATCTTTTATTCTTTTTATTACAGGGTAGGGTTGCAAAAAAAAAAAAAAAAAAAAACCCACCCCGGTTTTATTTTCCTATTTGGTCTTTGTTGGTTTATCCTTTTTGGTCACAAATGCAGGCGTTACAGGTGGAAGCCACAGCTTGAACCACGGCTCAGATCACACCTGTCGTGACACTACACATGTTCCAAATCACTGTAAAAATGGATGGGTACACTGATCTCGATGTAGGTATCAGGAAGTTAAGCTAAATGTTCGGATCCATTGTCTCACACTTTGTTTAATCTCAAACCTGAATAGCTTCAGTGGAGAGCAAACACAAACAGTCAGCCTTTGCATTCCATTGACTATATCACCTGTTTTTTAGAACCTCCTACAAGTGGAACCCAACTTCTTGGGTACGGTGGTCTTTGTGCTATTGATTGGTGGGGTATCATCACTCCTACCGTGCCATCACAGACCCTGGCTTTTGAACTTGTTCTTGAGAAGAGTCTGGATAGTAATTTTCATCCTTGGTCCAGAGCACTCAACACCCATTTCCTTCAGGGGTGGGGATGATGGGGGGTGTCTTGGCGAAGACTGGGTTGAGGGATAGCTCATTGTAGTGCTACGGCTCATCCGCATCGAAAATATTAATTTGAGGTGGTTCAGATGCTTGATTAGAATGCCTCCTGGTTGCCTCCCAGTGGAAGTGTTCTGCGCATGCCAAGTGAGAGGAAGCCCCAGAATGGACCCATAACTCACTGGAGGGGTTATATATTCTGTCTGGTCTCAGAATGCCTCAGGATCCCCAGGAGGAGCTGGAGAGTGTAACTGGGGTGAAGGACCTACTACTAGCAGTTTATTTGAAATAGGCTGCTGCCACCTAGTGGAAGGATGACTAATTAGGTTTCATGGTAATCGTTGATACGAAGAATGTACAATAATCATGTCATTGAAAGCTCTTACGGGTCACATAAAATGAGACGGCGAGCAGGATCGGGCTTGAGATTGACGCCTGTGCCATACCATCGGATGGTCGACTTTTCAAATCCTTCTGATTCGCAGTCCGTCCGTTACATGTTTCTCGTGATTGTTATTTCAGTTTCCCTCGTGGTCGAGTCGTATATCTGGAGATTAATTTTGTAAATTAAAATGGCCGCCAGCGTCTATCTTTAAGAGTCATTATGTCTGGTTATGACCATCTCTGTCAAACTACCATTGGTGTCTCTTCTTCTCACTGTGGCTTGATGTCCGGTTGATGTCTTTGTTTTTTTTTCAATTCCAGGAATTCTATATGGCTGCCTAACTGCCATCTTTTTTTCATCGCTGTTTCTCGAACTCTACTATCCAGGATAGGTGCTTATTTCATGTATGGCTCCCCCCTGAGGCCTATTTGTGCACCTGATGATTTATTTCTTTATTAATTGCTTCTCCAAATTCATAAATTTTAAATGGATGCAAAGCCGGTCTGTCCGTAACCCGCTGCTTTTAGCATCTATTCCAAGGAGACAGCGAATCCAATTTTAATGATATTTTGCATGTAGATTCCCCCTATGGTACAGTTGTTCACCTGAGTAATTATTGTTTTTTCCCCCTCATTTGCATACTTAATATGGCTGTGATGTTTATATTTTCCTGGGAGCTACTGTATTCCTTGGAAATTACTGAAGAGAACCAAGTAATATTAAGGGGGTGCGTCTGGTGTTGGTCTTAGTTTTGTGTTTTTGGACATTAGCTGATAAATTAAAGCTCAGCATCACACATCAAAGTTAAAAATAAATATTCTTCACAACAACAAGTAAATATATTTCCGTATAAATATAAATCCAGCCAGGATAGAAATCTAAAGAGTCAGCAGTGAGGCTCCTAAATTCCTCTTATTAATTCCCTGAAAGAAGTGATCGTTACTCAAAAGTTTGATTTCAGTGGATCTCAGTTCTCTGATCCCATGGATCACTCTCTTTTTTTAAAATAATTTTTTAGCTCCCGCCCACAATGTGGCTTGGTAGCCATAGAAATAGCTTCTGACTGTCTGTCCATCACATTTTAATTTGTGCACGTTTACTTGCGGTGTGCCTGAAGCTAGCGCTGTTAAACGTGGTCTGCTTGTTGACGACTGCGGGTGCTCGGATGAGTTTTTATGTTCGTGACCTTGACCTACTTTTCAAGGTCATGTTGTCAAAACTGTACATTAGGCCCCTGGACATTTACTTCCTGCCTGCTGAAGCTGAGGCTTTCAAATTTGCTCCGCTTGTTAAAGTTTCAGATTCAACAATTAATCGTCTACTCACCTTCAACTCGTATGCTGAACCATTTCATCCTCCCATGTTGTGAGGAGGCTGTAGCCTATCTCAGCCGACTCTGGGTGAAGGCAGGATACACCCTGAACAGCTCAGCAGACCATGACAGGGCAACACACACAACTTAGACCTGAATGTCAACGTGGAGTGGCGAGTTAGCCTGACGTGCATGGCTTTGCTGCACTGTGGAAGGAAATGGGGTTTTTCCCGAGGAAACCCGCAAACTCCGCACCGAAACGACCTCGCTGAGGTTTAAAATAACGAAATGATAGGAGGACGCTCATAATATCTGAATTACATTGTTATAACCTGGTGCCTCTCAACAAGACGGTCCTGGGTTCAAGTCCTGGGACTGTGGATGTTTCTGTGAGGAGGTTGTATGCTTTTTTTTTCCATGCTTGTGTGGGTTTTTTCCAGATAACCCGGTTTCTTTCACATTCCAAAGACTGCACATCAAGCAGTAGGCGCACCGGCTCTTCCAAATTTCCCCTAGGAGTGTGGGTGTGTGTGTGTGTGTGTGTGTGTGTGTGTGTGTGTGTGTGTGTGTGTGTGTGTGTATGTGTGTGTGTGTATGTGTGTGTATGTGTGTGTATATGTGTGTGTGTGTATATGTGTGTATATGTCTGTGTGTGTATATGTGTGTGTGTGTATATGTGTGTGTGTGTATATGTGTGTGTGTGTGTGTATATGTATGTGTGTGTGTATATGTGTGTGTGTATATGTGTGTGTGTGTGTGTGTGTGTGTGTGTGTGTATGTGTGTGTGTATGTATGTGTGTGTATGTGTGTGTATGTGTGTGTATGTGTGTGTGTGTTGCCCTGCAATGGTCTGGGAAACGTGTACCCCACGTTCACCCAGTGTCGGCTGGGGTGGTCGGAGCCTATCTCTGAACAGTTTACCAGACCATTGTAGGCCAACTCGAATAGCGTTCAGTGAATGCGATTATAAGATTAATAATAACGTGAATGATTGTAGAATTACTTTTCAGTGCTCAGTGAACTTAAAGTTTTTCATGCAATTTTTTTTCCCCCCAAGAGGCTGCTGCTCCAGTGGTTCAATGCAGCTGATTAGATGCCTGCACTGCCCCCTTCTGGACACTCAGTAATAAAGCATCGTTCAAGTCTAACATGATGGTTCATGTTAAAATATTAATAATGATTAAATTTATTAATAGTGAGAATGATGAAGAGAATCACAACAAAGCCTTGTTCACTCCGTTTCTCTCACACGGATGTGTCTGTCCGTTTTTAAATTATATTTATTTATTTCCAGAAAGTGTCCTTCTGTCGATGCAGTGAAACGAAACAAGAACACTTCTGGGGTTTTTGAAGCTTTTATTTATAGCTGTGTTGAGAGCATGGTGTCAGCACGCATGCAGATGAGATCAGTGCGGCCTTCGGATTGGAACACAATGACGGCCTGTGTTCTCTCACGCACTGCTGCATTTTAATCACTGTGAGGCATCAGAGAGCCAGTGCATGGCTGAGCTAAGCACACCCACAGATGACTGACAGCTTCTAGAGAATTCTCAGCCATCACAGAGTCAAGGCTGTTTTGTTGTTTTTGTCTCACACACACACACACACACACACACACACACACAGAGCGCTGTCCACTTTCTGCCTATCAAGCCACCCTGTGTGTGTGTGTGTGTGTGTGTGTGTGTGTGTGTGTGTGTGTGAACGAACATGGTTTGAACTTCCTCCCATATTACCTGGAAGTCCCGCCCCCTCACCAGGCCTTTTCATTTCCTGCAATAATAAATTATTTTATTTTGTAAACATAAAGTTGAAACTCTCCGTATGATGAATGTGGCTCAATGTGGATGTGTATATTATTAATATCGGTATCTATCATCGAATTAATCCTGGCTCCGCCCACTGCATTAGTGCCAGACACATTATCTCTTTATTCATCCTATGTGTGCGTGCATGTGTACAGCCATCTGAACTTCCTTGTGGACTCGTGTTACTCTCTACTTAAAGGTAGATGTACTGGTCTGAGGTCATAGCTCATGGTCACATGATGTCATTTCGAAAATAAACCTTGTACACTCTGTGTTACTTAATGCCCCCCTGAGCTGATCCAGGTTTTATGTGACAGACTAATGCATACACCAGAAATATTCGGAACAACTCAGGTTAGGAAAAGGACGTCAGTTCCCAGCAGTACAATAAATTAAAAAAATATAGATATTTATTTATACTCAATAAATGATGATTGAGTGGAGCCAATGGAGGGAGCGACTGTACAAGCACGGAGCACTGATTGGCTACCTCTTGATCCTGAGAGGGGGTTCTGGGCTGGTTGTAGTGAAGGTCAGCGACGGTAGGTGAAGGTCGGCAGCGGCTGTTGATGTCTTGAGTCTTGATTCTCGCAGCAGTATCCTCGGTGGTCCAGGTTCCAGCGTAGTCCGTTCCAAAAGCTGAAAATGTGAAATGTTTGGGCAGTTTTTGGATGAAAGAGAAAAGATAAAATGAAATGTCTCTGGAACAAACTGTCCAGTGCAACACTACAAACTAGAGGAGTACTTGGAGTAGAAAGTAGTGTTCCACTCCTTCCCTTTCCTGAAAATCCATGAGTTACTGATGTGGTTTTAAAACCCTATGTATGATATTACATGCGCTAAAATATGCTTCATAAACACATTCTATAGCCAGTCTTACTCATTAATAAAATAATAATGCAGTAAAATGTAGTAATGATTGAGTGAAAACTTTTTAATTTTGTACTGTGATAATATTTATGAATAAATAAAGCGCTGAGGCTCCTTACTAGAAGCCAGAGAAGATGCAGGGCGTTTGAGTGACATCATAGGGCTTAAATAATCATTAAAAACACAAAAAAAACATGAATTCACAATTCAAGCAATCACATTGATCACCTGTGTTTGAGGGAGAAAATAAAGAGGAGTACGCATCATCAGCTACCAATCAGCAGGAGGGAGAGACAAAAGCTCTCAGCCATTGGCTAAATTTGAATCACGTGCCAGTAATTTCCGGATTTGCCGCTAATCCTCGAGAATGGGCAAGGGCTTACTTTATTATTACTTGGCAACATTATAATGAAATATCTCCCCCTAGTGGGCATCAAATGATCATTTCCATCCATGTTAATTAGATATGGGGATTTAAATTTATTTATTTTTGTTAAATTCTATGAACAGATCCACTCCTAAATGTTATGGGTTCTTTCCAGGCCCAAGTTCCACCCCTCCACCAAGTTTGGTGAATATCAGATCAGTAATGGTTGTATAGTCCTGCTAAAAGACAACAAACCACATGATGGAGGTACCGGTGGAGGTACCGGTGCTCGTTAGAAAGTGATGAAATATGTACATATTTTTACACACTTTTGCAAAAAAACAGTAAAAACATCAGGGAACAATATCAGTGTGACTGGAGCTGTGTGTAAGAGGATTTTATATATATATTTCCTGTTGGATTTATTTTTATAGCTTTGTTTACATTACTGTAGAATCTCTGAACGTGCCCCCCCCCCCCCTTTCCCCTCATCTGGTGGAGGTCACTACCCTGGTTTTCAGTTCCGAGTGATGGGTGTTGGGGATGTGGAGGTTGGGCTGCTGTGCCTTTAGCCTTGTACAGTGTATTAATGTGTGTCCGTGTTCGGGTGACTCCGGGTAGATGGAGGTCGTGATCCGGGTCGTGTTTGTTGTGGAGGCTGTGAGTTTCTCATCACTCCGTCTTGCTCTTTTCTTCCAGCGCGACCCAAAAGACCTTTCTGTTGCTGAGGTCTTGTGATGCGCCGCAGAGTTCCATCTGCTCAGATAATAAATAAATAATAATACACAGTATCTGTTTATGAACTCCTGAGATACACGTGATTTATACACACACACACTCATTACATTATTCATGATTTCTCTCCAAGCACCTTGATAATGTCTCCAGGGTAGGAGTTTGTGTGCGCGTGTGTGTGCGCGTGTGTGTGCGCGCGTGTGCGTGCGTGTGTAAGTTGTACACTATGCTATCTTTTCGTTCTCTCCTTGAAGTCTCCCATTCTCCATGGGGATCCCCCCATCTCTTTATCTCTCTCTACCGTCCTTTCCTGTCCTTCATACCCCCATCAATCAATCTATCCATCTCTTCACATGCTGGGACGGCATTTAATTTAATGAATGCCACATTTTTATTCTGTTCTTTATCTCTCCTCTTTCTTTCTCTTTCTGCTTCTGTTTCTTTTGCTGTTTGTCTGCCTCTCTCTCTCTCTCTCTCTCTCTCTCTCTCTCTCTCTCTGTCTCTCTCTCTTTCCGTTTCTGTCTGTCTGTCTGTTCCCCTCTCTCTTTCCCTCTCACCCCACCTCCCCCTCTCCCTCTCTCTCTCCCTTTGCCTCGCTCCCTTCCCCCTCTCCTCTCCCTCTCGCCTCTCTCTTTCCCTCTTTTCTCCCCACCTCTCTCTCCCTTTCCCTCTCTCCCACCCCTCATCTTCCTCCTTTCACCTCCCCTCTCGCCTTCTATCCCTCTCCTCTCCCCTCTTTTTCTCTCACTCCCTCTCCTGCCTTTCTGTCTGCTTCTGTTTCTTTTGCTGTTTGTCTGCCGTTTTCAGTCTCGCTCTGTCTAATTGTCTGCCTGTCTTTCTTTCTGTCTGTCTCTCTGTCTAGTTTCTTCTCTTTCTTTTCTCCCTGTCTGCTTTTCTCTGTGTCTCACTTTGTCTCATCTCTTCCTCTCGTCCTCTCGTCCTCTCCTCCGGGGTGTTTTTGTGATCTAAGTGAGTTCTGTTCTTCTCCCCTCGGTCTCAAAGAGGATCTTTTATGGCTTTGTGATGAATAATTCCCTGCATTGCGCTCAAACTTAAAAGGCTTCCTGTGTTCCATAAGATTCCGCTTGGGTTCAGCCAACTTGCATCCCGTGCTGAGTCCTCCCCCACCCCCTCTCCTTCTCCCCCCCCATCTCTTTCTCTCTGTGCGTGTGGCGCGTGTGCGCTAGTTCACAGTGTTATAACTGAGTTGACGTGTTTGTGGTAGTGTGATGTGATGTTTGTTGTGGAAGGAAATGAAGATTTGGAAGCTGTTGGTATTTCAGTTAAAGGAAAACACCCACAGAGGTGAGTGAGAGTCGCGGCGCCGTCGTGTTCTGAGATCACACACTGACAGCTAGATGGCAACAGAACACTGAGTGATAAACAGCACAGCACACTCAGACTCTATTTATCCATTCAGATCTCTCCCTCCCCCTCCTCTCCCTCGCTCTCTCCTTCTCCCTCTCTCCCTCCCTCTCTTCCAACCCGCTATTCCCTCCCTCCCTCTCTCTCTCTCTGTTTCCCTCTCCTTGTCTACCTCCCCCTCACTCCCCCTCTCTTTTTCCCACTTTCTCTGTCTCGCTCTCTCTCTCTCTCTCTCTCTCTCTCTCACTCACACAATCCCCTCCCTCTCCTTTTCTCCCTCCTCTCCCTCTCCTTTTCTCCCTCCCCCACTCCTCTCCCTCTCTCTTTCTCCCTCTTTCCTTGTCTGGCTCCCTCTTTCTCTCACTCCCTCTCTCATCTCTCTCTCTCTCTCTCTCCCATGTAGTTTTCCTTATTTTTCTTTTTTGTTGTTTATTTTCACTCTTTTCTCTTAAAGACTTCCATGATCTGACACACAGCACAGACACCTCGTTCTGCATGAATTGACTTCATCCTCCGAACCCTCAGCTTTTCTCCCCCATCCAACTGCGGCGCATCCTCACCATCACTTCCTGTTCCTTGGTGACCCGGAAATTGTTTTGCCTCCATGTTGGCAGAGCGTGGTGTGTTTTCATACATCCATCTCTATCTGTAACGAAGTTGATGACTTCATGACTTTGTTTACGTTTCTCTGGCTCTCACATGTTTATACTTTGGCCTGTGAAATGATTGATTTTTGAGAACACGCTGTCCTGTGGAGTGGAGCAGTTCAGAGCGGTGTGCATGAGTTGAAGGTAGATTTCGGGGCATTTGGAGGACGAGCATATGGTGTGAACGGTGTTGTGTAATTAAGGGGAATCTGGCAGGGTGTGTGCCATGGTGATGCCCCAGAGGGTATTGGCTCAGCTGCTGGATTTCTTGCCGCCTCACTTGGGGAGATTGTGGGTGTGTGTGTGTGTGTGTGTATGTGTGTGTGTGTGTGTGTGTGTGTGTGTGTGTGTAAAGAACAACAAACTGACCATGTCTATGATTTTGGAATAAAAAGTTCTGAAATTAACTTTCTGTTTGCTTTATATGATCACCCATTATTCTAACTTCATTCCCCTGTGGATCCTCTTTAATACACACACACACACACGCGCACACACACACACACACACACACACACACACACAGGTTCTAAAGCAAACACTCAGTATAACTGGGAAGAGCAGGAGGATGTTTACACGTATACTAGCTCAAGTAACCCATTTTAACTCGTACCTGCCACATCGACACCAGCTAGGGTTGTCAGTGAGAGGTCACTAGCTAGAAGTACATTCAAAGATCGCAGACCCCCACCAAGGTTGTTCAGTCCCATCTGTACATGGGTTACAGTGGTAGATGATGTAGTATTATGCATCAGTTCTGTATTTTTTCTTCTGGCACGTTCTGTGTGATTTCTGCTTTCTTGCCTTATAGTGCGTCTCTCCCCCCAAAAAAAAAAAAAAAAAAAAAAACCCTTCAACACCTCCCTGAATCCATATTCAAACCACACCCAAAATTTAATCAGTTTGTTGGCCCGGACATACATTCGCTGAAAAATTTGTGTCAATTTGTCTATTAGTTTTCAAGTTATCGTGGTCTCTTTCTCTCTCTCTCTCACTCACACACACACACACACACACACAGACACATGGTGGAGGTAATTACTGATCACTCTTAGTATAGACAGTTCTTCTTCTTCTTTTCCTTTCGGCTGTTCCCTTCAGGGGTCGCCACAGCAAATGATCTGCCTCCATCTCTCCCTGTCCTCTGCATCTTCTACTCTTACTCCAACGACCTTCATGTCCGCCTTCACCGCATCCATAAATCTTCTCTTTGGTCTTCCTCTGGGCCTTTTGCCTGGTAGTTCCAACCTCAGCATCCTACGACCAATATACTCACTATCCCTCCTCTGTACATGTCCAAACCATCTCAATCTAGCCTCTCTGACTTTGTCTCCAAAACATCTAACATGTGCTGTCCCTCTGATGTACTCATTTCTGATCCTATCCATCCTCGTTACTCCCAAAGAGAACCTCAACATTTTCATCTCTGTTACCTCCAACTCTGACTCCTGTCTTTTCCCCAGGGCCACTGTCTCTAAACCATACAACATTGCTGGCCTCACCACTGTCTTGTACACTTTTCCCTTCATTCTTGCCGATACTCTCCTATCACACATCACACCGGACACTTTTCTCCATCCATTCCATCCTGCCTGCACGCGCTTCTTCACCTCTTTTCCCCACTCTCCATTGCTCTGGATTGTTGAGCCTAAGTACTTAGAATCCTCCACCTTCTTTATCTCTGCCCCCTGTAACCTCAAAGTTCCTCTTGGGTCCTTGTCGTTCACACACATGTATTCTGTCTTACTAAGACTAACCTTCAATCCCCTCCTTTCCAGGGCATACCTCCACCTCTCTAGATTTTCCTCCACTTGGTCTCTGCTCTCACTACAGATCACGATGTCATCTGCAAACATCATAGTCCATGGAGATTCTTGTCTAACCTCGTCTGTTAGCCTGTCCATCACCATAGCAAACAAGAAGGGGCTGAGAGCTGACCCTTGATGCAGTCCCACCTCCACCTTGAACTCTTCTGTCACACCAACAGCACACCTCACCACTGTCTTACATCTCTCATACATGTCCTGCACCACTCTAACATACTTCTCTGTCACTCCAGACTTCCTCATACAATACCACAGTTCTTCTCTCGGCACCCTGTCATAGGCTTTCTCCAGATCCACAAAGGCACAATGCAGCTCCCTCTGCCCTTCTCTGTACTTCTCTATTAACATCCTCAAAGCAAACACTGCATCTGTGGTGCTCTTTCTTGGCATGAAACCAAACTGTTGTTCACAAATGCTGACCTCTGCCCTTAGTCTTGCTTCCACTATTCTTTCCCATAGCTTCATTGTATGGCTCATCAACTTTATCCCTCTGTAGTTGCCACAACTCTGTACATCTCCCTTGTTCTTAAAAATGGGCACAAGCACACTTCTCCTCCATTCCTCTGGCATCTGTTCACTTTCTAAGACCTTGTTGAATATTCTTGTCAGAAAATCTACTGCTACCTCCCTAGACACTTCCATACCTCAACTGGTATGTCATCAGGGCCAACTGCCTTTCCATTCTTCATCCTCTTCAATGCCCTCCTCACTTCTCCCTTACTAATCTTTGCTACTTCCTGCTCCTCAACGGTCACCCCTTCTACTCTTTTTTCTCTCTCATTTTCTTCATTCATCAGCTCTTCAAAGTACTCTTTCCATCTTCCCAGTACACTTCTGTCATCAGTCAATACATTTCCCTCTCTGTCCTTTATCACTCTAACTTGCTGCATGTCTTTCCCATCTCTATTTCTCTGCTGTGCTAACCTGTATAGATCATTTTCTCCCTCCTTACTGTTCAACCTATCATACAAGTCATCATACGCCCTCTGTTTGGCCTTTGACACTGCTACCTTCGCCTTACGCTGTGTCTCCCTGTACTCCTGTTTACTCTCTTCGGTCCTGTCAATGTCCCACTTCTTCTTGGCCAACCTCTTCTTTTGTACACACTCCTGCACTTCCTCATTCCACCACCAAGTTTCCTTATCTACTTTCCTTCCAGAGGACACACCAAGTACTCTCCTACCGGTCTCCCTGATCACATTGGCTGTGGTTGTCCAGTCCTCTGGAAGCACTTCCTGACTACCCAAAGCCTGTTTCAACTCCTCCTTGAAGACAACCACGACACTCTTCCTTTTTCAGCTTCCACCACTTTGTCTTCTGCTCTGCCTTTGCCTTTTTCACTTTTCTCACCATCAGTGTCATCCTGCACACCACCATCCTATGCTGTTTGGCAACACTCTCACCAACTACTACTTTGCAGTCACTGACTTCCTTCAAATTACATCGCCTGCACAAGATGTAGTCTACCTGTGTGCTCTTACCTCCGCTTTCATAAGTCACCCTATGCTTCTGTTTCTTCTTGAAGAAAGTATTCACCACAGCCATTTCCATCCTTTTTGCAAAATCGATCAACATCTGTCCTTCTGTGTTCCTGTCCTGGATACCAAACCTGCCCATCACTTCCTCGTCCCCTCTGTTGCCTGCACCAACATGTCCATTGAAGTCTGCTCCAATGACCACTCTTTCACCTCTGGGGGTATTCTGCATCACTTCATCTAAATCACTCCAGAATCTCTCCTTCTCTTCTAGCTTACATCCTGCCTGTGGGGCATAAGCACTAACAACATTGACCATCACGCCTTCAATTTCTAACTTGAGACTCATCACTCTGTCTGACACTCTTTTCACGTCTAGAACATTCCTGACAAACCCCTCCTTCAAGATGACTCCTACTCCATTTCTCTTCCCATCCACACCATGATAAAACAGTTTAAACCCTGCTCCTAAGCTTCTAGCCTTTCTACCTTTCCACCTTGTCTCCTGAACACACAGTATGTCCACCTTCCTCCTCTGCATCATGTCAGCCAGCTCCCTATCTTTTCCTTGCATAGTTCCAACATTCAAAGTCCCTACTCTCAGTCCTAGGCTCACACATTTCCTCTTCTCTCTCTGCCTACGGACACGCCTCCCGCCTCTCCTTCTTCGACGTCTTCGATCAACAGTAGTCCAATTTCCATCAGCACCCTGTTGGTTGACAGCACTGATGGCGGTCGTTGTTAACCCGGGCCTCGACCGATCCGGTATGAATTTTGTTTTGATCATTTGCATTTTTTAAAAATGTGGCAGAAGTTTTACGCCGGATGCCCTTCCTGTCGCAACCCTCTGCATTTATCCGGGCTTGGGACCGGCATAAGGGGGAGAGACACTGGTTCGTGCCCCCCCCGCCTCATGGCTGCATTAGACCTGGTAAAAACAAAAGAAACAAACTACATGTACTTTTAGGCTTAAGGAACCTTTTCATAGTTCTCAGAACATGTGTTGTTTCTTATTTATTTTATATACGCCATCATCCTGACATGGTAATTAACAAGGACCACTTACCTTCCGCTGGACCACTGGAGGAAGTCCTTTCCCCCTGTTGGGTCTGTGTGTACAGTTGAATTTAGCAATGATCATAGTTCTTAGAACACTGTTCTGTCCATCATTTTAAAGTACAAATATACTATAGGTGTTCTAGTACAGAGGAAGCATGTACAACCCAGTAACATGGTTGGTTATATCGCAAATGTAACCTGATAGGCTAAAAAGTAAGTAGCGGCTAACATAGTTTGGTCACGCTAGCCCGCAAGCTTTGAGCCTTGTGTGACGTTGATACTTACCTGGGAAAAATAATTCCAGATAATGGTGGAAAAGAGATCTTAACCGGAAGACCCTCTCCGCGATGTCAGTTTTCGGGAGCATTGGAGTGGGCACGCTGATCTGGGTATCACAACTGTGTCAGTGTTTTCTTGCTCAAGCTGATAAGCCGCTTAAAGTTCATGTTGTATGGTACGTTTTCTTCCGAGACGTGTTTCCTCTCCTCACGTTACATCTTAAAGATTATTCGAGTGTGGCTGTCCAGTTGATGTGTGAAGTTTTGAGAAGATTTCATGTTGTGCTAGTTTTGAGTCGTGGCTTTGCTCAGCTTTTGGGTCAGTAGGTACTTTCAAACCTGAGCAGTTCTGGGAACGTTTTGTGAGGAACTACTCCCTGGGGAGCTTTCTCCGAGAAGTAAAAACCACCAAGGGCTATTTTCTGTTTACATTCGCACCGCCAGTAAGAACACTGATGTGAAACAAGCCGACTGCTGGAGGACACCGTGACCCGAGCTATGTGTGTTGTGGGCGTTGCTGCAGTAATACAATTAATCGAACTGAGATGTGAGATTTTGTCAGTGGGTTTTTCCCACGAACACTAAGTACTGAAGTAAGAGCTCTTGTTTAAATAAAGTTTTGCAGATTTTAAACATGGCGGTAATCCATGCTGCTCTGGACCAATGATCGCAAGCTTACATCACTCTCGGTTCCAAGTTGTGATCCTCATTGGAGCTTGATAGGCATGGGACAGAACTTGAACTTTTCTGTCCTGTGCCTGATTGTGTGTCTGTATGTACCCCGTCGCTGACTTGATTCTGATAGGTGCAGAAATAAATACAGAGATTCCTCAAAACGCTTCCCTTTCGTTTTTAGTAATCTCAGATGATTCAAAGAACTGAGCTGAAATCACACTTTGTTTATGTAGAGAAATGTTTTTCTACATTAAACTCTTTCAAAGTTGTTTCTTGGGGTCTCAGACTGCAGAGGCGCATGCTAAGAGTCAGAGCGTTGTAAGCATTTGTTGTATGGGAAAACATGCGTGGAAAAGTAAATTCGGAGTCATCGCTTCCTTTTTGAATAATCCAGATGTGAGATGATCTTCTCCTGAAGTGACAGAGATACTGACTGCTTCACCACCAAATCATCTTGTACCAAAAGCTTGATTTTTACACCAGGTCTTGCTCCACGAGGTGATACAACACCATTCGAGAGGCGCATGTGGCCCACTTCTGCATACACAGTCTCACAGGCGCAGTATGCTTGATTGATACTGGAGTAAGAGTACGTGTTTCACGTTCAGCCACGATAGCCGTTTTTAAAGAAGCGCGTTTGCCTACAGAGACAGAAGTGCTGCAAGGGCAAAGAAATGGGTTTTTGTAACAGATGCTCGAACTTATTTGGAGATAATGCATCAAACAAGATCAGGAAGTAGCACGCAGTAGTGGAAAGCAGTATTTGCGAGTTGTTGTTTTGGGAGGTTGGGACAGATCTTCTGAATCAAAAAAGGGTTTATGAAGAAGCATGCATTCCTTTTAATATTGTCGTTGTTGTTGCTGCTGTTATTATTATTATTATTGTTGTTGTTTAGTGAGATACATGTGACCTGTCACTTTAAAACGAGTCTTAATACACCAAATTGATTATTTGAGTAAATTGACTTTTTTTTAAAGTCTTGTGAAACATTTTGAACTTTGATGTAAACATTGTGGCCTTGTTTTTAGTACTCTTTGTTTATCTTTATGCAGCGACATATAAAAAATAAATGCACCCCCCCATTACAGACTACACTATATAAATTGTTCAGCGTAACTCGTGATGCCGTGAACACCAGGAGTAAACGACTGATCTCATTTTTAAAGAGGGCGTATCGGGGGGTCAGTCTGAGGGTGGCCTTTTCCACACTTAACAGTGTGATTCTCATCAGCCTCCTGCTCAGGTTGACCTGGGCTTCTTGAACAGGGCTCCCCAGATTTGAAAATATAGACGCTCTCCGACTTACGTTTTTAATTGGTTCCGGACGGCCGAACGCAAGTTGTTACAGTGACACATAACGTGTGACGTATGACGCTCATACTGTACTATAAATCCATAAATACCATTATCGTATCTCATAAAACACCCCTAAATCAATTATAAACATGATATTGTAAAATACTATCAAATATATCAAATAATATCAACATTAATTTCAAATAAGTCACTTATTTATACCGAGTCACTTTACATGAAGCTTAAAACAGCCAATCAACGCTTGCAATATGTGAGGCGCTCAAAACCGAAAGTAGTGTACTTGCGAAAGTAGTGTACTTGCTGTGGGTTATACGGACTTCCGGTCTTTCAAGTGCGCAAGGGTGCCGTTGAACTCGTTTAGAACACAGCCTGCACTGATGTGAATCACCAGCAGAGCGGAGAGTTCTTTCTTTTGCGGATTTGGGTTTTCGTTCATTTTACAATTCTGTTTGCTTAACTGAGTATGCATGGTAGATTGCGCTGATCCGAACAGATAGTTAATTCGTTTCTGTGTATGAGACTTGCACCCATGCTAGTAGGCTTACGCTTCTGACCAACCATATTTGGTTAGGATTACAAAAGTCCGCAAAACAGTGTAAAAACAAAGATCACAGAGACGACGTCTTAACACAAGGGTAACACGCCATATAACTGATTTCTATATATATATAACTGAACTGGGAAGAAGGAGGGGCACGTACAGTCTGTTGTTTGTAAACAATGGACGCAGCATCATTACGTCATTGCATCATTATGTCAGTGTACTACGTAGGTAAGTCTAAATTCAAAATTTGACTTTTTTTTTTTTTTTTTTTGGAAAAAAAAATGTAAAAGCGAAAAAACGTAAAATAGATGAACATAAGTCGGGGAGCGTTTGTAATTCTTTTCCTTTTAGAAGGAAACTGATGTTGCAGCGAAACTTCAAGTGAGTCGCGGTTCTGCTCGTGTCTGTTTACTTCTGATAGCCTAGCTTCCTGTAGCCATTGAACATGAGCTTGATGGCTGTCCTCTGACTCTACCCCATTGCTTACTGGATGCTGATTGGTTGTAATCAGTGCTCCAGATAAGGGGCCTATTGGCATAATATACTCCTTCAAAAAGCCTAAATACGCCAATATGTTAAACATGCGTATGCTTACGCTTAATCTGCGAAACCTATTAACATTGAAAATTAAGCGTACATATTCATTCATAATGAATGTAACACGCATGGCGTAACTGAAACATGAGAGATAATCTGCATTGGCAAATATGTACAAAGGGAAGCTACTCATACCGTTACTATAGCGATATGGATATAAGGCCACTGATGCGTCTTACAAAATTGTGAGGCGCTTCACCGAAAGTAGGCGCTTGTCGCACAGACCACTTTTGAGATAAAGGCTAGAAAAGTAAAAGTGGTCCATTTTTATCGAAATTTGGATTTTTGCATAAACTATTAAAACAAGTATTCAACTATTACTTGCTCATGTGAAATCGACTAAAACTCACAAAAAATGTCTTTTTTTTCTCCAATTTTTCTGGTGAATACTCTCATAAAACTAGATAAAAACAGAGAAAACTCACTGGTTTTCCTTGCAATTATTCACTGAGTTCGGTACAAGACACACTATAATCCAAACACCAGAAGAACGGTCATGAAGTAGTCTCTCCATTTTGATATTAAAATGCCATTTCAGCGAATAAAATAAAGGTTATGAAGACGATATGCTCATAAACAATGCAGGCCAGTTGCTAAGGAAGATCTGAAACGTGCACACTGATTGGTCAGCTTGGGCTTGCACATGCTCAGTACCTGTCACACGTTAACTTCTGGTTTACTTCCTGACTAGTTTACTCCATGTGGAATAATATCTCCGCCGTTCTCTTCAATAACAGTCATTAAGTTTATTTATAAGATTGTGAATGCACATAATTTTTGAAAAAGGAGCGTGAAATGTCATCTGTGATATCTAGCAGTATTCGTATAGATGTTAAATTTGACGCGAGAATTGGGCTTTTTTTTTTTTTTTTTTTCAATCAGTATCATTTGAAGGCATTTGAACCTTTATGTAATGGTCAAAAAGATACATACTGATCTTATTGGAATAAACAGAAATGAAAAAAAAATTGTTAAACAACATCAACATTGTTTGATTTGCTCTGCTTGACATAACACTGGTGTTAACGCTTAAAGTTTTTAAAGTTTAAGGCTACGATGGAGCGTTTCAAGGACTTTGAACCTTTACTAAAGCTGCAGATGAGACACCAAAGCATATCTGCAAAGTCTTAAATGAATACTACCCAACCTGGTATCTGAAACATCAGAAGGCAGCTGATCACAAACTGAAGCGTGGTCGTCCAAAATCCAATGACCAATAAAAAATGCAGACATTTTGAATTACATTTTAAATAAAATAATATTATTAAGAACAATGTCATTTTTATTATTAAAACCAAATGTCTTAATATTAATATTAAAGCAGGTGTCATTAAAAATAATTCTTTAAAAGTATAATTTTTTTTTATCGATTTCATTATTATTTGACTGGTGTATAAAAGAGGTATTGATCAAGGAAATACATTGATTTATTTTATAAAGGAGGTTTGACCATTGTTTTGTTTAATATCTTATTATAAAATCCTGCAGAGAGATCATCAACATTTATTTGTACACTTTTTTTTTGGGGGGGGGGGGGGGGTCAAAAAAAGAGTACAGATGTTTTTAATTGGTTCCGGAGGGCCGAACGCAAGTTGAAAGTAAAAATAAGTTGTTACAGTGACATATGACGCTCATACTGTACTATACATCCATAAATACCATTACCGTATCTCATAAAACACCCCTAAATCAATTATTATAAACATAACATTGTAAAATAATAACAACATTCATTTCAAATAAATGCAATTTAAAGTAATTTCAAATTGATAAATTTTAATTAAATTCACTCATCAAATATCAAATATAACATTTAACATTCTCTATGATGCGATTTTTCTGCTTGTAAATGGTTCCGATGGACGACGGATGGTCACATAACATGAAGCCAAGCCGATTCACTTTACATGAAGCTTAAAACAGCCAATCAACGCTTACAATATGTGAGGCGCTCAATACCGAAAATAGTGCATTTGCTGAAAGTAGTTTACTTGCTTGAAACAAACAAAACAAACAACTCTTTATTGTCAAAGTACATTACATACATTGAAATTTGCTTTTGTGCGCTAGGCACCTGTCGCCACTGTGCAGCGCCAGTTATTGCGTTGTTCTATCCTTTTGATGCTGAGCGCCAAGCAGGAAGCAACAACTGCCAAATTTTAACGTCTTATGGTATGACGCGGCCGGATTCGAACTCCGACCTACCGGAGGATAAAGCGGACGCTCTGCCAACTGAGCTAAATCCCCGGTTATAGTGCGGGTTATACGGACTTCCGGTCTTTTAAGTGCACAAGGGCGCTGTTGAACTCGTTTAATACTTATCCTGTACTGATGTGAATCAGCAGAGCAGAAAGTTCTCTTTCTTGGGTTTTCATTCATTTTACAACTCTTTGCTTAACTGAGTATGCATGGTAGATTGTGCCGATCTGAGCAGATCATTAATTCAACTCTGTGTGTGTGTGTGTGTGTGTGTGTGTGTGTGTGTGTGTGTGTGTGTGTGTGTGTGTGTGTGTATATATATATATATATATATATATATATATATATATATATATATATGTGTGTGTGTGTGTGTGTGTGTATGTATATTGGACTTTCTGACTTTACCGCGATGATGGTCTTGCCTATTCTGACACCACACCCCGTCTCATGGAAAAAAAATCAAAAAAGAAATATGCTGCATTTTCTCCAATAATGGTCTACGGATCACTATAGAAGCCAACAAACAGATCACCAACTTCTTGGACGTCACCCTCAACCTGAACAGTAGCACCTATCAGCCATTCACCAAACCGAACACCACACTGTTATACGTCCATCATGAAAGTAACCACCCGCCCCTCATAACTAAAAACATCCCCGCCGGCATCAACAAACGGCTAGCATCCCTTTCATCTGACAAGACAGCCTTCGAACAGGCGGCACCCCCCTCACCACAAAGCACTACATGACAGTGGATACAACTATACATTACACTATGAACCAAACATAAGCAACAATCAAAAAAACAGACAACGCAGCAACATCCTATGGTACAACCCGCCCTTCAGCAAAAACACCAGCACCAACATCGGACACAGATTCCTCACACTAATAGACAAGCACTTCATCAAGGACCACAAACTGTGGAAAATTTTTAACCGCAATACCCTCAAGATCAGTTACAGCTGCATGAACAACACCAAACAAATAATAGACAATCACAACAAGCGCACTCTGGCTTTGCATGACAATGCCGACGACACTAACTCATTAAACAAAAGAACACAATGCAACTGCCGACAGAAAAACGCCTGCCCACTCAACGGGAACTGTCTGCAATCATCAGTCATCTACCAGGCCACCGTCACACGGACAGACAATAATACAACACAAACATACATCGGACTCACAGAAAACACTTTTAAAACCAGATACAGGAACCACATCGCATCCTTCCGCAACGAAAAAAGTAGAAACTCCACCGAACTCAGCAAGCACATCTGGACACTCAAAGACACGAACATTGATCACCAGATCTCATGGAGAATTTTATCATCACACCCGACATACAACAGCTCAAACAAAAGATGCAATTTATGCCTCAGGGAGAAGTTCCTCATTGTATACAGACCCGAACTGTCTTCATTAAATAAAAGAAACGAACTCGTAACTTCATGCCGACACAGGAAAAAATCATTATTATGCAACACACCCCCTTAAGTACACTAAGTATTTGATTGTATCAATCTGTATCTATACATTATATATACTTGTGTATGTGTGTGTATGTGTATACGCACGTGAATGTACGTGTACATATATATGTAGACATATGTATGTATATGTGTGTGTGTGTATGTATTTAGATATATGTAAATATAAAAATATATGGATATGTATGTGCATGTGTACGTGTGTATATGTATATATGTGTGTGTGTGTGTGTGTGTGTGTATATATATATATATATATATATACACAAAATATATATATATATATATATATATATATATATATATATATGTGCGTGTATGTATGTGTGTATGTGTGGATACCCATATATATATATATATATATATATATATATATATATATATATATATATATATATAAAATATGTGTGTGTACATATGAGTTCACGGGCATGTAAAAAAATGTATGCACATATATGCATGTATCAATACCAATATTTAAAAGAACCTGCCCCCGAATACATAATGAACACCACCCCATCTAGAGGACGCCGTGTTCATCGACATAGTACCGCCCCCAGCACTTTGTAATCATTCTTCTATAATCACCTGAAGAGAGAGGATGGTTTCACCACCCCTCGAAACAGAGCTGTAGTGATAAATGGAGTTTCAATAGAAAGTCTTTGTCCTGTCCTTTTATTTTTGTTTTATATATATATATATATATATATATATACTAGTCCTTCTCAAAAAATTAGCATATTGTGATAAAGTTCATTATTTTATGTAATGTACCGATAAACATTAGACTTTCATGTATTTTAGATTCATTATACACAACTGAAGTAGTTCAAGCCTTTTATTGTTTTAATATTGATAATTTTGGCAAAAAAGTAAAGAAAAAACAAAAATTCCTATCTCAAAAAATTAGCATATTTCAGCCGACCAATAAATAAAAAGTGTTTTTAATCCAAAAAATGTCACCCTTCAAATAATTATGTTCAGTTATGCACTCAATACTTGGTCGGGAATCCTTTTACAGAAATGACTGCTTCAATGCGGCGTGGCATGGAGGCAATCAGCCTGTGGCACTGCTGAGGTGTTACGGAGGCCCAGGATGCTTCGATAGCGGCCTTAAGCTCATCCACAGTGTTGGGTCTGGTGTCTCTCAACTTTCTCTTCACAATATCCCACAGATTCTCTATGGGCTTCAGGTCAGGAGAGTTGGCAGGCCAATTGAGCACAGTAATACCATGGTCAGTAAACCATTTAGCAGTGGTTTTGGCACTGTGAGCAGGTGCCAGGTCGTGCTGAAAAATGAAATCTTCATCTCCATAAAGCTTTTCAGCAGATGGAAGCATGAAGTGCTCCAAAATCTCCTGACAGCTAGCCCTTGATAAAACACAGTGGACCAACACCAGCAGCTGACATGGCACCCCAGACCATCACTGACTGTGGGTACTTGACACTGGACTTCAGGCATTTTGGCATTTCCTTCTCCCCAGTCTTCCTCCAGACTCTGGCACCTTGATTTCCGAATGACATGCAAAATTTGCTTTCATCCAAAAAAAAGTACTTTGGACCACTGAGCAACAGTCCAGTGCTGCTTCTCTGTAGCCCAGGTCAGGCGCTTCTGCCGCTGTTTCTGGTTTAAAAGTGGCTTGACCTGGGGAATGCGGCACCTGTAGCCCAGTCCACTGCGTCCACAGGTCCCCCAAGGTCTGGAATCGGCCCTTCTCCACAGTCTTCCTCAGGGTCCGGTCACCCCTTCTGGTTGTGCAGTGTTTTCTGCCACACTTTTTCCTTCCCACAGACGTCCCACTGAGGTGGCTTGATACAGCACTCTGGGAACAGCCTATTCACTCAGAGATTTCTTTCTGTGTCTTACCCTCTTGCTTGAGGGTGTCAATGATGGCCTTCTGGACAGCAGTCAGGTCGGCAGTCTTACACATGATTGCGGTTTTGAGTAATGAACCAGGCTGGGAGTTTTTAAAAGCCTCAGAAATCTTTTGCAGGTGTTTAGAGTTAATTGGTTGATTCAGATGATTAGGTTAATAGCTCATTTAGACTACCTTTTCATTGATATGCTAATTTTTTGAGATAGGAATTTTGGGTTTTCATGAGCTGTATGCCAAAATCATCAGTATTAAAACAATAAAAGACCTGAAATATTTCAGTTGGTGTGCAATGAATCTAAAATATATGAAAGTTTATTTTTTATCAGCACATTACAGGACATAATGAACTTTATCACAATATGCTAATTTTTTGAGAAGGACCAGTGTGTGTGTGTGTATATGTATATATATATATATATATATATATATATATATATATATATATATATATGTATTTAGCAAGGGACAGAAACATGCTGACGGCTTTGCAGCTACTCTTTACGAAAGTCAGCAATGGTTCTTTTACATGCCTCACACCATAGACAGTGAGAGACATGGCCCACCTTTGATAACCCAGTTAGCTGCACTGGGGGGGGGGGCAGTGACAACCCTGTGGGGACTCGAACCCCCAACCTTAGGATCAGTGATCCTGCGCCCTATCCACCAGCCCACCACTGCCCCTTAGTGTGAAGCTTACATGAAAAGGCAAAAATCTGAAGTGTGTGAGGAAAAGGAATGAAGCAATGTGGGCTCGTAGTTGTTGCGTGCGTGTGTGTAAGGGAGAGATCATTGATCCTGTATGTAGCATTACATCATTCTTGGTTCTGTGTTTTAGTTTGCATATTTTAGCATGGATCTGTTCTTGCATTCCTGCACACTCTCTCTCTCTCTCTCTCTCTCTCTCAAAAAGAACTAACCCAATTTCTGTCTCCTTGGAGGGATGAAAGGCAGCATGGTGCTCCCCTCAACCACTCTCGCTCTTTTTCTATCATCTAGCTCCCTTTCCTCTGGAATATTCTCTCATGAGGTGTGTCACTTCAAATAGATTAATGGGTGTTTTTATTTGTAATGATAAACTTCTACCCCCCCCCCCCATTTATTTTCACCCGTCTGTATGTAATGAGGTAGCGCCTACACACTGTGTTGTTAGATGTAAGTAACCAGAAAGAAGAGATGAGGAGAGATATTTGTTCACCGAAATCACCACGGTGGAGACGATGCGCCACAGAGCTGCATTGCTCGAGTCATCGGGGGCAATGTTGTAACAGTGCGGTTTATATTTCTGTTACACAACATTGTTTAAGTGTGTATTACAGCTCTATGTTTCATATTTAATATAATGCAGAGTGGGAATAACGTGTGTGTGTGTGTGTGTGTGTGTGTGTGTGTGTGTGTGTGTGTGTGAGTGAGGAAAGGCAGCAGCTGTAGCCAAGGGTGTGTTCAGATGTAGTCTACATTAAGCCGGAGCATCTCTTCCTTTTGTGTTCTGCAGCAGTGCTGGGTCCCATCTGGCTTTCGGTTTCCTGATCTCCATTTTAATGCAGACACGCTAAACTCCGGGGCTCGACAAGAAAAGCGAGTCCTGCTGCATTTGTGTGTCCTTGTTAGTGGAAAGGGTTTTGTGTTAACCTTGCCGTAATGAGCGCACTACTGTCACTCGTCCTTCATCACATGACTCGCCACAGCAGTCAGTGGCTTTGAAAGGTGCGAGTTTATACACACAGAGGAGATGATGCTGTTTGGGATGCGTAACAGGCTCCGGAGTCTGGTGTGGTTTACTTAAACTCCACTAGATTTGCTTGTAGATTAAAGATGCTGTTCCTGTCTACAATCCGACTCCAGCTGATTTTACAGCTTTTTTCACATGATTGTGGATCAGCACTTGTTTTTATTGTCCTGTTTATGGACAGGCCAACTTTTGTGCACTGTCTGTCTTTCTTTCTTTCTTTCTTTTTTTTTAAATATCAAAATAGCTGTTGAGCATCTCATGGAAATGTAAACATAAAGACTGTTTGAAAATTCAGGAACTAACCAGAGTTCAAGGTGCACTGTGCAAGAACTATTGGGATTTATTATTAGCAGAAATTCATAATTGTTTTCGTTAAAAGGGGAATTAAATCTACACTTAATTAAAGCTTATCTACATAGAGTGGGTCCAATCGCATCAAAACACACCATTGTATTACAAAGGTAGGTAAAGTCTGTTGGGCTTTTTACACCCGAACCTAGTAGCTCATTTGGCCGGTGCTTATCCCCGGTTTCCATAGCATGAAGCAACTAGGAGTTCAACTCCTCCTGGATGGGACGCTAGTCCATTGCAGGTTACCTTCCCAGTATATTTTTACTAGTACCCATTTATACTGCTGGGTGAGCAGAGACACACTTGTGGTCGAGACCTTGCCCAGGGGTCTTAGCACAGTGGGGGTCTAATTGGGATTCAAACACACAACCTCCCGATCCTGTGCCCAGCACAGCTTCTATTCACTAAAATAGCTTTAAATAATCATCGTGTAATTAGTCACACTGAGCTGATTGATGGTGTTTGACATGTTCAACTTTTCTAAAGTCAGTCAATGCCGATGCATCAGTGATCGGTGGGAGCACAAGATACACCGTGTAAAAGTTAGGGGTTTCATATGGTTATTGGACCTGTGGAGACCTTAGCGGAAGCTCAGCGGGATGTGAAATTCAAGAGGTCTTTCTCTCGTCACAAAATTGGGAGTGAAAAAGGTGTAAACCAGGAAGTATTTCAAAAACTGTGTTCATCACATGTGCATATTTTCATATGATTTTATTTCACAGGCATGTACTAAAGATTTTGATGGATAGATTCACAAATAAACTCAGACATGGAAATATTTATTCAAGTTTCAAGTTGTGTAGTTGGAAAATGTACCAATTTCGTGATTAGATCTGTCTGTCTGTCTGTCTGTGTATGTGTATATAAACTCACACACACAATATACTGTGGTATCTTGACTTACGAATGTCCTTTATAATGAATTTTCCATGATCCGAGCTTCAATCCCACCAAAAATCTGCCCCATCCAACAAGCAACATTTTGATTTACAAGCTCTGCTGGAGAAACGGCTTTTCCGGGCCAATTAGCCTCGTATTCTTCCGCGTGCATTCCCCCGCGCTACAAGAATGCCTTGTGCAGTGCTTCTAAATTATTTTCTGTGGCATCCCCTATAGGAAGAAAAGAAAAAAACATTTCATGCCCCCCCGTGTTACTATAAGTAGTGTTTACTGCACTTCATATCGTTTGCTCCATACTTTTTCCCTACACCATAGCGTGACAATGAGAGCACCATTGTCAACTACTATAGAGGATGCGCAATTTCACTTAATTCTAGTACAGTATGACAAAAAAGCATGTTCCCCACTATTTGAGAAGCACTGGCCTTGTTAGAGCTCACCACGAGCCTTTCCTCGCTGGCATTCATAGCACGCACATGTACAAAATTCTCCTCCTCCTCTGTTACGCACCCCCTCATGCCTGCTCACGTGACGTCTTCACCTCAGTCGATGATCAAAAGGGTTAGTAGACTTATTGTTTATTTTTCTTTTATTATTATTTATTAGTTCATGTACATGTATTATTATTATTATTATTATTATTATGAACTGCCTCATCATAGATATAGGGTAACTTATTCTTCCGTGTTTTTTTTTTTTTTTTTTTTTTTTTTTTTTTGATTTTATGTATGAATGTAGCTCTGACGCAGTCCCTTTGATATGTTAGGTCAGGAAGAACAGAAAATGCTTCCAGATTATTCATATAAAACGAACTAAGCTGATTCTCAGGACATTTTGATCAAACATTAAAAAATAAATAAATAAATAAATAAAGATGCTGCACATGTCAGTGGAACAGAATTCGGTGTAACATGGACTGAGTGCTTTGAATACCGGGTACATGATGTTATTCCCAACGCTGCTCAATCGGTCCTAACGAGACAGACCAGCTATTGTGTACACACACCGGACATGAAAGAATCTGTTTTGTTACCGTACTGTGACACAGTATTGCCGTCAACGGGGGGGGGGGAGATTGGGGGTTGGAGGGTACAGAAGCAAAGAGCTCAACTGGGATTTCTTTTTATTCCCTTAAGCCTTTTATCTGGGATAAAAAAATCTTGCCACGGAGGATCTTTCTCGCTTCATTGAGTGTGGAGAACAGGCTGAAGAACACCTGCTTCAATCATCTCATCTCTTCAGATGTATTCCTTATCTGTCCATCCTTCACCACTAGCATGGTGTGTCGGGTGCTGTCAATCACAATCACATTTTATCAGTGGAATACCACATGCAAGAGAGCTGCTCTTGTTTTCCAATCGAAAATAGAAAATTTTAAATGTATATTGTAGTGTTTCAAATTGTATGATTTTTTTTTTTTTTTTTTTATAAATGTTGTCCACACAGGCCGCAGAGGTGACTGTGTTATCCACGACAGCCCCATGCTGACATTTTGGGCCAAACCAATTCTTTGGTATATTTTCTAAACAAATCCTCTGAAGTCGAACGCGAGTGCTTCTCGTCCTCTACCCACAAAAGCCATCAGCACACAGCGTTCTCCTGCTGCACTCTGGAAATTCTGAGTTATAAATAATTTAACTTTTAGAACACTCTTGAACTTGTGAATTCCTCCTCTCTCACTGACCAATCAAAATCAAGAAGGCGCTTTATAACATCAGCATTTCCAACAATGGTAGAAACGACGCTGAACCAACCAGCATGCAAAGATGCAAATGATACACAGTGCTGCGTCCTGCATCTTTTATAAACTGTTGCGGGAGTGTATTCGGGGAAGGATCAACACGCTCGGATCTATTATCCGCTCGTTTATATGAATGAGCTCACAGATGGCCACGATTGGCTGGTGTTGCAGTGAGTGACAGGAAGTTGGGCATATGCGTCTCTCACATGAAAAGCTCACGCAGTTAAAACCCCATGGACTACCGGTCGGGAATCAACCCGAATTCAAACCCGCAGTCTGCAGGTTGACGGTCAGGAAATCTGGTTGTTAATGACAACACAATTATTTACAAGCGATCTCATGAACCCAGACTGTTCATTTCAACAGTACACCAGTTCCCATGCAGAGGGCTGCTGTCAATGCCAGGTCACAATTTCATAATTTCAATATCTTACCGTGCTGATCTATACAGAGAACTGATGTTCATGATAATAGACTGCGAAGGTGATGTACTAAAATGTTTTATTATTATTATTATTAAATCTTGCAACAATATGCACTTGAAAGAAACACCCAGCGAAATGAGGTCATGAGCACAGCCAGTGCACAAACTTCACGTATACAAGTGTTCAGGTTTCTACATGTCATTCATAATTAAGATATTGGGGTTTTGTTTTTCATGCTACTGTGTGGCTAAAGTGAAGGCAAGGATGCAGAACTCAAACAAAGGGTGAACATGAAACACAGAGAGATGAGAACTAGAGGACTAACCATGAGAGATGAAGAGATTCTATAGTTTACAGACGATACATTCTCACAGGTAACCACGTCCTAATCGATAATGAAAGCTCCGTGATGTGAGGCTTGAGCTTTCCATTGAACGATTAGCTGATCGACGTCGCTCTTGCACTGTTTGCTGAGTCTTCTGGGAAGCATCGCAGACGTGTTTCATTTATTTCCCCGTAAACCTCGAAACATGGCATGTGTGCCACTGGAGGGTGGAACTGGGCTGTGTAGATCATGGCAGGGGTCGACAAACTGTGATGTTTAATGGTGGGTTTTATATTCCGACCACTCAACATAGCACAACATTCCCAAAGTAGGAAAAACGAAATCAACAGCTGTCCATTAATTTTATTGATTTTATTGATTACACTAGGTCTTGGGTATCAGTAATATAATGTAGTTACTTCAAGCTCTCTATAAAAAAACCTGTTAGATTCCCACAATTTCCCAAGGTCAGGAAGGTTTGTCTAATGGACTTGTGTATGCCATACATTTTCACTGGGTTCAAGTCTGGAGTTTTCCACAAGTTATTTTGGCTGAATGTTTGGAGTTGTTAGACCTATCATCTCAAATAAGTCCTTTTAAATTACTCCATTCATGTGTTCGGTAATGATGTCAACAGAACCCAGTTCCAGTGCAAAGAACAACACTGTGGGTTGTAGGTGGGTGTTAGGATAGGAAGGTGGATGGGTGTTGGGATAAGAAGGGGGTATGGATGTCTGAGCTGCGAGGGTGGATGGGAGTCGAGCCGAGGAGGAGGGTGGGAGTCGAGCCGGGGACCGGATGGTTGTGAGCTGAGCTTGGTGGGGGTGTGATATATGCTGGCACAGTTGAGCTGATTTCAGGCTTGCTGATTGCTGAACCAGCAGTTCACACCGATGATGGTGTTCCTCCTTACTAGTTCACTTCAGTTCATCTGTTTAGTCACGGCTGTCTGCCGCTCTGTGTTGTGCGTTGCACTGTGAATCATGTTTTTTGTATTTTTTTAACAGCGATATTAACACCATTACGTATATGCTGTTATATTTTAAAATCATCCTGCAAAGCGGGCTGGACTCCTCATCCCACGTGACATATTGTAAAAGGTATGGCGGTGTTTCCAAGCGAATGTGCACAATGCAAATTCAACATGGCAGATTCGGTATCGGACCACACGGAAAAATCATTACACTTATGCAGTTCCACAGTGCCAACATCCACACCAATATGGTAATGGTCGGTGATGGTGTTTGTAATTTAGTGCAAGGAATGTAATTGTGAACAGAGGCACAGAAGGGCATTGTACACAATGGCAATACCGCTCACACCCGAGGCAGGAATAAAAAGGAACGCTCTTACAGGTCTAGTGCCCCAGGTGGCTGGAACCCGTACATTTTTTTTTCATCCGCAGCGTCGAAGCCAGGGGTGTCAAACGTTCGGCCTGTGGGTCCAATCAGGCCTGCAAACAGGTTTAATCTGACTCGTGAAATGATTTTGAAAAAATAATAGGGATAAACTGTAATTTTTCAAGAAAATGACACCGTGTACCATGGTACATTTTTCCTCAGGATCCTCAAAAACTTGAAGTGATTCATGATTAACAGCAGTGTTGTGCTTGTACTATTTTGGACCGTAAGAAAACAGAAAGCAATTTAAAGTTGTTGCTTTTAAGTTGATAACCATGATTTTCCTGGTCTGGCCCAGTTGGGAATAGAGTTTCCTCCATGTGGCCCCGGAGCTAAAATGAGCATGACCCTCCTGGTCTAATCTGATACCGACATTATTCATTACAACCCAGGATTAGACCTTTAAATGTTATTGTACTATATGAAGTCCAACAGTGTGGATTGAAACTTTTATACTTCATGTGGAAGTCATGCTAACATCCCGCCGTATAGTTTTATTTATTTCAGTGTTAACAACCTCCACTCAACCAGCCATCAAATCCATGCAAAATCTGTTCATCAGGAAACATGTACACCATCAATAATATTAGGATGTACTTGAAATAGTTTTACCTCACCATGCACCAGACAGGTGTGTGTGTGTGTGTGTGTGTGTGTGTGTGTGTGTGAGAGAGAGAGAGAGAGAGAGAGAGAGAGAGAGCATTCATCTGATTATGTGTAGTGGAAAAGGGGGCGTGTGCTCCATCCAGAAAGAGTCTCTCGCATGCCGACTACATCCTGGAGATATGGCTAGAGGCTTGAGTTCTGTAGCGCGATAGTGAGCGATAACATGGTGCCCATTTAATCACAGTCTGTATGTGCTAAGGGGAAAACTAGCAGTAGATAAGTGAAGGAGGTTAATGAGTGCAGATGCTCACAGACAGGTGGACTGCACAGCACAATCGAACAGTTCACCTCTGACCCCGCTCTATGGGGCGACCTTGATTATGGATCGCGATGGAAAGAGGAACCGAACTGACTTCGAAAGAAGGTTTATTACAGGGCTCGGCAGCAACAGCGCTTCAGATTTAGGGAATATTTAAGTGGATGTGTGTTTCAACAGGAAATGACAAAGGGTGGAAATGCGTACTTGAAAGCGCACATTTGTTGACTGTGTTGCTTGTGCATTAGGGCAGGATGGAAGAAGTATTTTTGGAGGAACACCGGTGAAGACTGTCGGCAATCATGAATCATCCGGAGACGGCCATTGTAGACGTGATGCAGTGATTATAAAAATTAGGTGGTGCAGAAGCCATCAGGGCTGGTCTACAGCGCGCATGGACAGATCCTATGTAATCAGATGGGTCATGATTCTCAGCAGATAATTGAGCGCCTCTGTACGCAGCAGTCGCGAACGTTTGACCCCTGCAGTGTGCGAGCCTGGTGGCTGTGCAAAGTGGAATGTTGCAGGCAGGCTTTCGTCCGTTTACACCGAAAATCTAATCCATACCAAGTTGTTGTGACTGAGAGCAAGGAAACATTTTCATCCTAATGGGAGTGGTCATTGTCAGGATGACTCCGCCCCAGCCACAGGACATTCACAAGGACTCTTTGGCTTTTTTTCTGCTATTCGAGTATAGCCTCGGGTGTACCAAGTGCCATTTTGGCGTTTCTTGGTTCTAGCAGAAATGCACCAGAAAGGTGAACTGGGTTTTGAATCCTGTTGAACCAAGAAGTAGGCTTCCTGTGTCGAAAGTATAGGTTTGACATCCAACTAAACATTTCACGGATGAAAAAATGAATCATGTTGTTTGAGGTAGCGTCATGCTCATGTTAATTTATTAATTCATAAACAGTGATCCTGGGAAACAATAGGGAGGCCACTTGTAACCCTGAGTAGCAGTGGAAACCGGCGGAAATAGCTGAGGGAGTCTCGAACGCCCCACTCCAGGTATAAAACTCGCACCAACATGGCACAGCACCATCTGAGGCATATCGACTCGCCGTATAAGCAGCAGTCATCTTCCTGCGTTTATCCTCTATGGCAGCAGCTCTCCTTTCTTCACGGACTCAGACACAGACTCAGACTTCTGTCCACAGAAACTCTTTCCTTCCAAGGTCTGAGGATCAGTTTTGAAGAGGTTAAGTTTTCAGTTGTCTTTAAATCGCATCACGTGGACCACGTCGACTGTGTTGACCAGCCCACAGTTGACTGTAGAACCGGGCCTGTGGCATGCGATGGTTGTTCATACGAATGAGATTCCCAGTCCAGTGGACTTGTTTCTTGACAATGGAAACTTCATTTCCCCTGCAGCCGCCGAACTTCAGTGTTTGATATGAAGTCCCGCCATTCGATACCGCCCACCATGCTCCTGGCGTTTGAAAATGATCAAGCTGTTTCATATGGTGTCTGTACAGGGACCAAGTCTCGCTACCATACAGGAGTGTTTGTTGTGTGGTAGACTTTAATATTAGAGTCAAGTCCGACGCCGTGGTCCTTCCACAATATGTGCAATAGTCTTCGAAAGACAATGCTTATTTTGGCAATGTGTCCAACAATTTAATTCTCAAGTCTGGCCTTCGGAAACATGGAGCTGCCCAAATAACAGAAATATAAATAAGGTGTCGTGGCTTCACAGTCAGCAGATCATAGTTCGGGTTTATCGGAGATTTTTGACAAATGTTCGAAATATTTTTACCACTCAGCAGGGTGGTTGTCATGCATGATGTCCGCATTCTGCAACACGCCATCACCTCGTCACCACGTCAGCACGCCTTTTTTTTTTTTTTTTTTGGTGTGGATGTTGGGACTGTGTCCCACAAGCCGATTAACTTTTGTCATTGTCCAATGTGTAATATGGCCGCCACAGCTCTTCTTCTTTTACTTTCGGCTGTTCCCTACAGGGGTCGCCACAGCAAATCATCCGCCTCCACCTCACCCTGTCCTCCGCATCTTCTTTTCTGACTCCAACGACCTTCATGTCTTCCTTCACCACATCCATAAATCTCTTTTTTTTCAAGAGGAAGACCAAAGAAGAGATTTAATGGCCGCCACAGCTGAGACATTAAAAATTATATATTTGCACTACTTCAAATATGTCATCATTGATCATTGTTATTTTTGGTGTGTAGGTTGGGACTGTGCAACTCCACAAGCGTATCGATTTTCGCCACGGTCTGATACCCTTTACAGTACTGCAGTCGCCATCCTGAATTTGTGTTTCGCACATTAATTCGAAAACACCATCAGCGATCATCACCAGTTTTGGCTTCCATCTGCTGACTAGCCATCCCTTTTATAATAAAACGCTCATTATTATTCCGGCCCGTGGGCTGAGCGGTATTTCCTGCTTTGTGTGGCTTTTTTCACATCGCCTTAAAACACCAATCGATGGAATAGTTTGGAGAAATGATCCGTACAGACAAGCGAGTGGAGTCCTGCAGCTGTTCCAGTGATCTGACACCTGGTCAGGCGTTCTTGTCTCATGATCAGCATCGTTTACCGGAGATGCCCGAGCCCGTGATGTGCTTCATTCAGCACAAAATTTTGCCCGCTGTCAGCAAAATTTCTAACCATGCTAATTGGAGCAGAGGTACAGAAACATGCTGATGTACAGAGTGGGTGGTGATGATGAGAAATCCATAATATTATTAAACAGTAGCTTTTCGTATATCACACTGCTGGATTTACTGCAAAGGACCTTCAGTCTCCTGAACGGTAATTCCAGTGTACACTTCAGATTTCATCACAGCATCATTTTCTTGATTTGCCCTGTAATTATCACATTCCTTTGTCTTTCTGGGTCGTGAATAAAGGCAGGAACAACAAACACCGGATTTAGTTCACTACAGCATACGCTTTGAACCTGACGATAAACACGTAGTTCAGCAACTGCTCCGATTTCAGAACACAGTGTTTGGCTCTTTGTGGAAATGCTGATGTGTACGGATCAGTATCTCTCTCCCCCGGGTGTTGTTTACATCAAATCTGGTAATTACCTTTGACTCAGTGAAATATTATACATTTAACCAAGGTTCTGAATTCACGGATGCCACATGACATAGTGTGTGCGCGCGCGTGTGTGTGTGTGTGTATGTATGTATGTATGTATGTGTATATATATATAAAATGTGTGTGTGTGTGTGTTTGTTTGTTTTTATATATATATATATATATATATATATATATATATATATATATATATATATATATATATATATATATATATACACACACACACAGTGGTTTCTTAATCTGATTTTTTTCGTAAGTCGAGCCGCATTTTACATGTAAAACGTGTGATTCGTTCCAAGGCCCCCAATACTACCCCCTAAACCCTTTAAAAATTAAAAAAGTATACTTTTTAAGGCCTCCTTCTGCTTCAATATCGTATCGATGGTAGATGGGTTTGACCATATTCCTTTGCGATAACACTCAACCGCATTCCACAAGCCCGCTTCTTCCTTTCACTCGCACTGGGAATCACTTTCACCGGGAATCACACGCACGTGTGCGCGTTCCGCATGTGTCGACCATGTCTTCTTAGCAGACTTATAATCTTACAAATGTTTATGCAAGGTTAAAATCTGAGCCAAAAAAGAAAGTTTCAATGAGCACACTTGAAAAACTCACGAAACAACAGTAATTCTGTCCTTTACGTGTGTTAGAACTCCGTGAAAGAACAATGGGTCGAAAAGCATCATGGGTATGCAGCTCCATAATAGCCAACGGGAGGGAGCAGCGTCATGAGTATTTTGGAGATGCAGCTCCTTCCTAGCCAATGGGAGGCCAGCAGGGCGGGATGCTGGGAGATAGCCAATGGGAGAGCAACTCGCGCATTGTTTGAATTTTTGAAATGGCACTTTAGTAATGTGAATTTGTTTCGTATCCAGAGATGGAAATTTTAGGTAACTGCGTTTCGTAACCTGGATTTTTCGTTTGTTGGGACTTTTGTAAGGTGAGGTACCACTGGATGTGTGTGTGTGTGTGTGTGTGTGTGTGTGTGTGTGTGTGTGTGTGTATATATATATATATATTCTCTCCTGCAGCGGCACTGGAACCCAGTCGTATCGGCATTTGCCTTTCCATTGGATCCTTCCGGTGGCGCCGAGACGGGGGGGGGGGGACTTGCTGCTTGGGTAACAGCCTGTCCCTCATTACTCTCTACCCAGGCTCTGCGCACTGGGGGGGTATCACCAGCCGGGATACCAGCCAGAGTGCAGCCATAGTCCTTCGGGACTGACGGAGGCCTACCATATATATATATATATATATATATATATATAATATATATATATATATATATATATATATATATATTTTTTTTTTTTTTTTTTTTTTTTTTTTTTTTTTTGTTTTTGTTTTAAGGGCTGCAACTAATGATCATTTCAAAAATCGATCGATTATTTTTCGATTAATCAGAAAGAGCACAAACATTTTTAAATTTCCATTTCTATATTCAAAAATAGAGCATTTGTTTTCAAACTGCCAGTCCATATGTGAGTAACTCGGTGTAGATCTATTAATTTGTTGGGGCAGTGGTGGTCTAGTGGATAGGGCGCAGGCTTGCTGATCCTAAGGTTGGGGGTTCAAGTCCCCACGGGGCTGTCACTGTCCCCCCAGTGCAGCTAACTGGGTTATCAAAGGCGGGCCATGTCTCTCACTGACTATGGTGAGAGGCATGTAAAAGAACCATTGCTGATTTTCTTATTACTTATTAATATAATTTTATGTATGTGATAGCTTATAATTTGTATAAAGCTTAAGTTTAGTTTTATAAATTAAAATTCATATATTTTAATGTTTGTGTAAATTGTGTATTCTAAAGACTTCGTCGCGATGTTTTGTTCTACACGCTATTAGCATCGCTGCATTACTGATTATGTAAGCGGTCTACAGTATTGCTTCTATAAATAATACAGCAATTTCTCAGCACTCAACATGACTTTCTAATGCTAATGTAAGCAATTATTAAATTCTAATGAAGAGCGCATGACCTTAACATTTCAAATAGTTCAATCAACTTTAGCAATCGTGCAACATTTCGCCCGCGCATTCCTGTAAAGGTTAAACAACCTCGCTAGGAACATGACAGCTGCCATCTCGACTTATCAGACCTACTTTAGATCACATGACAAGCAAACACGCCTGTGTATTACTACTTTTAGTACACATGTGCTGCCCAGGCCGGGTGATGATGGGCCGGCTTCCTCATCAATAATAATTCCTACATGCTTTCTTTTAAGATGCTCCCGTGCACTGTAGCGCTCCTGTGTTGAGCCATCTCACTTTTACAAAGCCTGCATTCCACACATTTTCAGCGACAACGGAGATTAAAATGCTCCAAAACTTCTGAAGATTTCGGTCCAACACTTTTTTTCCATCCCAGTGCCACCCGCAGTCGGCTGAGCCTTGTTTTGTAATATTTATGAAGATGAAAAAATGCGAGGCGCACGAGTGTCACGTCCGTTTATCTCCATACTGAGTGACACTCGTCTGTCGTGGCTGATGTAATCGCGAGACTATTCGGTAATGAGATTTGTTGCCAACACTTAATAATCGATTTTTATCGATTATATCGATTCATCATTGCAGCACTAATATAATGTGTGTGTGTGTGTGTGTGTGTGTGTGTCTGTGTGTGTGTGAGTGATAAACTGTTGAACTGGATTAGCTCGGCTCTCCCGGTGTGCCTCTGTATTGTACCTCGCTCACTGTGTTGATGATTAAAGGGTGTTTGAAGTAACTTCCCGGTGTAGGGTGGTGTATAATTTGCATCCCCCTGCGTAGGATATTTGCTGCAATCTCGCTTGTTTCAGGGCTTTGGCTCTGCAATTAGAGCCGCTTTGGAAGAAAATAATGGCGTTATGTGAAACTGATCCTGTCATTGGTTTGCAGCTCAAACAAAAGAAACTAGGACACTGTTGGAACAGTTCGTTATGAAAAAATACGAAAGCAACGCTAAAAAGGCAGAGCAGCCGTAATGTGCATAGCACGCTCCTGTTTGTGGAATTTCTGCTGCTTGTTTTTTCTTTTTTCTTTTTTTTTTTTTTTTGTTGGGGTGAAAAGTTTTAAATCAGATTTATGCTGGAGTTTGGATTGTACACGTTATTAGAACAGACATATTCTCATAATCTCTCGTTATGACTTCAGAGTCACCGCTACAGTAGGAACAATAAATGTGTAAATTGGAGAAATATTTTCCGAGCGGTGTGCGGGAACTTCTGACTCAAAAGAAATGAAACTCCATCCTTCTCACCAGACACGGAACAGTGCTCGCCCTGAGCAGTGACAGATATAACTCTTTCATTTCGGATTCCGATGGAGGCGAGATGATCTGCACAGTGCTGCATAAAACCCGCTAACTATAAGCAAGGCATGTTTATTAAACAATCCATGATAATGAATTATTTCAACAATTTCTCTATATGAAACAAAACCAATCTTTAAAAAAAGCTTCGCTACTATAGTGCATAAGTACTGGGACAACCCCACATTATATTTTACATGCCAAACACTGAATCAGCCTCAATGTGAGCAGTGCACAATCCTTTATTATTGTTTACTCTCGAGTTTTCAGTAGGAGAAATCAGAAAATTTATTCTCACTTAAAAATACAACCTATAAGAAGTACCCTGGACTCCGGACTGGCGCATTGACAAGGTGCACGACTATTGATCCGAAGATCGCTGGTTTGAATCCATGTTGACGATGCAGCCATATGGGACGAGATGTTCATGGAATCTAATTGGTGCTTCTCTCACTGGACGCAAGCCTCAGCAATTGACGCGACCCGACGGTCAGTGTTGGGACCGGTTGGCGGTCTTTCAAAACCAGCGAACGATGGAAGGGTCCATACATATTTGACTTCCGGAACACAGCACATGATACCGTGCACTACCGAAAAACGGGTTCGTATGTCGTAAACAAAAACAAAAATGGCCGATTCAGTGAGTCCACACCAAAATGTTCGGAAAATATTCGTTTAAAGATGACTTTGAAATTCTAAACATCGGTGATGATGAATATGTTCCCAAAATAAGATGCAAGATCTGCTACAAGTATATTGTACAAATTAGAGAAGAATCTTCCACATTTATTAATTAATAGCTTGTGAATTATTACAATATTGTTATAACGACACCGTGGAGTTCCAGGGATTAATGCTAGCGATTCGTCACCGTCCCAGTTCAGCCAGTTAAAGGTTCAGGTTAGTGCTACTGGTGTTTGATGTTTATTCTGATTGATGAAACTTTACATGTTGGTGTATTAAAATTATTCCAGCAGTTTAATCAGAACGCTGATGATTATTTATATTAAAATTTAATGTTTCAAAATAATTTGTTGTCAATAATTTAATTGTTTAATATTAGAAAATTCAAGAATACATAAGATATTATACACATATCTACTGAGCTTAAAATCACAAATCTAACTGATTCAATAACAGGTTTTTTTAATTATTTATTTGAACTTCAGGAACCATTTTGCGGAACCTGTGGGCAACATGGCTCATTTTCACCTGAACCAACTTTGGGTTACTGTAGTTATTCACCCGTGATCCATAAACTGGTCCCCAGATTTTTGAAATGTCGAGGCCGGGGATGGAAGGATGATGTATGCTCACCGTTCTGTCACTTACAGCGCTCATTCGAAAATGGGCTTTGAGCTCATTCATATGAAAGGGAGCAGATAACGAATTTTGCGTGTTACTCCACCCCTGAGTGCATATTAGAATGGCCCTTTGTTTTCATAATTTCATTTTTTGACCTCTCACCCCCTCATTTTGTTCCCATTAAATAAAAAAAAACACTTTCTGGCTCTCGATTGGCACATCGACAAGGTGCGTGCCTATCAATCTGGAGATTGCGAGCTCAAATCTGGGTTGATGGCACAGCCATCCATAACCGGGATTCCATGGGAGCTGATTTTCTCGTCTCATCCCTCAAGTAGTTTTACTGTATGATGGGAAGGTTTGATTGGGATGCAGGCCTTATTCCAGAAGTAGCCATAGCTGCCTCGTACCTTAGCCCCTCCTTTATTAGAAACAAGTCACGCCAGAGAGCATCTCTAATTTGATGGACGCGTCCAACCTCCTCTGACTCTTTCACAGTGTCTGGTAATTACAAGTTTCCCTTGGATCTCTGCGAACTTGACCGTTTTACCTGGATGGGCATCAATCAAGACATGTACATATATATGTGTCGAAAAACAAACTGCTGCAAGTCTGGAACAATTCTGGTTTCACATTGGTGCTGCATCTACCCCCCACCCCCCACCCCTCTCAAAAAAAGAAAAAAAAATAAACACGTTCAAAACTTTGGAAAACACCTCCGACAACATAAAAATGCCACAGAAGGCAATTCTGTGTTTTCTGCGGTGATTGTGAGCTTGATTCAGGTCTTGGAAATAGTTCTGTTCTGTGAAGATTTCACGTGTTGTACGTGTAAAATTCGGTTCAACTTACGAAAAATCCAGGTTACGAAACCACTTCTGGAACGGATTAATTTCGTAAGGTGAGGTACCACTGTATTTGTGAAAGGACATTGAGCACATTGAGTTGTGAGGAAGCGTGAGCACAGGTTAAAATTTATCCAATTCTCAAAAGCTTGTGCACAGAATATTCCTTTACCAAATGGACGGGGCGAGAGATTCATTTTCTGAACCACTTAATCTCAATTTGGGTTGCATTGAGGCTGGCGCCCATTTCAGCTGACTCTGGGCGAGGGTGGGGTACATCCTGTACAACTCTCCATGCCATTGCAGGGCGGGGCGAGAGATTGTACTTTTCAGATGTGTGTGTGGGGTTTTTTTGTTTTTTTTTTTGGCCTCAATTGAGGGCCACAATAACACGCATGCGGAGCAGTTCGTAAAGATGTGGGTGGCAGTATCAAATGTCAAGCAGTGGGCATGCGCATGTTTTCGCCTAGTTGGTATGGATTACATATGATTAAAAATTATGGGAGAAAAATGGAGCAAACTGAACCCCTCCCAAAAACCATCCAACCATTTTAACTGTAAACTACATTTACTGCGCATTATAGTATTTTATTTACTTTCACAAGCTTGACCTTTCTCTTTGAGTATTATATCATATTGTAGATATTCACTGGAGCCATAGATTTGTTCCTGAAAGTTTGAGGTCATGAAGATTTTTTTTTTTTTTTTTTTTTTTTTTTTTTTTTAACCCTGTCATCATGCTTCGTTTACTTTTTCCAGCATTGCTTCTACGCTGTTTATAAAACGTTCCATGACATTTCACGCCACGTGGTACGATCCTTCAGTCGGTGGATTTTGAGTATCATAGCAACAAAGATTTTAATCAAAGGCTTCTCCATTCCCAGTACTTTTGTAGTAATCTCTGTTTGACTTTGATGGGACTTAAATATGTAATGCTATATTTAACAGGCAGAGGTGGATCTGTGCGCCAGTTCCACGACATCCACCATCTCCACTGACTCATTCTGTTGAATACTTAATACCGTTAGAGCCGCGGGGACACTCGAGCTTATAATCAGACAATCAGACACTGGGCGAAGGTGGTAAACCCTAAACACCTCGCCAGACCATTGCAGGTGTAATACACACACACACACACACACACTCACACCCAGGGGCAGTTTGGAACAGCCATGTAGAGTAAAGGACGTGTGCAGTGGACTGTTGGAGGAAACCGACACAAGCACTGGGAGAACATGCAATACCAATGCCACCCATCCACAAAACCCGAGGTAAATAATTGTTTTGGTGTAAGCTACACGAGAAACATGTGAGCCGATTGGCTTGCTGTTACAGAAACCGATATTATTCTGAGTGGATAATTAGTAAATAAAAAGAGCTGACTCAGGCAGCATAATCAATTCACACTTTCAAATGAAAGAATAATCCATAAAAACCTGGCCCTGGAGGATTTAGATATTTTAGTGTAATCCTTCTTCCCAACATACCTGACTTAACTAATTGATTAATTAGCTATTAATTGTTCAGGATGCACCCCGCCTTCGCCCCGTGTCGGCTGAGGTAGCATCAGCCTCCTTGTGACCCTAATAACAGTGGGAGTGTTTGCCTTAAGCCTGCATATCATTATCTCACATAGATGGAGGGACTTTGTTCATGATGGAGTGGCATTTGTGCAGGTTTTTTTTTTTTTTTTTTTTTGGTGGCGTGGGGGGCGGGGGCGTGAAGAGGAGTGCAGAAAGCAGCTGGTTGTGAACAAGCACTAAATAACCCCTCCTTAATCCACTGATAATCTCCGTAATAATTCCACAAATGTCAAGTGAAAGCAGTGCGCGGGTTTTGTGGGGCGATTAGTGGAGTATAATCCCTATTATAGAGACCTCCCTCTTCTGGAGAGTGAGAGAGAGAGAGAGAAAGGAAAAGGGGAGGGGCAGAAGGGCAGCTCGAAGTGCAGACTTGAGTAGAAGGTGGGTTCGAATCTGTCGTCAGCACAGAAATAATTAAAATTTGTGTTTTGGTCGTGAGTATATGATGTATAGCCTTCTAGAAATGTATTGGGTGATTACTGATGATATCTGATTGGATAATTGACCGGTTGTGGTCTGGTTTCACTCAGATATGAGCCGAGTACATCTACGTGACTACAATACATACTGTGTGTTATACGTATTTATTTCCCGTGTGTAACGCAGCTGCGGGAGCGGGGGGTAAATTCCCCCGAAAGGCAAGTTTATCTCGTTTCATCCTTATATGTCGGCGATCACGAAAAGCCACAGCTCAAGATGTGCGAGGAGAAAATATGTTTGCATATAAACTGGAGAGGTTTGTTCCTGTGAGAAAATCTCTTCTGAAACACGAAACCACTGTCGCGTAATTAATGTCGGACATGATCACGTGATAAAGTATGACGCGCGTAACTAAAAACAAAAAATAATAAAAAAGCCGGACTTGCATGTGAAGTGATTCTTGTACCGTCCAAAAGTGTGTTTGCACAGCTTGATTTTCATTCATTCATGTTTTGAACCACTTAATCTTAATTAGTGTCACGGGGAACCTGGTGCCCAGCTCTGCCACTCTGGGCAAGGGCAGAGTACACCCCGGACAGCCCACCAGGCCATCACAGGGCAGAAACACACTGATAGCTATGCAGCTCCTCTTGATGAAAGTCGCCAAATATTTTTTTACACGAACCTCACACGACCAGCCTTTGATTGACAGTTAGCTGCACTGGGGGGGCAAGTGACAACCCGATGATAGTTGGGCGTGGAACCCTGACCTCTGGATTAGGAATTCAGCACCTTTACCACTAGGCCACCACTGCACCCAGTTTATTATCGTGGGATTTTTTTTAAATTAATGAATTCATTCATTTTATTTTTTATTTTTTTAAATGAAAAGATCTTGTAGTGGGTTAGCACGTCTGCCTCACAGCAAGAAGGTCCTGGGTTTGATTCCCAGCTCGGGCGTTTCTGTGTGGAGTTTGCATGTTCTCCCCGTGCTTGTGTGGGTTTCCTCCTGGTACTCCGGTTTCCTCCCACAGTCCAAAAACATGCACAGGATGTTAACTGGCTGTGCCAAATCGCTCCCAGGTGTGAGTGTCTGAGTGGTTGTGAGAGTGTTGGTGCTGCGATGGCCTGGCGAGCTGTTCAGGGTGTATCCCGCCCTTGCTCGGAGTTGGCTGAGATGGGTGCCAGCCTTGCTGTGACACTAATTGGGATAAATCGGTTGAATGAATGAATGAAACAATCTTGTTTTATCCTTGCTGATAACAGACTTATATGGAGCAGTTTTGATCTTGATAATTCTCTCTCTCTCTCTCTCTCTCTCTCTCTCTCACACACACACACATATGTATGTTTCTATAATTTTTTTGAGGTATTATCTGTATATTGGTGGTTAAGGTTGTGTGTTAGTAATGGGGGGGGGTCTGGTCCCACCCCGCTGCCACATTTATCACTTTAATGTTGTTGTTATTATTATTATTTACTTTTATTCTTATTACTGTTTGTGTGACTTAATGTAACCGAATTGGACCTCAGAAAGATTAGTGTTAGAACTTGCTGCAACTAAATGGGCATTAAAATAAATAAATAAATCAATAAATAAATTTCAGGTGAGCTTCAAAACCATTTGACTGACAGGGGGACTGTTAAATCCCGCCCCTTCGCACACCGGATAGTTGTGTAACCCGGAGCGGATCACGTGCTCTTCTCTATTGTTTTTATTGTTTTCTCTGTTTTTTTTTTTTTTTTTTTTTTTTTCGTTCATTTTCCATCTCAGAGTGTTTCGGATGAATATTCATATGATTTAATAATATATATGATGTTTGGTATTTTCTGTTGGATGTCGGTCTCCAGCACTGTGTGTTTATCGGTGCGCATTTCCCGGGCTGTGTTCCCGTTAATCTCCGGATGAAACACCGGGGACAACCCGCCAGGCGGGCGCGTGCGGCGGCTTCGTGCGGTATAAACCGTTTCTAATTTGATCTCGGAAGCGCTGTGCATTCTCCCTCGGTGATGCAAGCAGCGTGTAACATCGCCATCCGGGCTCTCCGGTGAGCGCGCGCTCCACATCCAGTCCGGGTTTTGTTTTCGGCTCGCGGTGTTACTGGCCGCGCCGCTTCTCGGAGACGCGACAGAGCGCGCGCCGGCAGGACTGGAAGACGGATCTGCGCTTTGAGCAGCGCGTGAGGTTGGCACCCGGACGCGCGCTTCATGAATGTGACTCGAGGAGGAAAGTGGCGGAGAACAAAAGCGCGCGGCGGGCGGGACCGGACGCGCACAGTAGGCGGCTCGGTTCGAAGTGATCCATTCTCTGAACATGGACAGCGTCGCCGCGGGACACGAAACGGGGGCTGTGACCAGCGCGAGCACTTTCTTCTAAACCCAGGATGTTCCCGAGAGCCCATGGAGTTTAGGACGTTTTTCTTTTGAAGACTTCACCCTTGATTTCTTGTGACGTGGTACTGGTCAGTGGTACTGGTACTGATCCATAGACCAACGGATTCACCTCCGGTACTCTAATGCGCAGTCGGGTCAGACACCTTCATCTGGATTTTATTCACTATATTCTTTATTATTATTATTGTTGTTATTATTAAGATTTAAAAGGGTCTGATGATGATGATGATGACGACTCTTTTCATCCCTCTCCAGTGATCACGTGTTAGGTAAGGTTCATATCTGTCTATATTATTTTCCTCTTACCTTCGGGTCAGAAGAATGTATCTTCTTGATGGAAATTGCGTGGAGAGGATGGATCGGGGCTCGCCGCAAAGGAAAACCGTTTACAGGATCTCTCTCACCTTGGTGAAAAGGGAGAGCTTGCAAGAAGGTGGCGGTGCCGCTGCGTCGCACCGCCGGCTGGAGAACCCGAAGGTGAGCGCATACCGGAGGGAAGGCTCAGTGGAAATCCAGCGCAGCGGTCTTCTGGAACAGGTCAAGGAAGTGGAGGATGAAACGGACGAGCTGTCTTCACAGGCTTACAGGAACTTCCGGACCTTCAGCACCGGGCAGCTGGAATTTGGTAGGTCGAAGTTCTCCAGGAAGGTTCTTCATCTGAGGAAAGATAACTCGATGGAATCTACGGTCATGAACACTGGCGCCTCACCTGAGAATGCTCATCGAACTGGACACATGGAAAAGGATGCACAGCTGCTTGATAGTAATGTTAATGGGAAAGCAGTGAACGAGAGTAATGGAATCGTGGATGTGCAGACTGAGCCGAGCTACCGAGGAGCTTCTGGCGACGGAGAGAACGTGGATGTTGATACGAACAGAATCCTCCAGACTTCCCGGAGTGCAGAGGAGCCCGTCAGCAGATGTGGTGCAGAGGGTCAGGCCTCTGTCGAGGGTGACGGGCTTCCCGAGGATGGCAGCCTGGTTTCTTTGCTTGCCAAAGAGAACGGAAGTGCAGCGAAGCAGGCGCCCCAGACGCCGACGGTCAAGCGCCACCCAAGCCTGTTGCGTCGGAGTTTCAGCTTTCGTCACTGGGCCGGAGGGGAACTACTGCGGCTCCGGGCCCTCTCCAAAGAGAAGCATCACAGCAGCTCGGGCTGCATTGGACATGCTGATTCCCAGACTCAGTCAGCAGTTGTCCTGCAGAACCCAGTTGTTAAGGAGTCTGAGAAGGGAAGCACACCTGACGTGGACTCCTTGAGGGACTCCGGTCGCAAGGACCGTGCCAAGGGCAAGAACCGCACGCTGGATAACAGCGATCTCCTCAGGCTTTCCGAGAAACCCCTGGTGGAGAAGGAGAGCTTTCTCAGAGCAGCTGGCCTTCGCTCCAGCGGTCAGGAACGTCGGCTTCTTCGCTTCTTCAGTGGGATCTTCTTAAGGAAGGACAGCACCTCCACGCCACTGAGCAGCCCCAGCAACCGATCCCTCTGCAAGAATGGCCTGATAGGTTTGCAGAGGAGATCCATCAAAGGCTACTCGCAGTTCAGCACTGAGAGCGTGAACAGCTTCCTGCAGGATGGTAATACAATGTTCTCTTCTTTCTCCTAAAGAGTGTCTGTGGGTGTAGGTAGGTGTGTGTGGGTGTAGGTAGGTGTGTGTGGGTGTAGGTAGGTGTGTGTGGGTGTAGGTAGGTGTGTGTGGGTGTAGGTAGGTGTGTGTGGGTGTAGGTAGGTGTGTGTGGGTGTGGGTGTGTAGGTGTGTGTGGGTGTGGGTGTAGGTAGGTGTGTGTGTGGGTGTAGGTAGGTGTGTGTGTGTGGGTGTAGGTAGGTGTGTGTGTGTGGGTGTAGGTAGGTGTGTGTGTGTGTGGGTGTAGGTAGGTGTGTGTGTGTGTGGGTGTAGGTAGGTGTGTGTGTGGGTGTAGGTGTGTGTGTGGGTGTAGGTAGGTGTGTGTGTGGGTGTAGGTAGGTGTGTGTGTGGGTGTAGGTAGGTGTGTGTGGGTGTAGGTAGGTGTGTGTGTGTGTGGGGTAGGTGTGTGTGTGTGTGGGGTAGGTAGGTGTGTGTGTGTGGGTGTAGGTGTGTGTGTGTGGGTGTAGGTAGGTGTGTGTGGGTGTAGGTAGGTGTGTGTGTGTGTGGGTGTAGGTAGGTGTGTGGGTGTAGGTAGGTGTGTGGGTGTAGGTAGGTGTGTGGGTGTAGGTAGGTGTGGGTGTAGGTGTGTGTGTGGGTGTAGGTAGGTGTGTGGGTGTAGGTAGGTGTGTGGGTGTGGGTGTAGGTGTGTGTGTGGGTGTAGGTGTGTGTGTGTGTGGGTGTGGGTGTAGGTGTGTGTGTGGGTGTAGGTGTGTGTGTGTGTGGGTGTGGGTGTAGGTGTGTGTGTGGGTGTAGGTGTGTGTGTGTGTGGGTGTGGGTGTAGGTAGGTGTGTGGGTGTAGGTAGGTGTGTGGGTGTGGGTGTAGGTGTGTGTGTGGGTGTAGGTGTGTGTGTGTGTGTGGGTGTGGGTGTAGGTAGGTGTGTGTGTGTGGGTGTAGGTAGGTGTGTGTGGGTGTAGGAACTGTTGTGTGGTGAAAAGCGTGGGGGCTGAAGGGGGCGGGGTCTGTCTATTCTGGACACAGGGGTGATATTAGTTGACATTCTTCAGAGCTCTTTGTGTTTGTTTGCATTTCATCATGGATTATGTCGCCTTTCTTTCCTTGCTCCTCTTTCTCTGTCTCGCCCTCTCATTTTAAACCAGCAGCTCCGGCTCCTGGGGTCATGCTTATTTTATTTACTAAATGGAGTGGCAGTGACTGAATAAGTGACATTGTTTACTCTTTGCACTTCTCTGTGTTGTGCAGGATGAATCTGCTAGTATGTAAAAGAAGCCTGTATGAAATTTTACTGCTCCGCTTTCTTTCGTTTGTTCTTTTTTTTTTTTTTTTTTTTTTTAAACCTAATCCACTAAGTGGAGGGACCTGTAAAGTGAATTGTCCACTTAAATCAACATCTACGGCTTTCTGTAGTTTCCTCGGCCTGATCTCCCTGAATGTTCTTGATGACAGCAGAGATGGCTCTACCGCCCACCCCACCCCACCCCACCCCACCCCACCCCACCCCCACCCCACCCCCACGGGACAGTCCGTGATATGGAAATACGAACGCTTCGGGTGGACACTCGCGTGTGTGCTGAAAGTGCTCTTGATGAATTACCTGTCTGGGTGTGAGCCAAGGGCCATGTGCTACCTCAGAGGTGAGCCGAACGTCCCGAAAGACAGAATGCGCTCATTTAGTGAGAGCAAGAAGACTTTGATGCTCCCACTTTACTTTGGATACAGAACACAAGCACTGGATTTTATTCAAATAACAGCTTTATTTCAAATAGGAATAAGCAGTGCAGTTATTTCTGAGGTTCACGCTGCGGCCGCACAGGAAATGATGAATCGATTCGGCGCTGCACTGCACTCGAGGACTTGAAAGTGTTTGCCGCTGTGGGTTTCATCCTTCTGTCCAAAGACATACACATTAGATTGTATGGGCTGTTCTGAATCACCCTGATGTGTTCAGTGTGAGTGTGGATGGTTGTCGGCGTTGGTCCTGTGATGGAATGGTGAGCTGTCCAGGGTGTATCCTAAATTCACTCGATATTGGCTGAGATAGGCTCCAGCCTCCCCGTGACTCTCGTGGGATTACAAGTTTCAACAGATCAGTTAATGAGTGTTTTGTTGTCAATCAACAGTACCTTTAAGCTCTGATTGGTTATCGTACATGCCCACTTCGCATCGCTTCAGGAAATCCCACTTTTTGTTTCTCATTTCTCTTTTGTTCTTTGACTTTGTTTCGGTGTTGACATGAGAAGAGTGAATGAAGGGGGCCTTGTGTGTGTGTGTGTGTGTGTGTGTGTGTGTGTGTGTGTGTGTGTGTGTGTGTGTGTGTGTGTGTGTGTGTGCGTGTTAAAGCCTGAGACCTGTGTGGTGTGTTTAGTTGATGGTGCATTAAGTGTGTGTGGTGTCGTGTTACCAGAACTAAGTAGCTGTTTCCACATTGTGTGGATTCGTAAAGAATTCCTGAAGTAACCCGCTTATCTAGCTGATAGGTTTTGAAGTTAAATGTTTATTTTAACTATCGGGCTCCATTGCGAGACCTAACAAAGACCCGATGTCCTACAGCGTAATGAAAGATCTGTATTTCTGTTCCGAGTTACAGAACATGTGCCTTTGTTCAGACGCTCTTCACTTCAATTAGCGACGCAGTGCTGGAACGAGCTCCTCTCAGTGCCATGTGTTACTGTGTAGAAACAGGATGTGAAATAGAGCCCTGAGATGCGCAGTCAGCACCCGCGGTCCGCATGGTTCTGATCCAGATTGGACCGCCATACAGATTGTTTTATGGGTTCTGTTTCCGTATCAGTGAAGCGTCGCTGTTATGTTCTGTATGTCGTTTCTGAGACTCGTTCAGTTCCGTAAACATATTTCCAGGAATCAGGAATATAAGCAGTTGCACACTCGGGTGCTTATGTGCTCACAGACAAACAGGTCGAATGTTGGTGGGTTCCAGGATGTGGAACAGAACACGTGTGATGCTGGAGTCTCTTTCTCTCTCTCTCTCTCTCTCTCTCTCTCTCTCTCTCTCTCTCTCTCTCTCTCTCTGTCTCTCTCTGATGTGTCCTGGATGTTTCTGTTCAGCATGTCCCCAGTGTCTGAGGAGAGCAACAATAACAGACCACACTTCACTCCTTTGTCTGTTCACGACATGTATTTCTCGATGGTGTCCACCTCACAAGGAGGTCCTGGGTTTGAGTCCTGGGCTCGGCGGGTCTGTTTCTGTATGGAGATCGCAGGTTCTCAATGTACATGCATGGGTTTCCTCTGGGTAATCTGGTTTCCTCCAACAGTCCAAAGACATGCACATTATTTTAATTAGCTGTTCCAAACTGCTCCTTGCTGTGTGTGTGTGTGTGTGTGTGTGTGTGTGTGTGTGTGTGTGCGCGCACGCGCGCACTGGTGAGCTGTACCATGCCTTCGTCCAAAGTTGGCTGTGATAGGCTCCAGCCTCTCTGTGATCCTGATAGAATTACTATTTTGGAAAACGAATGGATGAGGATTTCTATGATTCTTCATATCAGAATTTTGGTTCTCTTTCGTGATGTGCTGTTTAAATAAATATTTGGAGGACTAGCGTGTCTCACAAACTGATTTCATCATCAGCAAAGAACCTGTTTGTTTTCTTCCCCTCTGCGGTAAACTCTGGGCCGATGTCTCAGTGCCTCGCTCTGACTCCGGCTTAATGATGTCAGGCGTGGGTTGCTGTTTGTGTCTGACCTATATTTGCAGTCACGTGACGTGAGTGATGTGTTGTCGGCACGGATACGGAAGGTTAGGGCGGTGCGAGAATACACTCTTGCCAGCAAATACTTAAAAAGTACTTAATTGTTCCCATGTAATGCTTTCATTTAGATATCTAGACTGAATGGAACAGCCGTCTGTCTGCTGTTAGCATGCTAACCTAGCCCGCTAGCCACATTTAGCTCTGAATTGGATTGTGGATCGCGATGCTGTCCATCTTTCCTGGCCACCTGCATTAGGTGGCGCTGAGGAGTAGGGACATGCTCCTCCCAGCAGGTTCTAAACAGTCATGTTTGTTTAAAAAAAAAAAAACGTACACAGAATAATTAGCTAACGTGGGTCCACAACCCTTTCAAAGCAAAACAGTGCAAACACAAAGATCACAGAGATGACGTCTTAACACAAGGGTATCACATGGTTAACTGGGAAGAAGGAGGGGCACGATCAGTCTGCCGTTTGTAAACAATGGCCGCCGCACTACGTAGGTACGTCTCGTACTACAGAGAGAACGCTAAACTCAAAATTTGACATTATTTTTATTTCTTTCTTTATTTTTTAAAAACGTAAAATCGAAAAATACGTAAAACAAATGAACATAAGTTGGGGAGCGTCTGTAATTAATTAGCCAGATGGACTTGATTAAAAAAAAAAACAAAAAAAAAACTTTTTTTTTTTGAAAGAACATTTTCGATTAAGTTTAAAATGCACAGTCCTGGGCGGCATGAGCTTTTTTTTTTTTTTTTTTTTTTTTTTTTCTTCTCTTTCTTCTTCTTCCCCCTCTAGCCCCTCTAGTGATATAGCGACTAATAATAAAGCTGATATCATGGTGGCAGATTAACCAATCAGAAGGTGTGTGAGCTCATATCCAGTGAGTATGGATAGAATAAAGAGACATATACTGTATGCACCAGGACAGAGGAATGCAGAGCTGTTGGCTGATAGATTGAGGATGTTCAGATTTTTTGTGTTTCCATGAAGCTGAAGCTGTGACACTGCGCTCAGAGCATGACAAAAGCAATAACGGATGCCAGTGGAGGCAAGATCCTTGCAGCTGTCTTCGCCACAGTCCGTTTCTGTTCCAATCTCTTTGCACGGCAGCCAGGGGTAAATGTGCCTGCTCTGGTTTTTTTTTTTTTTTTTTTTTTTGTGTGAAGTGAGAGAAGCCCAGTTCAGCACTATTACAGTCTGTGCATGAAGTACTGCTGAGCATGTGAGAAAGAAACGGTACAGTGGTACCTCACCTTACAAAATGAATCCCTTCCAGAGCCTTGTTCTTAACCTGGATTTTTCGTAAGTAGAACTGCATTTTACATGTATAATGTGTGATTCGTTCCAAGGCCCCCAATACTACCCTTTAAAAATTATGAAAGCATACCTTTTAAGGTACTTACTTCATGTTGACCATGCCTTCTTAGCGGAGTTATAATCTTAGAAATGTTTATGCAAGGTTAAATGCCTGAGCCAAAAAATAAAGTTGCAATGAGCACACTCGAAAAACTCATGAACAAGCTGCAGCTCAAGGGAGCTGCGTCATCCCTCCTAGCCAATGGGAGGCCAGCGGGGCGGGATGTTGGAAGATAGTCAATGGGAGAGCAGTTCGTGCATTGTTTGAATGTTTGAATGGTGCGTTTGGCGCGTTTTGTAAGGAGAACTTGTTTTGTATACAGAGACAAAAAATTTTGGAAAATGTTTTTCGTAACCTGGGACTATCGTAAGTTGAGGTACCACTACGTTCATTCATTTGCTGAACTGCTTGATTCTTCTCAAGTTGTAGCAAGGCTGAAGCCTATCTCAGACGACAGTGAACTCAGGAATCATACATACCGAACAGCTTGCCAGTTTATTACAAAGCCAACACACACAACCCTTCCAGGCCTTTTCCTGTCAAAAAAGAGAGGAAAAAAAAAGAATCACTCCTCAACTCATGCTTTTTTCATTCACAAATTTTTCTTCCCCTCCAGAAGACGCTAATGCCTGCTACATTCCCTTCTTCATTGTTTTGTTTGTCATCACTTGTCAGTCATTGAATGCCGTCATCGCTACTCAGATTTAATGGAGGGCTGTAACCCAGTCTATCCATCCCTAGCTTGGCACTAGTCACTGTCAGTCCTTAACCTGCATGCTGCATGGAAATCAACTGTTCACTCTTAAATAAATAACATGCTTTTCTGCATAGTGCAAGGAAATCCCAGAATTCCCGGTGATGTTATCATAGCCAACCAATCATAGCGCAATCTCTACTTGATAGGCAGCAAGCATAAATAATGAGCTCAGCAATGTACGCCAAAGTTTCTCATCACAGCGTGAGGAGAGCACGGCATGATGTCATAGCTAGCACGTACTATTCACCGCAAAGGTTTGGCTATAAAACAGCCGGCAACCAGACGTAAAGAGCACTGACGAAACAGCTTTATCAATCAAAGGCCCCCCCCCCGACTATTTTGGCTTGGGGGCGTAATTCCTACTTTGTGTATTGATACGTCATCCCATCATGATTCCTGTCATCACGCTTCCACTGAGGAAAGAAGAATACGAAATGCTTGAAATTGCTTCGGTGATGTCTGGGGTTGATTTGCGACTATGATTTGCCCTATGGGCACCTCAAACAGCAAGACCTGCCCTTCACACCTGCACCAAGGGGCAATTTGGAACAGCCAGTTAGTCTAATGTGCACGTCTTTGTATTGGTGGAGGATATCCACAGGCACAAGGGGAAACTCCATGAGAAACACCCTATAGGCTCAAACTCAGGACGTTCTTGCTATACAGTGCACGTTCTAACCCCTGTGCCACCGCCTTGAGACGTCGCATTTTTGGTATACATTGTAAATCCGGCTTTATTTTGTAATTAGAAAAAAATGCATCCATGTTTGTGCTCGAGTTTGAAGTCATATCAAGTCCATGAGCATTTATTTGTATCAGCTTCTACATCACCACCTCAACATTCATCTGTCCAGCATGTAAAACTTTATACTATGCACGTAAGGACGAAAAAATGCCATAACGATTCCTCTGTGGCTCGTCCTGGCTGCAGAACGGCATAGAAGCAGCACCGTGTAAAAATAATGAGCCTTGTAGGAGAGCGCAGTCTATCATATTTATTTATGAATGAATGCTGCTGTGGTTTTTTTTTTCTTTTTCGCTTTCTTCAGCCTCTGTTTCGTGAGGTCATGAATGGATTGTCCATGGCTTCCCTCTGACTGTAGATATAATGGAATGCAAGTGAAGTGTAATGTGGTCGCCATGTTGGCTGGGTCATTTTTCTTTAAAATTCCCACATCACTTGAGCGGGGAAGTGTTATTTTATTCCAAGTGTTCAGACTTATGATGCGGTTAAATTACTTTACGACAGGACAATCACTGCATGCCACGTGAACCGAACCTAAATGTGCTACTGGCGTCATCAGTCCACTCGGGGTTTATATTTAGCTACAATATGCTAATTACTTTTTTTTAAGCATCTGGTGTTGTAGACTGGTGTTATTTTCAGACCTCAAGGTGCTGTGAATGATTCACACTCTCACCACAGGATGAGCTGCTTCCTCACACGGTCCAAACCCAGGAACTGGGCTTTAATCCCATAATAGTCTTGAGGACCCATCACGTGTGGGGTTATTGTGTACAGGTACATGGGTTTGCTTCTTCATGATTGCTTAGTCAGAATCAACCTGTGTGTGTGTGTGTGTGTGTGTGTGTGTGTGTGTGTGTGTGTGTGTGTGTGTGTGTGTGTGTTTTTATTCTATATTGAGGACCTCAATGTTTTTAACTTACAGAATGAGGACATTTTGGCAGGTCCCCCCTTATTCAGAGGACTGTTTGAGGGTTAAGCCTCTTTAGGGCTGAGGTTAGTTTGAGCTTTAGATCAGTGTTAGTATAAGGGAGGGGGTTAGGTTGACAGTACAGTGATAACTCAGCGAACGATTTTAATCCGTTCCGAGGGCGAGCTCGTAAGACAAAAAGTTTGTTAGATGAAGCAAGTATTCCCATAAGAAATAACAGAAAACCAATGAATCTGTTCCATCCCCCTCCCAAACTCGTATAACCTGCCACAAACACATATTAGATCTAATATATTAAAGATAAACATATAAAAACAACAAATATTTCATAATAATACATGTACATTAACATTAAGATAAATAATAATAAAACAATGATAAAGAATAAGTCAACTCGCCCTTCTGATCATCGACTGTGGCAAAGATGTCACGTGGGCAGGCAGGAGGTGGTGTGTAACAGAGGAGGAGAATTTTGTGCATGTGCACGATACGAATGCCAGTGAGGACAGGCTCGTGGTGAGCCTCCCACAAGGCCAGTGCTTCTCAAATAGTGGGACCCAAAGGGGGGCGTGGCTATTACAGTAGTTGGCAGTGGCGCTCTCATTGTTACGCTATGGTGTAGGGGAAAAGCACCGAGCAAACGATATGAAGTGCAGTAAACACTATTTATAGACATGCGTGGGGTGCTGGGGTGGCGTGAAATGTTTTTTTTTTTTTTTAAAAGAGGGGGCGTCACAGAAAATAATTGAGACGCACTGCACAACGGCGTTCTGGTAGCATGAAGGAATACAAGCGGAAGAATACGAGGCTAATTGGCCCGGATAAGCCATTTCGAGGAGGCTGGTAAAGTGAATTTTGCGGGTTGGATGGAGCAGATTTTTGCTGGGTTCGAAGCTCATATCATGGAAAACACATTATAAGGGACACCCATTAGACAAGGTACCACTGTATTTGGGATGGTTAAGGCTAGAGCAAAGCCAGTCTCATGTGGGGGGCAGGTCTGAGTACGGTTTAAAATAACAGCACTATGGCAGAACAATAGCGATCAGTAGTTGAAAGTATGGCAGGAATAGGTTGTAATGAGGTCGTTCTGAATGCGGTTCAGAAGGGTCGTGAAAATTAACAACACGGCAACTACAGCTTCAGATAGACCGTGATGCACAGTTTTCAGAACCGCTGTCAAATATCAAATATTTTTTGGGCAGTGCCACACAGTGTCATCATCTTGACGCCACCACAGTGTCGAGAAGTCACTGTTGTTCAACATGGTTTGAAATCACTGTTAGGACCGGCTCCGTGCGAGGCCTGCTGAAGAGGCTGGGGAATGCATGATGGAAAGGAATTATCAATTCATCCCCACAATGGTAGAAATACACACATCTATATTTTTGGGTAGTATTTATTTTTGGAGCTGTGTGAAACCCAGACATCATGATCACTTCCTTCAGTGTTGTGATGGTATCTTTGCTCTTGGAGTTCTTTTTTTCCAGCATTAATGACACGGATGTGTATCCTGTGGGTGCCGACAGGCTGCATCACTCTGTTAAGATGTCTTGGCCTCGGCTTGTGCTTAATTAAGTAGCAGGCCTGTCAGTACAGGGATCAGCAGAGTCTCTGTGGATTAGGACCCGTCCCTGATCTAGATATTCCTCACTCCACATTAATCCATAACCCACGTGCTCCTACATATACATACGCTTTATACTGAAACGACTGCAGAAGAGAAGACGATGTGTGAAGGTTCATGAGCAATTTGCACGCCTTCTCAAAAGCTGCGGGGCTGTTCGACTCCCATGCCGTCTTGATGGATCTCCATCCTGCTGGATTGGTATTAAGGTCAGCTTGTACGTTAGAGTGCAGGGATGGGTAGATTAGGTCTGCTCTGCATGCTCAGGGGACCGCCAGATGCTAGGAAGCAGGATGGGCGGGGGTGGTGAGGGTGAGAGTTGGGGGCATTTCTGCTTTCGTGCATATTTTATAGTCCTCACAGATGTTGAGCTTCTTTTTTAAAACCATTTCTGTGGACGTATGAGCCTTTTTTGACTTATTCTATGTACAAGTATGTGTTTGAGTCACATCCGTGGCTCCATCTTGAGGTTTTATGTAGTTAATATCATTTTTCAGAACAAGCTCACACTTTTACTTTTACCATGAAATAGTTTGTTAACATTTCATACATGTACCTGAACCTCATTACAAACCCACTCGCTGGGACTGAAATTATGATTGAACACAGCGGATTCTGTGTAAAACGAACACGGCTGGACTCTGGACCAGTTTTTACCCCTCATCCCCATCCCAATAGGTGTGAGGAGTGATGTTGTGCCCCATGTAGCCCCATCTCTCCATCTGTCTGTCCGCAGATGCATTCCGCATCCTCAGTCAGAATGCCAACATACACAATAGCCACTGCAGCTGCCATCTTTAATTCGCAATTGGCGCAAAAAAAAAAAAAAAACTCCCATCATTGATCTTTACCATTTTGGTGTGGGTGTCGGGACGGAGTGACTACACAAACCTACCCCATTTTAATCATTTCCGAATTTACCATATGGCTGCCACGGCTTCCATCTTCAATCTGATCCGGTCACTTGCACAGAAATGGCATTGCACCTTAGGGGGAGCAATTTTTCTGGGTTCGAACCTGATGTGGAATGAAAGACTCTGAATGATGACATGCAAAATATATACTTGGAGAATTTTTACCCGGCAGGGTTACTGTAAAGTGATCAGAATGGAATGCTATGCTGCCCTGATATAGGCACATATCTGAGATCAACATGTACCGTAGTGCTCAACTCAATGTATTACAGTAATCCTGAACGTTTGCTGCATGCTCAGAGAACGACAGAGGAAAACCACTTCATGACAAAATTGGCGTGTACTTTTTTTAGGATTGATTCTTCGCTCCAAGCACAAGGCTACTCTGCTGCCAGTTCATACCTCATTACTAAAAGCATCACTGACCTTTATAGTAGGTCCAAGAGTTTTATAATGTCACAAGATTCTGCCTTGTTCTTCATTTTATCTCCCTCGAAATATAATACAGGATGATGTAGTCATCAGAATGTTCGTCCATCTCTAATCATACAAATTCCAACCCAGAACTTTACACGGCGCTTCACATTCAGCTTGAATGCACCTCAGATCATGTGTTTTATATATATATATATATATATATATATATATATATATATATATATATATATATATCAAATGATTCTAACTTGCACCACTTCATGCTATCAGGTTTCTTTTTGGGGAAATAATTTAATCTGGATGATTAAATGGTATACATGTGCACACACACACACACACACACACACACACACACACACACGCATATGGGTCTGATCATGAAATTGGCACATTTTCCAGTGACCCAAATTCAAACTTGAATAAATATTTCCATGTCCATGTTTATTTGTGAATCAGTGCATCAAAATCTTTAGTACATGCCTGGGAGATAATATCATGTACATATGGTGAACATAGTTTTTAAAATAATTCAAGTACTTCTTCCTGGTTTACATCTTTTCACGCTCAATTTTGTGACAAGGGAAATGTCCAGCTGAGCCTCTGCTAAGGTCTACACAGGTCCAATAACCACATGAGCTGGAGCACAGGTGCCACACAATGAACCACATAATTTACATGTACGAGGTAAAATTGGAAAATAAACACCAGAATTAAAACTTTTCCTGTTACACGGTGTATCTTGTGCTGCGATCATTGATGGATTTGCATTTATTATCTTTAGATAATAAAGAAAAGTTGAACATTTCAAACACCATCAATAAGCTCAATGTAACTAATTACATGATTATTATCTAAAGCTATTTAATAGTGAATAGAAGTTGTTCATTCTGTCCATGTCACTGACTTTCTGAGTCGTCCTACTGATTAATTTGATGCTGCTGCTTTTCCAAGGAATATAATCCTGCATCTACCAGGATTTAATTCATATTGGCCTCATACATTAAAAAATGGGAAAAGTATATATTTTTCTGAATCTGCAGAACATGTAAAAGGTCAGTGTCACACATTTAAGAACCAGTTTCATGTTTCATAATCAGACCTATATTTTATATAAAAATAAGAATTAAAATCACTGTCGGTGCGTCCACCGAGCGGAGCAGTTAAAAGGTCAGCACGGCCGTTACAAACTCGGCCTGTTCCCTGAGAGCTGTTTTCAGTTGCTACTTTGCATGGCTGTCTGGCTGTGTCTTTTTTCCTCCGTGTGTGCCCGGGCTTGAATGTGGTACGTGTGAAAACCTGGGTGACTGTAGGATGGTCAAAAGTCATTGTGTTTGCTGTTTGCGGTTTTCCAAAGCTTCACCCAGTTATTATCAGGTGGAAAAAGTTAACCGCAGGGCTATTCTGGAATATTCTGTGTGGGAATGTTAATCAGGGTGTACAGGAAGCAAGGCTCGGTGTGCCAGTAGTGATTGGGCAACAGCTATAGAGATGAAAGTGGGAAAAAAAAGATGTACACTGTACAAATGTCTATTTTAATTAAAGTAGGTGACCTGTAAAACGCGTGCAGGTTGTACGTAATCACAGAGCTCTCGCCACATACCGTTTCTTATTCTGGTGCTGATCATGCCTGTGAAGATGTTGTATTAGTTAGTATTTTAGTCTGTGCTGTGGGAATAGCGGTTTTTTTTAACGCGAGTCTGGACGGCAGCGTTTTTTTTGGATTTCAGATTCATTATCAACTTGGTGACACTGCAGTCTTCTTGAGTTTCCTTTTTACGGATTTCTCCAATTTTTCTCCATAATTTAGTCATTTCCAGTTCCCACCCATCAAGTATTATCTTCCCTATCACACGATCACCACCAACCAGGGAGGGGCAAAAGCATGCACACGCCTCCTCCGTGACACGTGATGTCCACCCGCCTCTTTTCAAATCGTGATGCATATATATTCAGGGACAATCTAACTGACTTGAAGGGAAACTGTTATCCGCTCTCCTCGTACGAATGAGCTCATAGTTATCTGTGAATGGCTGGCGATTGCTGAGAGTGACAGGGAAATGAGAGCTCGACCAATTAGCTTCCATGGACTCCTAGTCACGGATGGTTGTGGTATTAACCTGGATGCGAACTTGCATTCTGTGGATTAATAGCCACGTACCTTGTGCTTGCCGTGTGCTTGTCGGGTATCCTGCCTTTGATTATAATTGTGGGAAGAAAGATGAAGTCGAAGCCAAACCCAGCCTCATAATTGTTCTTATGCTCTTTGCATGGCATCTTGGTCCGTTTGCTCTTGGGAATGCAGATGAAGTAGGTTCTTAATCTTCTCTTAGAGAGTGGAAAATGTGTTGGTTACACATGCCTGGTCTGTGGAAAGCCCAAGTGGCCTTGAAATGGCTCCAAGGCCCACAGGGTTCTGAGCTTCCGCTTAACTCATCAGTGATCTGCTCACCTCGACTCAAACAGGAGCGACGTTAAAGGACTGATGGGTGATTGGACTCAAGGTCAACTTTGTCCTTTACTTTTTCAGATCAGCGTTTGACCCGGGCGGTGTTCTGTCTCGTGCAGGATGATGACGCTCCATCATCGTGTATGTGGTCTGTTCGCCTTACAGAGAGGTTACGTGCTTCCTCTAGCGGCCATCAGGTTTCGCTGAGTGTTTTTGCTTGGACAGGTGCTCAGGGTTTGCTGATTTTTCTCGAACTGCCCCGCTGTTTCTGCACAGCCAAGCTGACCTGCGTATTTCCATTCGTCTCAGCACTTTCCTTCATCTCCACCTCATGCTCTCTCTCTCTCTCTCTCTCTCTCTCTCTCTCTCTCTGTGCTCTCTCACACTTTTATTTTTGCGTGCTTTGTTTTAAATTTGCTGTATCATGTTTGAATGTCTAGTCAGCTTCTGGAGCAGCTGTTAGTAGTTTGGAGGGAGCGTTCATTCTGACTTCACCAGGGACTTTTGTATTCTGGGTGTTTTCTTTAATGCTCACAGGGACCTGTCAGTAAGTAGGAGCTCATTCCTCATGTGATCATTTGGGCTTTTGCACACACAAAAAAGTGTTCTTTTCAGTACTACAGGGCTAAAATTAAAAATTCTGTCCAACTGTGTAGGTTTTGGGACCTGCTTTAAATTTTTACTAGGAAATAATGCGCTGTGCTGTGGCCAGCAGCATCATCTATCACCAAATCCACCTAATTCCAACAGAATGTTTCACAGATCCAAACCAAGAGAAAATCTGAAGGATCACACCCGATTCCAGATGAAAATCCGACCGGCCGCACCCGGTTCCAGCTGAAAGGCCGACCGGCCGCACCCGGTTCCAGCTGAAAGGCCGACCGGCCGCACCCGGTTCCAGCTGAAAGGCCGACCGGCCGCACCCGGTTCCAGCTGAAAGGCCGACCGGCCGCACCCGGTTCCAGCTGAAAGGCCGATCGGCCGCACCCGGTTCCAGCTGAAAGTCTAAGCCAGAGGTTGGGAACCTTTTTGACTAAGAGAGCCAAAAAAAAAATTACATTTTAAAATGTAATCCTCTGAGAGCCGTGTGTGTATGTGTGTGTGTATATATATATATATATATATATATATATATATATATATATATAAAATACAAATCTCAATACTGAATACAACTAAATTGAAAAAGAAGACCAACTATTTGAGAGTATAATAAGACTCTGAATTTATTTTAAATGACATTGTCATAATGAAGTTATTTATTAATAAGAAAAGTACTTTTTACTATCAATGCTACTTCTGGTGCTGCATGGTTTTGCTGATAGCTTTGTAGTCTGGTTAATACGGTGAGATTCAGCTTCATGCAGGCGTTTAGGCTTCCATTTGTTAAACGTGACCGCAAGTTGGTCTTGATGTTTTTCAGGTGTGATAAGGGCTGCTCGCATGTGCATGTGGAGCCAAACATGGTCAATATGACAGGACTCACACGCTGCAGTGTTTATGTGACAGGAAGCGCGTCCCAAGTTTTGGCAATCAGCTGGTCTGCGGGTTGAAGTTTTTTCATTCTGTCCATTTGTTTGCCAGCTCTGCTTGGCTTCGTGCAAATGAGCCGATCAAAAACGAGGAAATTTATTTCTTTACCCAAAAACAACACCCGCAGTCTGTTGTTACAATCAACGAAAATTAGAGTTTCAAAATATCGGCCTCGCCCGCATACTGGCGTACAGAAAGGATTGGCTCTCCGTTGCGCGCCACAGTGACGTGGCATTGAAAATAGGTGTTCAGATTTAAATGCGTGAGATTTATTCCCCGGTTTTTGTTTTTGTTTTGTTGGCTTTTTTGTATTTTTATTTAAACGACAGTGAAATTATGTATCCATTATTCTGTTGAGAAAGGCCACCTAATTTATCTGAGAGCCAGATACAGTCATCAAAAGAGCCACATCTGTTTGCGGGCCATAGGTTCCCGACCCCTGCTCTAAAGGGTCGCACCCAATTCCAGCTGAAAGTCTGACCGGTCGCACCCAGTTCCAGCTGGAAGTCCGACCGGTCGCACCCAGTTCCAGCTGGAAGTCCGGACGGTCCCACCCAATTCCAGCTGAAAGTCTGGACGGTCCCACCCAATTCCAGCTGAAAGTCCGACTGGCCGGTCCCACCCAATTCCAGCTGAAAGTCTGGCAGGTTCCACCGACTCTGCCTCGGACTGTTGGGAATGAAAGAGCGCCTCTGAGTTGCTATGTCCTCAGTGTTGGCCACAGCCAGCATGCACTCAGGCATGACCTACTTCCAAGCAGGTGTACTGAGTGATCCAGGTTAGCTGTGGGTCATTAGCTGGGGTTTCCTGATGAGTTTTATGGAAACAAGGGGGTGGCGAGCACAGGGTGTGTGTGTGTGTGTTTAAAGTAGACCCCTCTGAGCCCCTGTTCCACGCTGATAGCACCATAACACGGAGGGATAGCATACAAGTGTACAGGGGAGGGGTTTCTTATAAAGCTGGTGACCCATAACAGTTTCTTTTCTAGTCGTAGGCTTCATAGGGGAGGGAGCGACGACCCCCCCACGTGCCTCTCTCTTGGCGTCTTTCTATTCCTCCTCATCTCTGTGTGGTGGGTGGTTGACTCCCGGGGCTCGATTTGGCCTCATTTTGTGTGTTTCTGTTGCAAGGACAATTGGCTGACTCAGCAGTGACCGGCAGCAAACTAATGAAGAGCATCGGCAGAGTGTAGGGTTCACTTCCAAGTGCCGTCCCAGAGTAGGGAGTGTGCCATGACCGTGAGGTGTGGAGGCCGCGCATGTGCCCACATCTGTTTATGTGGCCAGAGAGGGATAGCAAGATGATCTGCGTGTTCGTGGTCATTTGCTTTCGAAAAATAAGATGTGTTTCAAATGTACTGATTCGATGATGTTGTGTGTGTGTGAGAGAGAGAGTGTGTGTGTGTGTGTGAGAGAGAGAGAGAGAGAGAATTGCAAGATAAAGTACCCTGTCTTGCCTCATATCCCAATTTTAATTTTTCATTGCAGATAGATAAACGTTAGTATTACGGCATTACCCCGGCTTTTTGTACTGTGTGTGTGTGTGTGTGTGTGTGTATATATGTGTGTGTGTGAGTGTGTGTGTGAGTGAGTGATAGTAGTCTCTCTGGTTTTGTGTGTAAAAAAACTAGCCAGTCAGGTTTTCACAAAAATATATCTAACACCACTAACCCCCCACCTCGACCCTCCACCCTGAGGCATCGAAGCGGCATATCAATTAAACCCAGCCCTCGTGCGCGTGTCAGCGTCCCTCTATAATCCCATACGGTTGATAGATCCAGCCTTAATTACTCAGATGAAGGCTATTGTCGAGTGCGTCATTAAGCCCCAGCTGTAGGTCGATGTGGCGTTCGTGGAAAAGTATAAAGCCTGATCCGACCCCACAGTCGGTTTCTGATTTGCATGTGTATGTGTGTGTGCTTGTTCAATGGAGATAAGAAATTGGGATGTGAGGCCCAGGCTAAGCACAGATGTAGAAGAGCTCAGCTTGTGTTCTGGCAGCACACAGACAAATGAAGGTCTGAAGCTCAGACACGCAGACGGGGGTGAATAAATGAGTGCGGGGAGCAGGGCTGACTGATGAGGGCTCAGTAAGCACCGGGTCGATTTATCATACCACATCGCTCGTTAACTTACACACACACAGAGCCTGGTTTCCATACCTTCAGGGGACTTGCATTAATTTCCTGGAGATGTAGTCTAACCATCATCATCACTTGCGGAACCCAAAGCTAACCCTCACAACAACCTTTAGTCCCAATAAGAAAGGGAAATCCCCATAATGTGAGCCCACAGTCGCTCCCTGGCCCCGCCTCGCCCTGCCCAGTCTACTCTCTTTCAAGTTCCTCACTCCAGCGACTCTTCTCCTCATCATGTTCATCCGAGAACCTTTTAAATCGTACCACGTCACCCTCAGTTCCCAGAGACCCCCGAAACCTCGCATACGTACCATGAAGTGAGGAATTCTTTTCACATTCATGATCACCGCGGACGTGTGAGCCCTTTGTGAATGGAAGATATTTTGTGAATTCCTTTGTTGTTGTTCTCCTTAACGGCTGTTTTTGTTTTAAAGCCCATTAACAGAACTTCAGCACTCGGGTCTCGAAGATCTTTATTCACGGATTATTATAATTCTCCATCTTTGTGTTTCATTCTGTTCCTTGTGTGTGATGTACGGGTGAAGCTCGGTGCTGGTTTATCACAGCGCCGTTGAGGTGGAGGAACTCAACCTGTCGTATTGTTATGGAACCTTTTCACAGGGAAAAAAAACATGTCCTCCATGTCACTCCACTGTGTTCCAGGAATGAGAGAGCGAGAGAGAGAGAGAAGAACAATGAAAAAGTGAGGGAGAAAGAGAGAGTGAGCATGAGCGAGAAGGAGAATGAGTGACAGGGGAAAAAGAGGGGTGTGTGTGAGAGAGAGAGAGAGAGAGAGAGAGAGAAAGAGAGAGATATGGAGCGGGGAGATTGAGAGAGATAGAGGCAGAAGGATCGAGAGAGTTAGAGAGAGAGATAGAGGCAGATTGAGAGTGAGCGAGAGCGATATTGAGGGGGAGGGGAGAGAGAGAGAGAGAATGAGGCAGATTGAGAGAGAGAGAGAAGAACAATGAAAAAGTGAGAGAGAAAGAGTGGGAGTGAGCATGAACGAGAAGGAGAATGAGTGACAGGAAAAAAAAGGGGTACGAGTGAGTGAGTGAGAGAGAGAGAGAGAGAGAGAGATTTTCTGATCAGTGCTGCTCTGATTCCTTTCTTGTTTATATATGATGATGCAGTAGTGGGGAGATGAGAAGCTGTGCGCACTCGTCTGTGCTCCATCGTTCCCCTCCTGATGCCACACTCTTATCTGAGGCATGTGGAAGCCTGGGTGTGATGCGTCTCTTCTCATTGGATCATTAGACGGGCGTTAAGTGGACACGAAGAGAGAGAGAGAGATTGGCATCTGGGCTTGTGTCCAGCCTTCAGCAGTCGTTTAGCTTCCTGCCATGGGAATGTTAATCATCCTCACAGACTTCTCCCAGCACAGAGCTGTCTCATAATTATTACTCAGTGGGTCATGTGACTTTGGGTCCGTGTTATTTTGGTGAGTTGAAAACACTTCACTGGTGCAATGGATGCGAAGATCCACGTGTGATGTCATATTACAGGATCAGAGGAATGAACACATTTCATAAGAAGAATATGACAGAATCATAGGATGTTATTGTGGGCGGTACAGTGGTTTGGTAGTCAGAACATTTGCCTCATGGCAAGACGGTCCTGGCTTTGAGTCTCGTTTTCAGTGAAGTTGTTTATCTGTGGAGTTTGTGCGGGCTTCCTCTGGGCACATTTCCTCCCATAGTTTCCTCCCATAGTCCAAAGACGTGCATCAGACTAATTGGTTGTTCCAAATTGTACCTGTGTGTGTGTGTGTGTGTGTGTGTGTGTGTGTGTGTGTGTGTGTGTGTGTTGTCCTGCAAGGGATTGGCGAGCTGTTCAGGGTGAACCTCGTGTTCCCCAGAGTCGGGGAAATCAGAGGTTTGAGCCTCCATGTGGACCCTAGTAGGATCAATTGGCTCTACAGATAAATGAATGGATTATTGAAAAAAAAAATGGATCGATAAATAATACACCCGTGATATAGAAAATAAGAGGCGTTTCCTAGTTGGGTGACGTGATGTGACATCACTGTTAATGACTTTAAATGAATAAACAACAAATAATATTGTTTTAGTGAAAATGTTCCCTCAGCTACGGTTTCTTTGTGCCGCCCCCCCTCCATTTTCTCCCTAATTTATTCGTATCCAAGTCCCACCCATCAAGTCTTGCCTTTCCTGTTACGCAACCATCATCAGTCCGGGAGGGCTGAAGGCATGCACACGCCTTCTCCATGATGTGCAACACTAGTCACCCGTATCTATTCAAACTGATGTGCATGCTCATATGTGGGCGGTCTAACAGACTTGGAGGGAAAGCGCTACCCACTTCTCGTACAAATGAGTTCACAGATGCCTGTGATTGGTTGGCTATCGCTGTGAGAGACGGAGATTTGAGCGTATGTCATCCCTCCCTCCCGTGAAAACTCGGCCAATCAGCTCCCATAGGCTCCTGGTCACGGATGGCCGGGGCATTAACCCGTATTTGAACTTGCGATCTTCGGGTTAATAGTCGCGCACCTTGTCGACGCGCCACTCTGAAGCAAAGCTACAATTTATAGGTGGTGCACTATATCTGCCAAGACTAAGATTTTGGTTTTGTTTTCCTTATTTTTATTCCTTTCTGTAAACAACTTATTGGAATAAATTAATGTTGATGCGTAGGAGACGTGAACATGGTTCCCGAGTTCTCACCAAAAACTTTAAAGTCAGGGAATCATATGGGAGCTCCGCCTTCAAGCAGAGCCCAAATCCCTATATCAGTGAAGAATGAGAACTGATTCTATTCATTCATGAAAACGCTCGGTTTTAATTCTAACCATCAGATTGAGTACTCGGTGTCTTCTTTCTTTCTGTGTTCTGTGTTTTCAGTGAAAGGAAGGAACAGTGAAAAGCTCTGCAGCGGAACATCAGTGGTTTCGTTTATCGTAGTGTTGATTAGATCGGATCTCTGGATGCGCTGTTCTGTTTGTGCGTCACTGTACGAAGCCTTAGCGCCACAGAGTACCTGTTTTCACCTCCATCATGCTGCCAAGTTACTTTAGAGAGAGAGCGCGTGTGTGTGTGTGTGTGTGTGTGTGTGTGTGTGTGTGTGTGTGTGTGTGTGTTTCCCACCCATGTCTTTTCCTGGTATTGTTGTCGTGTGGATAAACACGTGGCTCTCATTGTTTGCTGAGCGCACGTTGCTGTGTTTTATTAGTAGATTAATAAGCTGCTCAGCCGGGTTAAAAGTATACGTTTACTTAACATGCCCCCTGTACATATTTACTCCCGGGCACAGAGTGATGTTTTTTAATTTTTTAAATCATATTCCACAACAGTTTCATTTCTTGCTTCTCAAATTTCTGTGTGTATATTGTTATGGAATAGTGTGAGTGGATATGATTTGGTTGGGGGCAGTGACAACACGGTGATTAGTGGGCTGGAGCCCCCGACCTTTGATCAGTAAGCAATCACCGAGCCACCATCACCAGTCTTCTGTAATTGTGTCTTTGTTAAGTCAAAACTATTTAAAATTTATTTCACGTGTCCTAAGTCAGTTATGGATAATTTGGCTTGTACACGAATATAAAAAATTATCGCAGTTCTTTCTTCCAATCAGGAATGAGAAAATATATTGTTTTGAATCTGAATAGATATTGTCTACCCAACAAACTTTGGATAACACTTTTAATCAATTTTTAGTCAACTATAACAGTTATTCACCCCAGAATAAGTGGCTATCACTGAATAGTGTCTGTCTCGAGTACTATTCAGCAATTCTCTCTCGCTCTCTCTCTCTCTCTCTCTCTCTCTCGCTCTCTCTCTCTCTCTCTACTATGGAGCCGGAGTTGAATAATGATTTCTGTACTATTTATGTAAACCGGATTTCAATAAAGCTGGGGCATGATACAAATTGTGAATAAAAACTGAATGCAATGATGTGGAAGCGCCAAATTTCAATATTTTTTTCCGAATAGAACATAGATGACAGAGTCAGAAGGTTAAACTGAGAAAAGGTATCATTTTAAAAGAAGTTCAAAAGAAGTTCATGATCAAATATACAAAGAATTTTGTACAGTAGGCCCTCGACATTCGCGGGGGTTCGCTTCCGAGCCCTCCCGCGAATCGAGATAATCCGCGAGTTCTGTATCCGGAAGTAAAACCCCATGTATGACGTCACATGCGTGAATGAGCAACCGGAAGTAAAATACTATGAATCTATTACATGCGCTAAAATATGCTTCTTATACACATTCTATAGACAGTCTTACTCATTAATACAGTATTAATGTAGTAAAATATAGTAATGATTAAGAAAAACTTTTCAATTTTTACTCTTATTTTTATTGATGATGAAATATAAATATTATACAATATATACTGTTGTAAAGCACTCGTTATAAAGTCTTTTTCAATTATTATTCCAGTACAGTACCTACGTTGATTGGAGCAGTGGTGGTCTAGTGGTATAGGGCGCTAGATCACTGATCCAAAGGTTGAGGGTTCAAGTCCCACTCTCCACAAGGTTGTCACTGTCCCCCCCAGTACAGCTAACTGGGTTATCAAAGGCAGGCCATGTCTCTCACTGTCTATGGTGAGAGGCATGTAAAAGAACCATTGCTGACTTTCATAAGGAGTAGGCTGCAAAGTCGTCAGCGTGTTTCTGTTCCTTGCTAAAAAGGGTTGTGACAGGAAGGGCATCCGACGTAAAAACCTATGCCAAATCAAATGAGCGAATCAGATGATTCGCTGTGGCGACTCCCGAGTAAAAGGGAAAAAGCCAAAAGGAAGACAGACAGACAGTACCATTGAACTTGGAGTGACGTCTTGAAGTGACGTCTCCAAGATGGCGCTGCTTAGAGGGCAACGTCGCAGAGTTCTCAGAGACAAATTGTTTCTTTGTTGGTTTTAATTTGTTTTATTTGTTTGTTCATGTTTTGCACTATGCTCGTCAATGACCAGTCGACCCTACTACAGCTATGATCAGCTTCGGGCAACTAAGCACGCAACAACTTCTATCGTGAGCTAATATGCTATGGGAGATCAATGCTAACCGCCCAGGCGGAGTTCTCAGAGGTTTGGTTAGCACTTCCGGCCATACTGCTTGAAAATGTTCAGTCCCTGTGAAACAAGATGGACGAGTTCATGCTCAGATTGCAGCGCAGAGGGATCTACAGGACTGTGTTTCTGTGAAACATGGCTCGAGGAGAGTACACCCGATAAGGTGATTATACCAGCCAGCTACATGGCCTTTATTCCCTGCAATCCCAAGCGCCGGAGTTGTCGTTCGGCTCCTTCCCGCTCTACTTGCATTGAGCTGCCTACCATAGCATATTAGCTCTGCTATTAGCATATAAGCTCTGCGTAGTTATACAGCCCCGAAGATACTCCAATCTTAATAGCTGTAGTAGAGTTGACTGGTTGTAGACGAGCATAGTGCAAAACATGAACAAACAAATTAAAACGAACAAAGAAACAATTTGAGAACTGCGTGACGTCGCCCTCTGGGCAGCGCCATCTTGGAGACGTCACTCATTTCAATGTAAAAGGACATGAAGCATAATAAAGTTTATCCTTTTGGTATCGTTTGTTAAACATGTTACAGAACATAAAATCTCACGCATAAACATGAACTTAGGTACTGTACTGGAATAATAATTGAAAAAGATTTTAATACAACAGTTCTGAAGAAATAAGACTTTCTCCTGAGAAACAACGGTTTTCACTGAAGAGACATCCAACATTTTCTATTGCTTAGCCAGAGAAGACGCACAGCGTTTGAGTGGTATAGAGCTTAATTGGTAATTAAAACACACACAAAAAAAAGAGACTCATTGACAACTTGCACACAAATGAGGAAAAAGGGGTGTGACATCAGCTCAACCAATCAGGAGAAAGGAGGACAGCCATTGGTTGAATTTGAATCACGTGCCAGTTGCTCGGCAGTCAGCGAATACTCAAACCGTGGGTGCAAAACCGCCAATAGTCAAGGGCATACTGTATGTGTATTTTACTAAATTTCTTTATTGTTCCCCCCTGCATGAATCTTATAATCTTAGTGCTGCAAGAATACGAAGATTATTATGGGATCATTATCAAAGGCCTTTGAGTTTTGGTGCTGCTGCTTGTACAGGCTGTGACGGAAGGTAAATAACACTTATTATTGATTAAAAAGTGACCAGCGTCTCATTTGAACATGTTTGATGACGTGTTTTCCCACTAATGGTTGTTTTATGTTTTAAAATGCAGTTAAATTGTAATATTTTATATTAATAGTAAAGTTAAAAGCTGTAACAAGCTTTATTTATACATTTAAACATATAATTGGTTGTCAAAACTTTTCACTTTGATCAGTATAAATCAGAAAATAAATTTGCTTATTGATTAAATTTAAAAAGGAAGTGAACGTTGTAAACCTCAGAACAGTTAAGAGCTGATGTTAATGGCACCAGTGTTCAGGAAATTGTGGCTGATTTGTTTTCCAAAGTCAATAGATTTGCTGTCTCGCCATTTTGTCAAGTGTAAAAATGATTCCCCCAGTTTAGGAGTGAATTTTTTTTAATTTATCACGCAGAGAGTAATTAAAAAAAACAAAACGAAACAGAGGCAACTTGTATACACAGTAGAATCAGAAAATGTAGCGTAATAAGCATTTTAACATTTTTGTTTTAATTTAACTTATGTTAAAACAAAAATGTTAAAATGCTTATTACGCTACATTTTCTGATTCTACTGTTAACATTTTTGTTTTAATTTAACTTATGTACAACAGTTTGGTTTCATGCCAAGAAAGAGCACCACAGATGCAGTGTTTGCTTTGAGGATGTTAATAGAGAAGTACAGAGAAGGTCAGAAGGAGCTGCATTGTGCCTTTGTGGATCTGGAGAAAGCATATGACAGGGTGCCGAGAGAAGAACTGTGGTATTGTATGAGGAAGTCTGGAGTGACAGAGAAGTATGTTAGAGTGGTGCAGGACATGTATGATAGATGTAAGACAGTGGTGAGGTGTGCTGTCGGTGTGACAGAAGAGTTCAAGGTGGAGGTGGGACTACATCAAGGGTCAGCTCTCAGCCCCTTCTTGTTTGCTATGGTGATGGACAGGCTAACAGATGAGGTTAGACAAGAATCTCCATGGACTATGATGTTTGCAGATGACATTGTGATCTGTAGTGAGAGCAGAGACCAAGTGGAGGAAAATCTAGAGAGGTGGAGGTATGCCCTGGAAAGGAGGGGATTGAAGGTTAGTCTTAGTAAGACAGAATACATGTGTGTGAACGACAAGGACCCAAGAGGAACTTTGAGGTTACAGGGGGCAGAGATAAAGAAGGTGGAGGATTTTAAGTACTTAGGCTCAACAATCCAGAGCAATGGAGAGTGTGGAAAAGAGGTGAAGAAGCGCGTGCAGGCAGGTTGGAATGGATGGAGAAAAGTGTCTGGTGTGATGTGTGATAGGAGAGTATCGGCAAGAATGAAGGGAAAAGTGTACAAGACAGTGATGAGGCCAGCAATGTTGTATGGTTTAGAGACAGTGGCCCTGGGGAAAAGACAGGAGTCAGAGTTGGAGGTAGCAGAGATGAAAATGTTGAGGTTCTCTTTGGGAGTAACGAGGATGGATAGGATCAGAAATGAGTACATCAGAGGGACAGCACATGTTAGATGTTTTGGAGACAAAGTCAGAGAGGCTAGATTGAGATGGTTTGGACATGTACAGAGGAGGGATAGTGAGTATATTGGTCGTAGGATGCTGAGGTTGGAACTACCAGGCAAAAGGCCCAGAGGAAGACCAAAGAGAAGATTTATGGATGCAGTGAAGGCGGACATGAAGGTCGTTGGAGTAAGAGTAGAAGATGCAGAGGATAGGGAGAGATGGAGGCAGATCATTTGCTGTGGCGACCCCTGAAGGGAACAGCCGAAAGGAAAAGAAGAAGTTTTAATTTAACTTATGTATAAAGAAATTATCAATTTTAGTGTAAAATGGATCATAAAATGGTTTCATCCTGAAGATGTGTAAAATTCTTGAACTTTTAAACTAATAATGGGATCTTAATAACTGAGGCTCGCTTTCATTGCGGTTTCTTGTTATTTCTGATTGTGAGAGCTTATTATATAGACCAAAAAATGCCACAGGGTACCTAAAAGTAGTCCTTTCGGCAGGAGCATCTGGACTCTTGCAGTGTATTTTTCATTTAAACACCATCACAGGGTACGTCTGAGCAGTCTCAGTCTTTAAAGATATAAAAATAAACCATAAAAATATCCCTGAATATTGTTAGTGTATGTTGTTCCTCATGGTTCTGTCTTTGGGCCAATTAAACAATATTCACCTCTGCCCAGGGGATAATTGTAGATACAGTGTATCATGGGTCAAATATTATTATCTTTTGTTTTGGAGGCTGCTTTACATTACTACAGTAAACACTGCATTGTATCCCAACTCAGCAGATGTGGTTATAAAACAAAACTTTCCGTACTTTTCTTTTGATTCTGTGAGTGTTTTCAGCTCATTGCACCCCCCCGAGAGGCTATTAGTACTTTTTACTCCCATGAGCCTGAAGCAGTTATGCAATATTTTGGACTAAAATTTCCACATAGGATCAACAACAGACAATAATGCATAGATTAGCAACAAGCTTTCTGGCAAACGTAAACGCTGACTCTAATGTTGATGATTACCTTCTCAAAGCAGAGGTTACTGTGGCAGTGTTATAGATTTAACATTGGTATTGTGTTTGTATCATAACCCATCTAAATCCAGTACTACAATAAACTCGTGTATAAGTAGAGGGGAGCACATAAATGCAAGGGTTCACGTTTAAAAGATAAAATATCATGTTTCTGATGGTCTCTACTGGTTGTAGGTCGATACTGTGTAAACTCTTTTTGCTCGTCTCTTGTCAGGCTTTTGGAATGTTATTAATAGCTCATGTTACGAACAGCCTTTTGCGTGTGAAAGGAAATGAGCTATTCAGTGTTAATGATGATGATAAACTCCAGTGTAGTCAGAGGGAAGAATCAATTGAACGTTCATGGCTGGGCTGTCATAGGAACTTCAGAGTGTGATTCATCAAAGTGATTTGAGTGCAAATTGAGTTCGCTTCTGCTGCATGGAAACAAGCTCCTGTCCACTTTGTCCTGAATTACAGTTATTTTGTATGAGACACATCCTAATTTGCTCAAGTTGCAGTAGTCAGGAAGAGAAGATACTTTCACCACCATGCTTTGAGGGGATATATATATATATATATATATATATATATACATATATACAGTGGTACCTTGACTTACGTGTGTGTTTTATAACAAAATTTCTGTGACATAAGCTTCGATCCCACCAAAAATCCACCCCATCCAATGAGCAAATTTTTGATTTACGAGCTCTGCTGGGAAAATGGCTTTTCCTGGCCAATTAACCTATTCTACTGTGTGTATTCCCCCATGCTCTGAGAACGCCATGTGCAGTGCTTCTCAATTATTTTCTGTGATACCCCCACACCCCATAGGAAGAAAATAATAATTAAAAAAAAAATTTCACACTCCGCGCGACTATAGTTTGTACTGCACTTCATGTTGTTTGCTCGGTGCTTTTTTTAATGCTTCCCTGCACCATAGCGTGACAATGAAAGCGCCACTGCCAACTACTGTAGTGGATGTGCAATTACACTCATTTGTAGTCTTGTTTCGTGATTATTTATTATAAATTATTATTAATGTTCATGTATTATTATTATTATTATTATTATTTATTGTTTTTACATGTTTATCTTTAATTCGCTGTGGTGACCCCTGAAAAAGGGAAAAAGCCGAAAGGAAATCTCATCTCATCATTAATATATTAGATGAAATATGTGTTTGTGGCAGGTTATGAGTTTGGGAGGGGGTTGAATGGATTAATTGGTTTTCTGTTATTTCTTATGGGAATAATTGTTTCATCGAACAAACTTTTCGGCTTACAAAAACATACGCTCGGAACGGATTAAATTCGTAAGTCAAGGTACCTGTGTGTGTGTGTGTGTGTGTGTGTGTGTATATACACACACACACACACACACCCACCCACACACAGGGATCCCTCACTTTCCACAGTTGATGGGGACCAAGACCCCCCTGTGACTGACATATACGTACATGTATATAATATCAATAAATACGTATTCAACGCTATAAATGCTTATAATTACAATTAAACATTCAAAAATAATGCATCCCGGGATATTCAGAACAAACCATGTTCTAGCCAGGGGTCTGTTTTTGTTTTTGTTTTTTTTGTTTTTTTTTGGGGGGGGGTCATCCTCATCATCCTCATCATCCTCATCATCTTCTGCTTCTTCCGGAGTCGGGTCGTGGGGGCAGCAATCCAAGCAATGAGGTCCAGACATCTCCTTCCCCAGCCACTTCCTCCATCTCTTCCGGGGGAACACCGAGGCATTCCCAGACAAGCCGAGAGACACATTCCCTCCAGCGTGTTCTAGGTCGACCCCGGGGTCTCTTCCCGGTTGGACATGCCCGAAACACCACACCAAGGAGGCGTTCGGGAAGCATTCTGGCCAGATGCCTCAACTGGCCCCTCTCAATGCAGAGGAGCAACGGATCTACTCTGAGCTCTCCACAGATGGTAGAGCATCTCACCTTATCTCTAAGGGTGAACTCAGCCACCCTGCGAAGGAAGCTCATTTCAGCCGCTTGTATCCGCGATCTTGTTCTTCCGGTCACTACCTAAAGCTCGTGATCGTAGGTGAGGGTTGGAATGTAGATCGACTGGTACACAGAGCTCTGCCTTGTGGCTCAGCTCCCTCTTCACCACAATGAACCGGTACAGGCTCTGCTTTATACTTTTCTTTTTGGGTCATTATGTACAAATTCATGATGGAAAAAAGCAAGTTGAATTTTTTTTTTTTTTTTGTATGCCCAAAAGTTTACATAAACAGAACGAGTCTGAATTCTTTCCGAGCCGACTGTAAGGCCAAATGAGTAGAGAACTAATGAGCAAATTAAAAAGCCACTACTACAATGTTTGATTCTTTTTCACAAATGTCAACAACAGTGCTCACATCGCATGATTTAAAAAAAACAAAAAACTAATAACATTTTTAACAGAAGGGCTCGGAGTGCACGGAGTGTTGGATTAATGTTATTTTATTTTCAGTTTTTACGTAGTTAGTGTGCTTTTGTTCGTGCTGGTGACATTGAGTATTGGTTCCATCGTTGCTGCCTTTACTACTTGTTGTGATTGTACAAGAACTGCCAAGAGGATTGATCTCATTGCTTGCACATCGTCCACATTTAGGAGATGTGCACAAAAGCTGTTGGTGACTCTCTGTAAATTTGCTTCAATAAAAAAAAGTTAAACAAAAATCCCCCCAGAAGATTCTGTATCATCTACCACGGACAATGTGCTCACATTCGGCATGACATACTTTAGATAATTACATGTGCAAGAGATAAGATGGTTTGGACTTGTGATAGTTCTGATATTGCTGTTGAAGTTGATTATGTCCAAATCATGTATTTTCCAGGGTTTAATATTAATACTTGTTGTGCTTTTTTCCATTTTAAGCCATCACGTCTTATCCTAGAGGCAATAACGAACAGACCCACCCCCTCATTTTCTCCATAATTTAGTCGTATCAAATTCACACCCATCAAATCCCGATTACATGACCACCACCAATCAGGGAGGGGGGGGAGGGGGAGCATGCACACGCCCTCTCTATAACCTGCAACACTAGCCACCTGACTCTTTTCGAACTGCTGAGCAGCTGTGTTTGGGGGGGGCGGTCTAATGCACTAGGAGGGAAGCGCTGTCTGCCCCCTTGTCAGAATGAGCTCACAGGTGCCGTGATTGCTGGCGATTGCTGTGAGTGACAGGGAAATGAGCGTGTGCCGTCCCTCCTTCTTGTGAGCGCTTCGCCAATCGGCTCCCATAGAGTACCGGTTATGAATGGATGTGGCATTAACCCGGATTCGAACTTGCGATCGTGAAGAGAATTTTTGTAGTGCAATTTAACGATCGGCTCACTGGATCGTTCGGTCTGATAGCGAGCTAAAAGCGACTTGCTGAACTTTACACATTCGATGGGATGCAACCTGAACTATTCAAACCCCCTCGCTGTTTTACAAGCTGTGTTGTGTAAACTGTCTCCCGAGCAATGCTGTGTGTGTGTGTGTGTGTGTGTGTGTGTGTGTGTGTTGGTGGTGGTGGTGGTGGGTGGGGGGCTGTGTTTCGTGGCTCTATATTATTGTGCGGTTAAGAACAGAAACCATCCAGCTGAACTTGGCTGTGTTTTTGTTGACAATTTAATGCCCTCATTTCAAAACCAAAAACGTGACGACTGGTCCATTGCCCAGACAGAAAAGGTTACACTATGTGCTTGTATTTGTTTTTCTGCCTTTACCAATGATTACAGCATATAAAATCGCTATGGCTTATTTCGACAAACTTAAGCTGTATCTAGTGTCGTGCTCATTTCTCAATCGCATCTTGAATCGATGAGGGGGGAAAAAAAAACTGAACCACTCCACAAAGTCTGTTCCAGCACATCCTGAAAAATTTCAATAGAGTTAAGCTCAGGACTCTGGGGTGCCAATACAAGTGTGAAAATGATTCCTCAACCACTTTTTCACTATATGAGCCCCCATGTTATTATTCGTATCATCAGAAAAAAAAAGTAAATTAATATGATGATCTGTTCACTGAGTACATTCAGGTCTTCAGCTGAATATTGTTGCTGCATCAAATTTGTTGAGCCTCAATCTGACTAAGTGGAGGAAGAGTGCCATGGTGATTTCATGCGGTAATCGTGGCTAAATGTGTTGGGCAGGTGGTGTAGTGGTTAAGGTGCTGGGCTCAGGATCGGGAGGTTGTGTGTTCGAATCCCAATGAGACCGCCACTGTGCTAAGACCCCTGAGCAAAGTCTCAACCACAAGTGTGGCTCTATTCACCCAGCAGTATAAATGGGTACCAGTAAAATATACAGTAAAACCTCCGCTGACGAACGCTTAAGATCACGAACTTTTCGCCTCAAGAACATTAAATTTGCGAGCATATTGTCTCTGCTGACAAACTAGTTTTCGGAGGACGAATCAAACCACGCGGTCGAACAGCGCCACGGTGGCGGCCACGAGAAGCTGACGCACGCTCACTGCGTCACAGTTCGTCACCCCCTTTCTTTGAGTGCGGAAGTGGTTTGTGTTTGATAGACATTTTGGACCATATTGAGTGTACTTTTGCTATTATGGGACCGAAAAAGACCCCACCACAGGCGGAGATCATTGAAAAACACGAACGAGGTGTGCGTTTGTGTGACTCAGCGTCCCAGTACCAGTACGCTAAGTCTACCATTGCTCCCATCCTTAAGAACAAGGAAGCTATTAAGGGTGCGTGTGTGGCTAAGGGTGTTTCCAAACAGTAGGCGTTTCCAAACACGCCTTCCAAACAGTAAGTCCCTCCCTCCCTCCTCCTCCCACTCCATTCCATCAAGCCATCAACTACCATCACAAAGGTAAATAAAACCACTTTATTATTCAGTACAGTTTATTTCTTTAATTACAATACAATAGACATTTATTATACATAAAATAAGGTATATTTTTGTGTAGTTTTAAGGCTTATTTAGTAGAAAATTATGTTTTATGGGGACCTGGGAACGGATTATTCTCATTTTAATGGTTTCTTATGGGACATAAATGTTCGGAAGACGAACTTTTCGCCTTACACACACTTTCTGGGAACCAATTATGTTCGTGAGCTGAGGTATCACTGTACTGGGAAGGTAACCTGTGATAGACTAGCATCCCATCCAGGAGGAGTTGTACTCCTAGTCGCTTCACGCTACGGAAACCGGGGATAAGCACCGGCCTGATGAGCCGCTATGGCTCGAGTGTAAAAAGCCCAACAGACTACCTTACTAAAAGTGTACAGAGAACATGGAAGGGTTTACGTCATGTGATTGGTGAGGTGTGATACCCGATAATCACTGCTTAAGACCCGTCAACAAAAGGTGGCGAGTTGGATGAGCAGTGTGGTGAAAATCTGTCATGGTATAAATAACTTTATATAAAAATAATGTATATATTATGATTTAACTGTTTTCTGTCTTATTAATGAATGAATGAACTAATAGGTTAAATGCCCCAACAGTGGCTTCATCATCTGTTTTTATTGACCTCAGTCAGTACAAGTTAAAAACTGCAGAATGTAAATTTTACACTCTTGAGTTTTTCCTGCAGGTTTTCTCTTGCTTAATTTTAAAAAGCTGCCAAAATTACTAGCGTGGAAATATCTGGCACTTTACATGCAAGTTTAACACGAAAACCTTTTCAAGTTTTGCAAGTTTTAAACGGCTCATGTAAGGCTGTGCGGTGCAGTTATTTCAAAATAAAGCACATTACAAGGCTCTGTTTAATTTCTATAACCAGAATTGTTGATATAAATGAAGAAATAAAATGAATATAAATGTGGTAATTGAATGTCCGTGACATGTTAGCAGATAGTAATTCTGTACACCTTGAGTCGAGGGTGCTGATTAACTCTCTAAACCGCAGATTTTTGAACTGGATGAATTGGGACCATGTTCTTATATATATGTGTGTCCGTTATGTTGTGTTTCTGTCCATCAGGTGAATTACATCTGCAAAAGACTGCTCATGGCATTTAATTAGTTTCAAAACCCTCGCCGTGCAGGCATTTTCATACTCCATGGTGCTTTATTTTTTTTGTCTGTCATACCATCGAACCCTCATTGGGACTTTTAAATTTTATTACATTTTTTTTACGTCTCAGTATAAATCAGCAATATCTTCTCTCCCTGTCATATTTTCGAGCTGGTT
>CM045730.1:11257500-11332500 GCA_024760905.1 Plotosus lineatus | reverse complement strand
ATGGGCAGGAGAAGTGTCATGCACCAATATTAGGTCACTGTGACCTTGACCTTTGACCTTATCTAACACAAACAAACAAAAAACTTGCCCATACCATATTTTTTAGGTTGGCCTTGGACACAGATTATGCACAACGAGGCTAAGGTCATGGCTCACAATCACATGAATCAAATCATCTTTGGTGAGTTGGAAGGCTCTTACTTCCCACCACCAACCTTAAAACAAATGACCAGACAGACAGACAGAGCGTCCAGTTCACGCAGTGTTTTTTGACATTTTGGCTTATGTACGAGTGTCCGTGAACTTCAGCAAGAGCGGAGACCCCTTGGTTTCCATCGCAATGGCTGATGGAGCACAGAAGCAGGCATAGCAGTATTTACTCGGCGCTGAGAGAAAGGCGGTAGTAGAAGCTTAGATCTTCACGCCTACCTCATCTTGTCAGTGCTCCTGTGCAGTCGATGCAGGACGTCATGTGCCAGTCTAGTTCTGGATTAGTTATCACAGATGGCCAGTTGAACTTTGCTTGATCAGATTCTACACAAGGATGTGCACTCGACTGCACTGGACATCATCACTAACCAGCCTCTCATCAAACACTGAACTGTCAATATCTGCTCTCTTCTGACAATGACTGGTTAGTGTCATGGTAATGGGCAGGAAAGAGAGAGAGAGAGAGAAAGAGTGTGAGTGTGTGTGTGTGTGTGTGTGTGTGTGTGTGCGTGCGTGCGTGCGTGTTTGTGTGTGTACACGTGCATGCCTCCAGCACTGAGTACCAAATTCTGCTTCTTTACCTCTTGGCCTCAGATGGCTGTCACATGACCAGGACTGGAGCAGGCCGTCTCCTGTGCACAGAATTAACATGTTCTGTTTTTTAAAGCGTGCACACTTCCGCTATTTATGAAACTGCTAAATAACATTCTTCAAGGTTCAGGAATTAAGCCAGATGTCATACATGTTTTGTCCTTCATGATTAATGCATAGTTTCAGGATGCAGCGTCATCATTCCTCCACCCTTCAAGTACTATCTCCCTATCACACCACCACCACTACCCTCCAGTGAGGGGTGAAAGCATGCACACACCTGCTCTGACACTTGTCTCAACCACCCGCATCTTTATTAACTGCTGCGCATGCAGGTTCAGAGTTGGTCTAACATACAGGGAAAGGGCTGTCCACTCTTTGTACTTATGAGCTCATAGATGCCCATGATTGGCCGGTGTTTGCTCTGAGTGACAGGGAGGTGAGTGTATGCTGTCCTTATGAAACCAAGGGCAATTAGTTAATGGACTCCGGGCTGCAGGTGGCCACTCATATGAACCTGTGATTTTTCTGATGATCATCGTGCACCTTTCAATGCACCACTGTTTTTCGTGCCAGCAGCCTGATCTGACTACTATAATACAGCACAGCGTGTATGCTCTGACGCTGACATTAATCCCAAAGGCTGATCCACCCTGACACCAGTCCGCTGTCACATTGACTACAGCAAACCCAATGGGAAAACCAGACATGTGGCTGCCTCACGCATCGGCGGTCATCTCAACGATATATCATGACGTTCCCACTTCAAGCGCTTTCAGACTGTCCTCACTTCCTCCGATGCCTGTTTATGCCCTCAAACAAACAGTGGCCCGATCGCGAGTAAACCGATACCACATGCACCGTGCGCGATGATGTGCCGTGTCCCGAATGTTTGGGAGAGAATCGTTCCACGCAAACACACTGATTGATTTATAAACTGAGATCAGACGTTCGGTCGTCTGCCTGATATGAAAACGAAATATTGCTGCATGCACGTTTTTTTTTTTTGTGATGGCAAAACTGGGAGAATTGGGAAAAGTTCCCTCCTCGGAAAACAGGAAACAGCTGGAGTAACATCCTGCCGCCGAGTGGTATCCAGGGAGAGGACCAGCGGCAGTCGAGGGGCCATTAATCGCCCCAGAAAGGCAACAATGCAGGCCTGTGTGTGTTTGGTCCACAGGGGACACATGGCTGCATTCTTTCCATTTGCTCAATGGCTCACAGCATCAAACATGTACATGCAGTACAGAAGCATGGCTATTCATCTGCACATGCTCTCAGTCAGTAGGAGCGTGGCAGAGAATAGAGGGTGTGTGTGTGTGTGTATGTGTGTGTGTGTGTGTGTGTGTGTGTGTGTGTGTGTGTGTGTGTGTGGGGTCCAGCGTGCTTTCCCCTGACTTTTGTGGTGCAGTGAAGTCTTTGTAAACGCGTTGGTCTCTTTTGGAGTTTCTGTTTGTTGGGCCGCAGCGAAACCCGCTTTGGGAACCGAGGCTTCATGTCGCTGTTTAGGGCAATGCAGCACTGCAGATGAAACTGTTCTTGATCTTCAGAGAGCGAGACCGAGAGATTTACAGGTCTGGGGATGTGTGGAGGGTAGAGATTTGAGACAGTCAAGTGCGCTGCATTGTGAGGACTCCATTGGTCCTCAGATCCACACACACACACACACACACACACACACACACACACACACACACACACAGGAACCCCCCCTCCCCCCAAAACTAGAGAAATGCTTTCAACTCCTCGTGTAGATATTGCTCTGTGCATAATTATAGCAGAATAAAAAGGGCACAAATGTGTGTACAGTCTCTGAGGCTGATAATCTGATAAAGATAAATTACGTTCTGATGTTCAGTCCAGTTTAACAGCTTAAACCAACACACTGGAATGTTTGGTGCATGACTTGCAAATTGACTAGTTCAGCCCCACCCCCCGACAAGCAACCCATAATTTCCATATTCATGTTCTTGAAAACACAATTTGAATAAAAACGATCGTAGAACAAACAGGTTTGTCGTTACGATGTGTTATCAGGAAAGGGCAGCGGTTACTGATCCAAACATCTGGGTACCCAGTAACATAGTACTGCTACTGTTGGGCCCGTAAGTAAAGCGTCCGGGCCCTCAGTGGCTCAAGTTCGAGTCGCACTGGAGCATTAACCGCTGACCTTTCCTTATAACGCACCGTGATGAATCTCTCTCTATTTTTCGGGTCTCCTCTGGGGGTTCTGGGTACTGATCTGGGTTGTGTATGATGACTTCCCCTCTCTCCTCTCTTTCAGTTTGAAAAACATGGTTGGGACAGAGCCGTATGTTTTTCTTTCATTTAATTGTGTGTGGAGCAGTTGCAGGCGGCGACGCATGATTTACGCTCGTGTCTGATTTATTATTATTATTATTTATTTATTTTTTAAATTTTTGTTTGGGGGTAAAATTAAATGTTTTTATTGCCTTCATTAATATTTCAGATTTTCAAATGAAGTCTTTTTGATGAGGGGGTAAAGCTCGGGGGGTGGGGGGCTTCCAATCACGTCTGGTTTCATCTATTCCACAACGTACTGAACCCATCTGTACATCATTGTATCATTGAAGCCCAACGTAAATAGATACGCTTTTGTTTAAATCTTTGTCTTGTAATTTATATATTTTTATTTACTGTATAAATATTTTTATAGTTCTGTTTAAAGCGAGACCAGTTGCCGTCGACCGGTCCCTCACCCTGACGATGTTTGTTCGGCGGGACGTCTGCGTTAGCCGGTATTTGCGGGATTAATTCTTATAACAGAACCGGTCCAGAAAGCAGGATTATCAACACCATCTGTGCCGCCGATATAGAAAGCATCTTGGCCCGACGGAGAAGGTGTGGAACGCTTGACGCAGATGTCACACCGTGCGGTTCGTCGCGCGGAATAATCACATAGAAACCGGCTGACCGTGCGCGTTCATTACCTCCTGCATACGGTTCTGGTAGAGCACGGTTGATTTTACTCATTATCGTGTCAGAGGATTGAATACATGCTCTTGTGCCTACGAACCCAAATCCAGAGATGGAGACGTGAGATGATCTCAGATCTGTATAACAACGCTACAGAGTTACAGTGCTGCTGTACACGACTCCTGTCCCGTTTTTTATTTTTCCCGACAGTGTAGACGAAACCGGACAGAGCGAGACGGTTCACATTTTTGTGAATGAATTGCAAATTGTGTTCGGTTGCACATATGCACATCTAAGGCTGGATGATGTGACCTCACTCATTTGCCGAACCGCTTGATCCTATCAGGGCGGAGTACACCTTGAACGCCTCACCACACCATTGCAGGGCTAATACACTCGCAAACATTCACACTCACACCTGGAGTAGTCAGTTAGCCTCATGTGCATGTCTTTTGGACTGGCAGAGAACACCGGAGTCCCCTGAGGAAACACGTGCGAACCCAGGGAAAACACGCTTACACCACATAAAACGTCCGTGCTGAGACGAGGACTTGAACCCAGGACCTTCTTGCTGTGAGGCAGGGCTAACCTGGACACCACCAAAATACAAAAGTATTTAATCAAATTTATTTTAACAATGTCAGTACACAGATGAACAGCAAACACGTTTCTTCAGGTAAACACTTTTTGAGAACTTTGGATGGGGAACCGGCCGCAGAACTTCCAACGAGTTTGGAGTTTCCGTGTGAGATACATTAATCATTTATTTTATCCTAAGTCACTAGATATAAGGAATTCTGTGCTCTGATTGGCTGATTTACTCCTAGGATATTGTCTTTCTATACTGTCACCGTAGGAAAGTGGAAAACCTGAGCTGATGGCGACCTGTTCAAAGCTAAAGTGTTTCCTGATGGTAATAGTTTTCTTTTCAAGAATTAAACAGACGAGACACTTTTCAGAAACCCGGAACTGACATAAAATTATTTATAAACACAAGGATATGGGATAATATCCAACTCACGGAAAACCTGTTCCATATCTTCTGCTCTGTATGGCCAAAAGTTTGTGGACGCTTGACGATCATGCGGATTTGTCCTCGAACTTTATAACGTCAACAGTTTTTTTTATGAACTGAGTTTGTGTCCTGAAGGATGCAGATTTCCCTTCACTGGAACTAAATTGTTTAAAGCTCTCCCAGGAAGCCAACACATGCCGAGCTCCTTGAAGGCAATCTGCGACGAGGGACCCGAACTCAACCCCGCCGAACACATTTGGGATGAATTGGAATATTGACTGCACATGAAGCCCGACAGAACTGAACCTCACGATTCTCTTGTGGCCGAGTGGGGGGGAAATCCACACGCCATGCCACGGACCCTTTCAGAACGGCATTTACTGTGAGGAAACCAACTCTTGAGAAAGAGTCTACCAAAGTGCAGACAGGGGGAAATATCTGGCCTCGGGATATACGCTATGTGGACAAAAGTTTGTGGACACTTGACCGGAACACTTGTGTTTCTTGATTTTATTTTTTTATTATTTTATTCGTCTTTGCTGGCAAAATATATTTCTCTCCTCTGAGAAAGGGTCGCCAATAGATTTTGGCATGTGGGCTGTGGGAACTTGGGATCGTTCACCCATGATAGCATTATTAAATTTGGGCACTGATGTCAGGCCCATCAGACTCTACACCAGGCGGGCAGTTGGCGTTGTAGTTCATCCTAGATGTGTTGAACGGGGTTGAGGTCAGTGCTCTGTGCACGCAACTCGCATTCTCCCACTCCAGCCGCGCTGAGGAGGTGGGATCATACTACATGTGCGATCGAAAAGCAACTGAGGATTTTTTTTTTTTATTTGCAATTTTCTTTGGTGAATTCTGAAATTTGTCTCAAGATGCTTTTGTGACTCCACATGCAAGTTGAATATTTTGTGGTTTTTATATATATATATATATATATATATATATATATATATACACAGTAAAACCTCCGCTGACGAACGCTTAAGCTCACGAACTTTTCGCCTCAAGAACATTAAATTTGCGAGCATATAGTCTCTGCTGACGAACTAGTTTTCGGCGGACGAATCAAACCACGCGGTCAAACAGCGCCACGGTGGCGGCCACGAGAAGCTGACGCACGCTCATGGCGTCACAGTTCGTCACCCCCTTTCTTTGAGTGCGGAAGTGGTTTGTGTTTGATAGACATTTTGGACCATATTGAGTGTACTTTTGCTATTATGGGACCGAAAAAGACCCACCACAGGCGGAGATCATTGAAAAACACGAACGAGGTGTGCGTTTGTGTGACTCAGCGTCCCAGTACCAGTACGCTAAGTCTACCATTGCTCCCATCCTTAAGAACAAGGAAGCTATTAAGGGTGCGTGTGTGGCTAAGGGTGTTTCCAAACAGTAGGCGTTTCCAAACACTCCTTCCAAACAGTAAGTCCCTCCCTCCCTCCTCCTCCCACTCCATTCCATCAAGCCATCAACTACCATCACAAAGGTAAATAAAACCACTTTATTATACAGTACAGTTTATTTCTTTAATTACAATACAATAGCACGTTTATTATACATAAAATAAGGTATATTTTTGTGTAGTTTTAAGGCTTATTTACTAGAAAATTATGTTTTATGGGGACCTGGGAACGGATTATTCTCATTTTAATGGTTTCTTATGGGAAATAAATGTTCGGAAGACGAACTTTTCGCCTCACACACACTTTCTGGGAACCAATTATGTTCGTGAGCAGAGGTATCACTGTATATATATATATATATATATATATATATATATATATATATAAAATGTGAAAATCGCGAGAAGGTCGCACAAGTGTAGCGACTTGTTTTCAGATGTTTGCCGAATCTTCCCTCATAAATCAGTTGTGTTCTGTTCTTGAAGCGTTCAATTTTTCTTTGCACGTTATTAGCAAAAGCAAAATGCAAATAAAATATGAATCATGATAAAATATACAGAATACAGTGGATGCCCGCAAGTGTTGAATTCTCCACATGGCAATCCCCAAGTTGTCACTTTTCCTTGTGACAAAAAACAAATAATTTGCGACCTTCTCACGAAGTGTGTGAACATTCATTCATTCATTTTCTGAACCACTTAGTCCCAATTAAAGTTGCAGGGACACCGGCGCCCATCTCCGCTGAATCTGGGCAAGGGCAGAGTACACACTGGACGGCTCGGCAGGGCGGAAACACGCTGACGGCTGTGCAGCTCCTCTTGATGAAAGTCTGCAATGGTTCTTTTACATGAACCTCAGACCACAGACAGTGAGAGACACGGAGATTGATAACCCAGTTAGTGCACTGGGGGTTCCAACTTTAGGATCAGTGATTCAGCACCTTTACCACTGCGCTATATGCGTGAACAATTTGAGACTATTCCGTGTCAGAGCCTCGTCCGTGGAAATTTCCAACAAGCTTCACTTTTTTTGATGAGTTCAGGAGCCAGGCGACCAAAATGCGATGCCGCACTATAGATTTGAGAATGAAAATAGACGTTTGAGAATTTTCATTGGCGTTCTTCACTTTTCCAACACGCCATTCATGTGATCACCCCTCAGGCATGTCTTCATGGATCAGGTTCGAGTCTCTAACTTTAGTGAAGACAGACAGTAAATTGTAACCCAACAGCAGTTGAAGACGAATTTGCCCGGTTGTGTGTCTTTAAACTTGGTGGCACCAATTTTGTGAAGGAGCTCCATATGGGTTTGATGATCAGGTATCCAGTAACCTTTGGTAATATTGTATGTTGTTCTCTATAGGGCGGATCAATTCTAGAGGGATTAGGAAACCCACCAGGCAGGCCAAAGATCCAGCATTGTCCGCCCAGGCTTATGTTCTGTTTGACGGAAGCCCAGTTATCTGAGCTAACAAGCGGCAAGTAAAGCACCTGAGCTCGAAATGATGATGAGCTCTAATACGTGTGTATGAACCCAGAGTGTGGAAGAATGAGCGAGTTCTCGAGGAGCAGTTTTACCAGACGGTTCTGTGTTCTATGTTCTACTGATGAAATCGCCAGTGATTGGGTTGGGGAATATTTTGTGCTATGAGCTGGTTGTGGGACACGTCTGAATGAAACAAGTTCGAATCTGTTATCAGAATGTCCCAGGTGTCCCAGCTTCAGAGTCTGGTCAGTCCTTTTTTTTTGTTCTAGTAGGTTCTAACGTGAATAAGATTAAAAAGATTTAATGAATAGCTTTCATTCTACTCGGAGAGATTGGAACCTGAGAATTTATGTGAATGAATAATCAGAAGAGATATTTTTGCACACGTCTCTTTATCCAGTGCAAAGTGACCGCTGGTGGATCTCCAGCTCAGTCTGAACATGCGCCTTTTTAACCAAAATCCGAGTCGAAATTTTTAATGCACCGCATACCACGATCACACGCAGGCTGCCAGCAGTGGTACCGCAACCGCTGATTGCAAATGTATACACGTGTGAGTGACTATGCGCGCACGTGTGTGTGTGTGTGCGCACACGTGTGTATGCACATGTCTTTGTCTATGTTTGTATGTATGTGTGTGTGGGTGTATGTGCGTGTGTGTGTGTGTGTGTGTGTGTGTGTGTGCGTTTCTTTGTGTGCGTGTGTGTGTGTGTGTGTGTGTGTGTTTCTTTGTGTGCGTGTGTGTCTGTGTGCGCACGCGTGTGTTTATGTGCATTTCTGTGTGTGTATGTGCATTTCTTTGTGTGTGTGTGTGTGTGTGTGTGTGCATATGTATGTGCATTTCTTTGTGTGTTTGTATGTGTGACCTACTTCTTTGGTTCCCCTCAGGCTAGCGTTGGTATGTTTGAGAGAACGTGTGAGGGGTTAATACTGTACTGAGTGTACGAGAAATGCTTGCACATTAAAGAAGCTTAAAGCCGAGTTCTTCCGAATAACCCTGCACCCCTACAATCATTGCTGCACCTGCGGTTCGACAAGACACAGCGGCGTGGAAACCGTTCTCTCCGCTACACTTCTGTAAATGCTAATCTGAGTCTCCGCGCAGGTTCCCTGATCAACATCTCGCTCTTCCATGTCGTCTTCTGACTGGAGGCTGTCCTCCTACACACTGTTCCATCAGTGTACCTCCTTAGGGTATTTTCTCTTTACAGTCACATACTTGTGTGTGTGTGTGTGTGTGTGTGTGTGTGTGTGAGAGAGAGAACCCATATCTGCTGTTATGTTGTGTGTTGTGCTGGATCCCAGACTGAGCGGGTGGGAAGGCTAAACAGGTCATGGGAAAGTAGAAATGGACGAGTGCTGAATTTAATAACCACGCCTCCTGAGACACACACACACACACACACACACACACACACACACACACACACACACACACACACACACACTATCTGTTTTAACCTACTTTGGTGAAGATTTGATTGGCTGCCACATACACTGGTGTTTAAGTGATTTAGTGATAAAACTGCTCACCAGAAACCAACTGGACCAGGCTTTATTTGGATGATGACCGAGGCCCTGAATGATTGATTGATTGATTGATTGATTGTTGTGACCAGCCAACACTCACTTTATTCACGTCTCTTATTAGTTACTCACACTCCATGAGGAGGTTCGGATTGGTCGAATGTGTGTGTCTGTGACCATAATTTAAAAACCACTGGATCCATTTCCACAGAATTTTGGATCCGGAAGAAGGCTGGTTTTGAAAAATGTTTAAACGGAGCATTAGACATTTCAAGGAGGTAGGAATCACCCAGAATGCATGGTGGGGGTGGGGTGGGGTGGGAGATATATAAAAATATAAAATAAGAGCAGAACAGCCCACAAGAGAGCACTGTAATAGTACATCACTGACCATTAGAACCCATGCACAGATGAGATTGCACTATCTTGGTTGAGGTTTGCACTGTCCGGTGTATTTATTATCAGAGCTGATGATTGTATTCAATCTTCTTCCTGTCAGTTGTGGCACACACATTAGGGGGCTGAGGGAGGCCGGAGACGATGGGGAGACACCCTGACCATCTTGCCAGACCACATGGCCAACAAAACCACTCACAACTCGTGGCAATTTGGAACGTCAAGTTAGCTAAACGTGAATGGCTTTGGCGTATGGGAGGAAATCGGTGTGTCTGAAGGAAACTCCACACAGAAACAATCTCACTAAGCCTGGGATTTGAACTCAAGACCTTGTTGCTGTGAGGCAGAAATGCAAATCACCACACCTGGTATTAATAATACAAGAAAGATTTACTGGATTCGCAGCAGCGTTTCCGTCCAGCAGCGCATTATCAGTCCATGATTATAATAATTTCACGGTGAGCACAAACATTTTTCACGCAATATTCACCAGAGTGTTTTTGTTTGTACGCCGTCAATCTCAAATGATTGACAACAGGTTGATTGTTTACACTTTTCATCAGTTTGCAAATAGATTGGATGCGGATCGCATTGGGAAGAATATTAACCGAGGGGAAAATGACTCCTGACCTTGGCCTGTCAGGCTCCCGCCACTGCTAATCAGATTAGATCAGCTGTCTGACAGACCGCCGTGGAGGTATTCGTCAGATGCATTAGCGTTAAATCGGTGAAATATCAGATTTAATTTAAAAGCTAGATTAGTGTACGTGCGGCGACGTTCAGAAACGTGACGGTCAGTATCAAGGCCTCTGGTCCTTGTGCAGTCAGTCAGGTGGCGTCTGGGAACCGCTCAGGGTAAAGTTCTCCAACGTTTCTGCTTTATCAGAGCAACACGAGTCTCCTTCATCCGGATTCTCCTTCACGGGAGATCGTCTGCACAAACAAAATGACTTCATCAGGACCGAGTCGAGATAACGTCCTGCACGTTTGTGTGTAAATTGATCTGTGGAACCTGATGCAAAGTCTTCAACCCTCCAGGCGCTCAATAGGAAGCAGCTCTATAGCACCGAAGGTCGAGAACGATACTGGGAGACCCACTTCAACCTTCTCCGTTCCAAAAGTAAATGAAAATCAAGTATTTAAAGATACTTTTCCACACATGGAACTTTATTCATGACAGCGTTTATTCATCAGTTTTTGGAGATGAACTTTTTAGTCTCATAAAATGATGGGATTCGTGCTGCTCTAGTGGAAGTGACAGTCGTTTCATGGACTCCGCACGAAATGTCCTGATTCTCCTTCCAGTGTGTTTCAGTCCTTCCTGAAGTGTTTGCTCCTGATCCAGATCAGGGCTTTCACACCAGGCTGAAGTGTAAAGGTTATTAGTTGTGCTAGCCGGAACACTGCAGTTTACAGAACTGGACGACTTCTCCGAAAACCAAGCAACGGAGTCAAAGCTCCAGCTCGTTCGTTTCGGTGAGTGTTGAGGCAGAGGACACATTTGGACTTCAGTTTTCAAGTGGTCGCTTACCCCTGTTGTTCTTTTTGAATTTTTCGTATGTCAAGCGTGCGCTCACGGCTCGCCGCTTTAATGTCTTTCGGCGTGCTGAATCCTCAAAGCAGATATTATTGTGGGATGTGCCACGTCAAACTCCGTTTTTGTCCCATGTCTTTCTGTCACGACGTAGTGCCTGTGTTGCACATGATGCATACACTCTGACCCCACAGATAGATTATTTTTCCCACCCACAATCAAGGAGGTTTATGTGCTGTTTATATAACAGTAGGTATATAACAACTATAGCGGTTATATAACAGGTATATAACAAGTTCTCTAATAGTGTGTGTGTGTGTGTGTGTGTGTGTGTTTCTGTGGGGTGGTGGTGGAGGGTGTAAATGGGGTGGTATGTAGAGGAAGTAATTTCCCTTGTGGAATTAATACAGGAAAGCAAAATCAAAGCAGACACTGGAATTACACCAGGTTTAACTTTTCATGATAACAACCCTAAAAACCATCAACTTTTTACATCCCCAAAAATAATTAAAATTGTCAAGATAAACGGAATCACAGTGGCACACAGAGTGGTCAGCATGTCCACCTCATAGCAAGGAGGTTCTGGGTTCAAGTCCTGAGCTCGCTGAGGGCGTTTCTGTGTGGAGTTTCGCCCTGGTGCTCCAATTTCCTTAAAATTAGAAATCAAATTATGATTGTGTTACTGGTTTAAAAAAAGTGCGGATTAATGACGTTATTCAAAGTTATTTATTTATTCGGAAACTTGTGTTCAGCATACGGGTTTTTGTGGTTTGAAATCTGGGGTGACTTTTGTTACATCATGACTAACTTGCGTGCGTGTGTGTGTGTGTGTGTGTGTGTGTGTGTGTGTTGCAGATGCCTTTGTGAACAGCCAGGAATGGACATTGAGTCGTTCAGTACCCGACCTTAAAGTGGTAAGTGTTGCTTCCTGTTCTCCTAAGATCAGTCGGGACAGGCAGACAACTCCGAACTAATAAATATTATTTTCATGAAAGTTTTTGCAATGATTACCGTGTTTTCCGGACCATAAGGTACACTTAAAAACCTTTGGTCTTCCAAAAAATGCCGCCGGTGCGCCTTATAATCTGGTGCGCCTTGTGTGGATGCGCCCTCGGCTCCATCTCACTGGCACAGTCAAAAACCCAAGTGAAGCAAACTAATTCAGAGCTTACCATTATTCCGGTGGATTAACCAGAGAGCTTCAATCGCTAGATATTGGTGTCCGGCTCATAAGTTAGAGGGATCCGGGCTTTATGCCTAAATACCGGGATAAAGCACCACTTCTTCCGCGAAATATTGGAATTCCGATTTTTTTCATTGGCCCAGTTAAAAAAAAAAGAGCCGAATATGTCAAAATAACCTTTTCCGCTTTTATTCCGTTCCGAGTTTTGCATAAAATGACCTCTCTTGAGACCTTACTGATGACCTTACTTAAGACCATGACGTTGTGACCTCTTGAAACGTTATGCTGATTGGCTGATGTTGATTGGTTGATGATGAAACATGTTGAAACATGTACGTAAACATACACACCACTTCCAATCTGTTGAGCTATCGAAAGGATGGCGGTGATCGAAAGAAAAGATTCTGCTCGAATCAAAGAAATAGATAAAGGTGTAAAAAACAAGTTTAGGTGGGAATGGATGGATAAAGAAACCGTAGCATTCGTCGGTAAAAAGAAGGTGATGAATTTGTTCGGTGACTTCCTCAAAATCGATCGACCTGGGAAGGTATTGTGTACGTGGCGGAACGACACTATTGACGATGGTGGAAGGGGTTTCAAGGCGTTTGACAGCCACGCGAAAAGCAAGAAACATGTCAAAAAAACTGGAATTAAGGAAAACAAATTATTCAATTGCCGGAAGATTCCAGAACCCTACAGACTTAACCCTTGGTTTGCCGTTCGACCAGAAACTTCTGTGCAAAGAAAAGAGCCAGTGAAAACAACCAGTACCTGTCGCCGATCGAGTAGTTAATTTTGAGGTATGTTTTAGAATTTTCTTGTCTAGTTTCCGATTATATTTTTCAAATTATTGTGAATACATGCATGTTTTAGTTGTAGGACGTTCACGTGTTTACTCCGTGAACTGAATCAAATGAGCCGACTCTATGATCTCTGAATCATTTTTCTGCTGTTTAGAATAAATAAATTATTGCTGCATTAACTCACCAGTTTTTCGTAATTAACTAATATAAATATGCATTGTTATTCAGTGTTTCTAAACAGCAGCGGGAGTTTGTGCTTGTGTAATTAGTCCATTAATATTGGAAATGTAAATTTATGAATCTGAGACTCGACCGAAACGCCTCAGCATCCAGAAGGACAACAAACTTTCTCAGCAGCCTCCAGAAGGACGGTTCAGGCTGCACAAAAGGAAACAAGAAAGTGCCATGCTAAAGCACTAAAGATAAAGAAACATTAATTCAAAAAACTTGTTTCATGTATAGCATGTCATGTGTATAGTTTGTTTCCAGATTGTGTTTAAAGATTGTGTTGATAATAGTGTTGTGAAGCAGGACTATAAGAGTGACTTTGATTTGTGACTGTGACACTTTGATTAGTGTTGGAATCCCACATGATAAACCCACAAGTTGAGGTACAGTATGGATATGGAGATTAGAAATTAAACTTTATAGAGCTCTTTCAGTGTCATGAAATAGCATTTTCCCCCTTCTGAAATGCTTAAAACCTAGGAGCTTCGGGGGTGGGTCGCCCCCCCCCCCCCTTGTCCCCCCACCCCACCAGGGTTTCATCCTGGACCCAACTGCCCCCCCCCCCTGTACAGGTGTCCCCCTGTGACCTCGGATTAACCTTATTGAATTTAAAGTTACACTGATACAGCTCCTTAAGAGTAATGACCTCCGTACTGTAATAAACACAATACTAATGCGCTGTCTCTTTAAGGGGGCGTGGCTGAGAGAAGGTCATGGCCCAGGAAGACTTCTAATGTTTGTCTCTATTGATCTGACTCCATGCGGGAGGGAATAATAGATAATAAAATTTTATAATATAATAAAAAAATAATAGAAGGATCCGGACTTCATGTTCAACTCACACAACTGTGAAACTCCGACACTGAAGATGGAGAATTTGATTGATTTGTGGAAAAGGAATGAACTGAAAAAGTGAGTTTATTGTTTTATATTGTTAGGGCTGAACAATAGTGAGAGTTATTGTGGGAGTTCAAGTTTGACTGATCCGACTTTTGTTTCACTTAATGCGCCTTATAATCTGGTATAATCCATCTGTCTGGACTGAGACTGTTCAAGTGTCGTTAATGGATGTCACGCCTTATAATCTGGTGTGCCTTATGGACCACAGAATGCGGTTTATAAGGGAAATCGGGGTAATGTTCATGATATAATTCAAGGTCAGAGGAAAGATGATGGGACAATTCTGGCACACATAGATGTCATCCACATTAAAATATTACCTGATCTCATTGTTCAATAGTTGTGGGTTAGACCACTGTGGCTCTCAGAGTGTCAACTCATGAATAAAATGAATGGTACTGTTTTCATCCAAAATCAGTGAGAATCAGCTCGAGTGTATTCGTATTATCAAAATTAAATTGTTCCACATTTACAAAAAATATTTTGAGACACCAAAAATGTGTGTTCGATGACATATATATATACACACACACACACACACACACACACACACACACACACACACAGTGGTACCTCACTTTACGAAATTAATCCGTTACGGAGCCTTTTTCGTAAATTGAACCGCATTTTACATGTAAAATGCGTGATTCATTCCAAGGCTCCTAATACCCCCCTAAACCCTTTAAAAATTATTAAAACATAGCTTTTAAGACCTCCTTTTGCTTCAATATTGTACCGATGGTAGACGGGTTTGGCCATATTCCTTTGCAATATCACTTGAGCCTGTTTCTTCTTCTCACTTGCACTGGAAATGTGTGTGTGTGTACGCGCGTGTGTTGACCATCTCTTTTTAGCAGAGTTATAATCTTACAGATGTTTATGGAAGGTTAAAAGTCTGAGTCAAGAAATAAAGCAGAAAACAACAGTAACTCTGTCCTTTACACAAAAAGCATTATGGTAGATTCAGCTCCATAATAGGCAATGGGAGGTAGCTGCGTCATTCCTCCTAGCCAATGGGATCCCTGACCAAGATGGCGCTCGAGTGAAGGCGACATGAACGACAGCTCAGTTGTTAGCCAATGGGAGGCCAGTGGGGCGGGATGCGGGATGTTTGAACGTCATTGATGGGAGAGCAGCTCGTGAATTATTTGAATTTTTAAGATGGCGCTTTCGTAACGAGGTACCACTGTGTGTGTGTGTGTGTGTATACAGTGGAACCTCAACTTATGAAAGCACCAACAAACGAAAAATCCAGGTTATGAAAAACATTTTCCTAAAATTTTTGTCTCTGGATACGAAACAAGTTCACGTTATGAAAGCAGCGCCTCAAAAATTCAAACAATACACGAGTTGCTCTCACATTGACTACATTTCTCAACATTCTTCCTCGTTGGCCTCCCATTTGGCAAGGAGTAATGACGCAGCTCCCTCCCATTGGCTATCTCCCAACAGCTAAGAAGACATGGTCAAAACACACTCACACACACTCATGTGATTCCCAGTGCAAGTCAAAAGAAGAAGTGACCTCGTGGACTTCAGTTTTCAAGTGGTCGCTTACTCCTGTTGCTCTTTTTGAATTTTTCATATGTCACGCGTGCGCTAACGGCTCGCCGCTTTAATGTCTTTCGGCGTGCTGAATCCTCAAAGCAGATATTATTGTGGGATGTGCCACGTCATGGGTCATGGATGGATGATGCTCCATCAGCAGCCAAACTCCGTTTTTGTCCCATGTCTTTCTGTCATGACGTAGTGCCTGTGTTGCACATGATGCATACACTCTGACCCCACAGAGAGATTATTTTTCCCACCCACAATCAAGGAGGTTTATGTACTGTTTATATAACAGTAGGTATATAACAAGTATAGCGGTTATATAACAGGTATATAACAAGTTCTCTAATAGTGTGTGTGTGTGTTTCTGAGGGGTGGTGGTGGAGGGTGTAAATGGGGTGGTATGTAGAGGAAGTAATTTCCCTTGTGGAATTAATACAGGAAAGCAAAATCAAAGCAGACACTGGAATTACACCAGGTTTAACTTTTCATGATAACAACCCTAAAAACTATCAACTTTTTACATCCCCAAAAATAATTAAAATTGTCAAGATAAACGGAATCACAGTGGCACACAGAGTGGTCAGCATGTCCACCTCATAGCAAGGAGGTTCTGGGTTCCACTGCGTACAGTCTGTGTGTGTGTGTGTGTGTGTGTGTGTGTGTGTGTGTGTGTGTGTGTGTGTGTGTGTGTGTGAGTGAGATACCTCAGGTCTGCTGGAATATTAAGAAAGACATGATTCCATTGCAATTCAGTCAAAGAAAATCCCATCTGCTCAGTATTATGTACCGTAGAAACTTAATGAGTACTGTATGAGTATAGTCGGCCTCCAACTTACGAAGACCCCTGTGTACGAAATCCCTGGGTTACGAAAAACATTTCCCTGAGTTTCTGTCCTCAAGATACGAAACAACTCCCTCATACGAAAAGAAATTCAAACGCACCAATCAAAATTTCACACGACGCACAAGTTGCTCTCTCATTGGCTGTCTCAGCATCCCGCCCCGCTGGCCTCCCAGATAGAGACAGAAGGAAGCTTCACTCTTTAGTTTTTCGTTTAGTTTTTTAAGTTGTCGGGATATATTCAGGATATGTTTAATAAATGTGGGTGCATTTCAGCTCATCTGGAATTCCGATCCTTCAAGGAATCAAATTAAAGTTGACTTTGTCAAGCAGGGAATGCGCTTTGAATTCACGTCTTAGACAGACAGAGAGAGAGAGAGAGAGCGAGAGAGAGAGGGAATAATGCTTTAGTTTTTAGTTTAGATTTTTAAGTTGTTTAATTCAGTAAATGTTTCATAAATGTGGGCGCATTTGAGCTCATCTGGAATTCCGATCCCTCAAGGAATCAAATTAAATCAAATTAAAGTTCAGTTTGTAAGATGTGACCCCGACTTACGAAATCCCCCGCTATACGAAAAGGGCTCTGGAACGGATTAATTTCGTAAGTTGAGGGCCGACCGTATTGGAATTTTTCTCTGAATGCAAAATTCAATTATGGAATTTTTTGATGATTTGATTTGTGTGTAATCTTGTCTGGACTGGACATGCTGGATCGTGGGTTGTTTAGTTTTGTACGAAAATTGGTCAAGACCTGAAAAATACTTAAATGTTTCGTTCCTTTTACATATAAAGAAACGGATTATAATTATGCCAGCTGTGTTGATGAAGATTTTGATGTTTTTGAAGAAGAGGCATCTGTTAATAAAAGTGTGATGACTGGTGTTTGTGAAGATGTGATTTTATCTGCTGAGCAGGATATAGATGAAGACGATGATGATGCGGACATAGTTAATGAAGGTTACTTGTATAAAGAGATCAGAGAGTTTTGTTAAATGGTTTTCTTATATATATATATATATATATATATACAGTGATACCTCTGCTCACGAACATAATTGGGTCCCAGAAAGTGTGTGTGAGGCGAAAAGTTCATCTTCCGAACATTTATTTCCCATAAGAAACCATTAAAATGAGAATAATCCGTTCTCAGGTCCCCATAAAACATAATTTTCTAGTAAATAAGCCTTAAAACTACACAAAAATATACCTTATTTTATGTATAATAAATGTGCTATTGTATTGTAATTAAAGAAATAAACTGTACTGTATAATAAAGTCGTTTTATTTACCTTTGTGATGGTAGTTGATGGCTTGATGGAATGGAGTGGGAGGAGGAGGGAGTGGGAGGGACTTACTGTTTGGAAGGCGTGTTTGGAAACGCCTACTGTTTGGAAACACCCTTAGCCACACACGCCCCCTTAATAGCTTCCTTGTTCTTAAGGATGGTAGCAATGGTAGACTTAGCGTACTGGTACTGGGACGCTGAGTCACACAAACGCACACCTCGTTCGTGTTTTTCAATGATCTCCGCCTGTGGTGGGGTCTTTTTCGGTCCCATAATAGCAAAAGTACACTCAATATGGTCCAAAATGTCTATCAAACACAAACCACTTCCGCACTCAAAGATAGGGGGTGACGAACTGTGACGCCGTGAGCGTGCGTCAGCTTCTCGTGGCCGCCACCGTGGCGCTGTTCGACCGCGTGGTTTGGTTCGTCCGCCGAAAACTAGTTCGTCAGCAGAGACTATATGCTCGCAAATTTAATGTTCTTGAGGCGAAAAGTTCGTGAGCTTAAGCGTTCGTCAGCGGAGGTTTTACTGTATATAGTTTTCTTAATGTCGGTGTGATTGTTTAAACCTGACAGTGTTTTTTTTTTCCAATCAGTATCATTTGAAGAGGTTTGAACCTTTATATAATGGTCAAAAAGATACATACTGATCTTATTGGAATAAACAGAAATGAAAAAAAAAAAAAAGTATTTTTTTTTTTGTTAATTTTTGGGGGTTACCATGGTGACTGATGGGTTTAAAAAGGGCGTGTCAGATTAAAATGAGGAGGATTTCTTTTATCATTTCCTCATAAAACGCTTCCTAGACATGTTTTCTAAAAGTTTATATGGCTGAAGTGCATAAAAATGTTTGGTTGCTAAGGACTAATGATGTTGGAAGAAGTACAATCTTTGTGCTCATTTTTTTGTAAAACGTCTTTTGAAATTTTTAGTTGGATGCCGACACAAGAAATGGCAGAGCTCGCTTAGTTTTCAAGGTATTGACAACCTTTTGTTGCATTTTGCAGCTTTGGGCCTCGTCTATCTGACTGTGTAAAAAGCTCATTTTTCATTTTTGTACCCAAGAGCCTATTTTTGGTGGCTCACATATAATGTGTTTGCGTGTGCGTCCATTACAAGAGAAGGAGTTTGAGTATCTCGGGGTCTTGTTTATGAGTGAGGGAAGGATGGAGTGGGAGATCGACAGGCGGATTGCTGCAGCCTCTGCTGTAAGGCGAAGCCTATACCCGTCCGTTGTGGTGAAGAGGGAGCTGAGCATCAAAGCTCTCAATTTACTGGATGATCTACATTACAACTCGCCTATAGTCACGAGCTTTGGGTAGTGACAGAAAGAACAAGGTCGCGGATACAAGCGGCTGAAATGAACTTCCTTTGCTAGATGGTGGGGCTCGCCCTTAGAGTTCAGGTGAGAAGCTCGACCATCCAGGGAGAGCCCGGAGTCGAACCGCTGCTCCTCTGCATTGAGAGGGGCCAGCTGAGGTGGCTCGGCCATCTGATTTGAATGCCTCCCCGGTGCGTTGTTTTGGGTGTATCCAACCGGGAAGAGAGCTCGGGGTCGACCTAGAATACGGACAGTGTCTGGGAGAACCTGGGGAGTTTGGCAGTATCTATCAACCAACGATATTTTTAAGCTCTGATTTGATATCGGAAATTGCATCACGTGAAAGTTTAGCTTTGTTGAACTGTGTCTCCGCCCACTTTCACTTGGTTTGAGAAAATTTTGCTTCCCATCGCTCATTTCGCTGGCGTTCCTTTACTTCACCTGGTTACTTCTCACTTATAGCTACTTCTCACCTGTGTGGACGGAGCTGAGTTTTCATTTCATTCCCTTTTTAAATCAGTTACTGCACATTACTGTATCCATCATGCTCGATGTATTATCTTCATAACCAGCTTTCTGTGTGTGTGTGTGTGTGTGTTGTAGGGTATTGTGGGGAACCTGGCCAGCGGGAAGTCTGCTCTGGTGCACAGGTATCTGACGGGGACGTATGTTCAAGAGGAGAGTCCGGAAGGTAAATATTCAATGTGGAGTGAAATCTCGAGGTGTTGTAGCCCCGCAGCGCTTTCGAACCCCCACCGCACCAAAACTTGACTCTCATGACTCGAGTGACTCCTTTGCTCTGTATAATGAGACGTGGCGGGTCGGCATCACGTCTGTAACGCACCCCAGCTGGGCTTATCCACGCTGCATCTCGCTTCATTTCTCGTTGTTTGACCTCTTGCTCTCTTCTGCTTTATTGTTGTTTTCTCTTTAATTAATGTTTTAACTGTACTCGACTCTGGAGTGATTTCAAACAAAACAGTCAACAAAATATATAATAATAAGAATACAAAAAAAAATATATAGAGGACACGCCTGAAAAATCACAATACAACATAGGTTCCTCCAGCTTTAGTACCTTCTCTCTCTCTCTCTCTCTCTCTCTCTCTCTCTCTCTCTCTCTCTCTCTCTCTCTCTGGTGATATTGGTGCTGATGTAGTTTTGTGAATTTGAATGTCTTCGTCATGTTTTATTGTAATGTGTGTATGATGATGATCTCTCAGCCTCACTCTGAATAAACAACGATTTATTTTCCTTATGGTTAATATTTCCTTCTCTAACATGCTCTCTCTCTCACACACACACACACACACACACACACACACACACACACACACACACACACACACACACACACTCAGTGCTGTTATGACTGTGCATGTTTATCTGGCTTGCCTCTTTTGATTTGTGCCTCTTGTTTTATTCCTCTGCTCTTTCCTCGGCTGTCACTGATAACTAGCCGACGTGGATGCAGGTAACGTCTCTCTCTCTCTCTCTCTCTCTCTCTCTCTCTCTCTCTCTCGCTCCCCCTCTCCCCCTCTCTCCACTTGTTTACTCTCTCACTCTGTGTGTGTCACAGTCGGTGTGGGGACACGCGGTCGCTCCACACCGAACGAGCAGGGCTGGGCGTGTAGCCTTTTTTTCGTGGCTTGGCTTTCTCCATGCTGTTGCCCCGTGTACCCGTCTGAAATACCAAACATCCCATTAAACTGTTCTGCTCTATTTTGATTCGACTCGGCTCGAGAGTTATTATAGATACAAACACAGCAGAGGCTTCATTCGTTCGCCAGGGAAAGTTTCAAAAAAAAAAAAAAAAAAAAACAGCAGCAGCCACTATAAAGGAGGTCTCGGGCTATCCTTCTCTCTCTCTCTCTCTCTCTCTCTCTCTCTCTCTCTCTCTCTCCTCGCCCCTCTATGCTTGCCCCTCTCTCTCCTCACTCACTCTCGTTTTTGCCTCTCTGTCGCTCTCTTTGTGTGTCTGTCTCTCTCTGTCCGTCTCTCCCAACCTCTCCATCTGTCTCTCTCTCTCTCTCTCTCTCTCTCTCTGTCTCACTCTTGCACTTCCCCTCTTCTCTTTCTTGCACACTTTCTGTCTCGTCCTGTCTTTCCCTCTCCCTCTCTCCATCATTCTTTCTTTCCTGCTGCCTCTCACTCTGTAGCTATTTCTCTCCATTTTCCTCACTGTATCATGGGCTCGTAGTACAAAGTGCTGCTGAGGTCGACCCTCCGCGAGACTCTGGACTGTGTATGGGTTCTTGTTGTTAAACGTTGACGGCGCTGAAATGGGGGGATGTTTCTCGCATTACGTACGTCTTCAGTGTCTAAACTCCGCTGAGGTTACTGCTGTGGGTTGTTTGTCTAAGATTGTAATTAGTGAGCGGTGAATGTATCTATAAATGCCCTCCATGTGCGCTCTCTCTCTCTCTCTCTCTCTCTCTCTCTCTCTCTCTCTCATTCTTCTTGGCCGCTCTACTGTACGAGGGCTATAAATAGACACGGCTCTGCATGGTGTTCCTTGTGTCTCCTGCCCCAGCTCTGCTTCCTTTTCCCACGTGGAGGGAAAGAAAAGGGCCAACCATGTCATTAAAGAAAAGCAAACGGGCCACTCGTGCATCTCGCACACAGAGACTGCCAGATTGTGGCATTTTCCCAGAGCAGATACTTCACAGCCACTTATTCTACCAAGTGTTCATCGGTACGTCGGCATGTGTTGTTTTGATTCGCAGCTTGATAACGTGAGCGTGGGTTTCTTCGGGGTACCCTGGTTTCCTCTTCCAATCCAAAGTCATGCATATTAATCCAACTGGCTTCTCTAAATCTCCCATCGGTGCACGTGTGAATGGTTGTTTATGTGGGTGTTCGCCTTCGATAGATGAAGGAGCTGGTCAGTGCCCCTCACTTGAAGTCAGTTGGGATTGGCTCCAGCTTCCCCCCGACCCTGATGGACAGGCGGTGTAGATAATAGATGGATGGATAATGAATATTTCCTTTTCTGGCTGTTCCACAACATTAAGAGTAATTGGGCAGCTGTGGGCTTATGGTGAATGAAGAGAGTTTGGAATTGAAATGTTACGGAAAGGTTTAATTCCCGAGCCGTCACACAATAATGTGTGGTGGAAGGGGGGTGTGATCTGTACCCTCATGGCTGAAGCCCACATAAACCGCGACAGTTCTCTCTGGGCACCACAGTTATGGCTCCACTTTGGATGGTTTAAACACAGAGCATCATTCTATCATTTGCAAAAGTGCTTAATATGGCTAGGGTCGCAGGGAAGCTGGAGCCTATCTCGGCTGACCCTGGGAAACCTGGGATGCACCCTGGATGGAAACCTATGCAAACACAGAAATGCCTCGCCGAGCCCGGGACTCATACCCAGGCTCTAGCTGGTGTAGAGTGGACCTTCTACCCACGAAGCACAAATTACTGATGCCGAAGGACAACTTCATGTGACCGCAGTCGTATGTGAAGTAGGCCTCTTGCGGGGGCGGGTAAGAAGGTGGTTCAGGGCGGTTTAAAATGATGGCGATGCAGCAAGACAGTAGCGATGAGCAGGTGAAACACTACGAATAGGTTGTACTGAGGTCGTAAATGAACGCAGTGCAGAACGGTGACATCACGGCAGCTGCAAGACAGCTAGACAGCGATACACGGTTTCCTGTCCAATCCTCTTCCTCTTTATTCAACCGGCCAGCAGTGAGTCACACACAGAGCGAGAAAGGTCTATCTTCCACTTTACCCATCATCCTTTCACTGTGTGTTTTCATGTGGCCCCTCACAGTACGCACGTCGGGGAAGAGTGTTGTGGGTCACCAGCACTGCACCTGAGGTTCCTCTACTGCAGGAAACTAATCCTGTAGTTAATCCCTCACTGAAACCATCACCGAACATTCCCAGCGTGCTCTGTATCATTTCCATATTCATTCACTTTCCCTGATTTTGAAGGAAATAATAATAATTAATGATAGTAATCATCCATACTTTCATGTTACTCATTTCAGATTTGGTTTGTCACTCCGCAGTCCATCTTAACCTTCACCTGCAACGTTACACCTCTGTTTCTCTGGTTAACACCTCTCTCTGTCCTGTAGGTGGACGCTTCAAAAAGGAAATAGTAGTGGATGGCCAGAGCTATCTCCTGCTAATCAGGGATGAAGGGGGCCCTCCGGAGGCTCAGGTATGTGTTGGGGTGGGGTTTTCTCCTGTTGTAATACAAGTTATTTCAAAATTACACACCCCCCTTGGATATAAAGTACCAAATAAGACAGGTGAAGTATCAAGTCTAAAGTGATTGACAGGTGTGCAGGTGTTTTTGAGCTTCCTTTCATTCAGCCTCACAGTGATGTTAATTTATCCGTTTCTCTCTTTCGGTCACGGCGGATTCTCGGTGGAGAATGTTTTGATAGATTGACAAGATTTTATTTGACCTCTTGTAGAGCACAAACCTCCTCCAAGATGGGAAGAAAGTAGACATCACTTCCTGCTGTTAATGGTTTTTTACTTCTAATCGGGTATCGCACCTCACCAATCACATGATGTAAACCCTTTCATGTTCTCTGTAGACTTTTGGTAGGTAGTCTGTCGGGCTTTTTACACCCGAGCCTAGTGGCTCATCAGGCCGGTGCTCATTCCCGGTTTCTGTAGCGTGAAACTACCAGGGGTTCAACTCCTCCTGGATTGGATGCTAGTCCATTGCAGGTTACCTTCCCAGGATATATTTTTTACTTTGACCCATTTATACTGCCGGGTGAACAGCGGCACACTTGTGGTTTAGACCTTGCCTGGGGGTCTTAGCACAGTGGGGGTCTAACTGGGATTCGAACACACAACCTCCCGATCATGAGCCCAGCACTCGAACCACTACGCCACCGTCCTCACACACTTTTGGGAGAACTGATAATTTGGTAGGGTGTATGAGTTTCGGTCCTGTGATGGCCTGACGAGCTGTCCAGGGTTCCCAGAGTTGGCTGACTGATAGTGATCCATCACTATCAGGCCCCTCGTACGAATGAGCTCAAAGAAGCTCGATTGCCTGGCGATCACTCCCTCTACTGAGAGCCCAACCAGTTAGCTCTCATGGAGTCCCAGACATGGACAGCTGTACCATTAACCCGGATTTGAAATTGCGATTTCTGGGTTAATAGTCTCACACCTTGTGGATGTGTCACGCTGGAGCCCAGCTTCATCTAATGAAAGTTTGTGCGTATTGTCTCGCAAACACCCTCCTAAACCTCATATAAAACAAACAGTAGAGGAGATCAAATCTCACTCAAGACTCCATTATAAATGCAGATGTGGAGATGGTTTCTGTCTGAACTCCGTGATCATTTCACCCATATTTCTGCACATTTTCTCTGAGCTCATGAATACAGACTAAATAGAGCAGCTGTACAGCAAAATATACAGACGGCATGGACAACAGAGACGATATAAAATATTTAAACGGTGGAATATCTTAAGGAATGTAACCGTCGACAGATGTCTTCCACTCAACCTTCTCCACCGTAGTGTGACTGTTGCTGTGAGAAATGTTTAATTCTGTGCTGTCCTCTAGTGGCGGTTCTGCTCAAAATTTCTGCAAAAGTAAACGACAGAAGGAGGAGTGTTATATTTGCATTTATGGCTTTTGGCAGTCGCTTTTATCCGTAGTAACTTACATTTTATACAACTGAGAATTTAAGGGCCTTGCTAGAGGACCCGACAGTGTCAGGACGGTGGTACTGGAGCTTGAACTCTTCAGCCTTCGGATTACTTTGCCAAAAGCCCGAAGCACTTGGCTACAACTGCCGCGGTGTAATATTTAGGTACCACTAAGCGAGCTGGCATTAAAAAAATCCACCGCCAGCGTCAATTAGCTGCCTGTATTCGGGATCTCTTGAGAGTTCACACGGAACTAAAAGCCATGGAGGTGGAGCTGGACCTGAATCAACTCCTGAACCAAGAACGTTTCGAACAACTCACTGAGCCTGAAGCACATGGAGTTATTTGTTACCACTGGGCTGGTGGGCCTATTCTGCTCAGGGACCAGGTGATGCAGCAGGTCAGACGCCATTTGGACTTTTTGGTTCTGTAGCGAGGATAGTTAGTTAATTTTGGCTCAATAAAGGCTTTAAGCAGAAGAGTCCAGGTTCAGGAGTCAATGAAAGCTGATTGGCCAAGCTCTCAAGTGCAAGAGGGACAGTATATGCTTGCTCTCTCAGCCACTCATAGCGATCACCAGCCAATCGTGAGAGTCCATGAGCTCAAAGTGCCGGTGATCACCACCCCCCACAAACGCCGCCCCGGCATGTTTCTTAAGATGCAGGTAGCAGCATCAGGTCATGGAGCGACTACGCCCCAGGTCATCACCACATCATATAGGGAACTACGTCTCTCTCTGGTTGTTAGAGGTTGTGTATGATAGAGAGTCAGTACTTGATACGAGGAAATTGGATATGACTAAATTAGGGGGAGGAAAATGTCCAGAAAACATAACAGTGTAGGTCTGATGTTCCTGTGCAGTGCATGAATTATCCCAGACAAATAATGTGCGTTCTTTGTTTCTCGCCCTCTGTTTGTCTCTCAGTTTGCATTGTGGGTGGACGCAGTGATATTTGTCTTTAGCCTAGAAGACGAGATCAGCTTTCAAACTGTGTATCACTACTACAGCCGTATGGCCAACTACCGCAACACTGCTGATGTGCCGCTGGTGCTAGTGGGAACTCAGGGTGAGTGGATTATTCCTTTCATCAAGTTAAAAGCTTATCTTGACTCTACAGCATTACAGCAAAGTGAAAAAGTCAAGAAACCTGAATTCACTGCCGTATCAATTATGCTGAACATCACCGCTCAAGATTCATATCGATACATGAACAGGGAGCTTCAGTCTTGATGATCTGATCAGAAATGTGCTGGTGTTAGTAACCCACAATAACACAAAGACCCGAAAGCTCTTTGATGTCTGAATGTATTTCTATAGCTCCCTCTACCGGCAGGATTAAAGTACTGCACCACCTCAGCTTTACCATAGTTTACACTTTTTATGTACAGTGCTAGTGAAAGTTAAACTTAAATGTATTTATTACATGAATAATTGGACTAAACGTAGGTTTTTGATGTCATTAGTGATGCACAAGGTCCATGTCCGCCATTTTGTATGTGCAAACAGTTGGTGTACATAAAAAGTGGAAAATGCTTAAAATGAAATGAAAGCCTTCCTGACTGAATATATATATTTTCATGGTTGGTTTTCAAGTTAATTTTTATTTAAAATTTACAAACTTAAAGCCTGCTGAAATCGTTATAACAGTTTGAGTCAGCCTATTTGACACGCCAGCCGTTTGAAGTCAAGAGAGAAAAACATCATGAGAATAGCACAAGGGTGCTCAGTTCCCAAAAGGCAAGATGGCAATAATAACAGTATACGGATATTAAATTAACAAATCAGATAGCATGTACATATTTGTGTGAACCTAAGTATAAAAATAATGGAAGAGGGTCACATGGTGTGACTCAGCTGTTTGAGTCTGTAATTTTCCTTAGGGGACCTATGCCCTGGTGGTGGGTCAGGTGATTGTGGATTTTTCCACAGAATGGAAAATTCCCGAACAGCATGGAATATATATTAAGGACCTGTGACTGGCTATGGTCTCTTCCAGTCTCCTCCAGGATTTTGAGTCTCTTACAGTCTCCTCGTGGCTCTTCGGGCAGATCACTGAGCAACTCGTCTCAGGTGATCCATGGAACGCGCTTCACCCAAGTGTTGCCGTTCGGGAATTCATTGCCAAAGTCCATCATCCACATGCACCCACAGCCCACGCGAGCATGGGCATCTTTTGTGTCTTTCAACACGCGAGATGGCAAGCCTTTCCCCGCCAGCATAGGCGCCATCTCTAAATTTACCCTGCTGCAGGCGCTTGGTGACTATGGGACCCTTGGTTAATTTGAATATGGTTTAGGTCTAAGTTGAAAGTTATGAATTTTGTCTTGTTTTGTTCATGTTATTAAATTGTACATAGTTTATGTCGTAGTCTGTTGTGCTTTGCTGGTTTTACGGGGCAATTTCAATCCTCTGAATTTTCCTATCCGTAACAAGTGGGGGCTCATCTGATAGAATCCATTAGGCATACGTGACAGATATAAACTATTGACCCTCTGAATAAAATAAAAGTGGGCATGTCCGTGTATAGTACTATATTATATTCACACACATCATAAAGGTGTTTGCTGGTTTACATCAACACACGGCACACATCCAAGTGCGCTTAATGTACAACATTGCCGCGGTAACTGCTGCATCACTGTCACTCCTGTTCTTTTGTACGGGGATTCATTACTCCCCCTTTTTTTTTTTTTCCTCTCCATGAAGAAGTTTGTAATCACAGAAGGATGTTTCGATAGGAGTGAACCCTACACTGTATATGCAAGTTTTTAAGTGTGGGTTTAACTCCCATTTAAAGTGTAATGGGACATCTGAGGATGAGAAGAGAGGAGCGTGACGGTGAATCCAAAACAGTGTACGCAGCTTACGTTTTGCCGACTCTGCTTTCCTGTCGTCAGTTGGTTTAGGAAGAAAAGAAAGAAGGAAAGTTTTCCGTGATTTCTTTGTTTGTTGTTTGTTTGCGCAGGCTGGAACAGCCAATCAGAAAGTCAACGTGTCAAGAAAGTCAGCGGGCCGCGCATTGTAACACTCGGACATGCTTGAAAATCTGGAATTTGCGGATGTTGCTGAAAGAAACCGCTGATGTTATTGGTGATGGTTTTAAAGTAGCTAATACCACTAATTGACCGTAGGTACCCTTGATAGCCACAACACACTCATGCATTGTGCACGGCTTAATCAGGTGACAGAACGAGGCGCCCCTGTGATATTCCAGTGCTATGAGGTTTTGGAGGTGATATCACTACAGTTGGTCGTCAAGATGGATGGCTTGAACGCCGACAGGGATGAAAGATGTTTTGACACCTGTGTGTCGGAGGAAATTTGTTTTGCATCATTTGTTTCTCCTCAGATAGTTTTGGTGACTTATGTCATATGTTAAGGCGACATAAGGCATCCAGTCACACTGGAAAAACCAACATCTCATTTATGGTTTATAAAAGTCATTTTTTCTTTGGAAACAACATTTCACGCATGCCTTAGCCATTTTTGCGGATCAGTGGCTCCGTCCTGGTCACATGTTGCGTTCTTGGTATTTTGCGTTCTGCACTGTTTCACTTCGTTACATCCGAAACGTGGTGCATGTGATGTTCTTCATGTTGTGACCGCAAAGTATCAAAGCTCCTGATCGATCTCTCCTTTCTAATGGACGGGGCATGTGAGGATGATGGCATACGGCTCGTAGGGAATACTTTGGAAATTCCTCATTTCACGTAACACAGCTGTTCCGCTTGATGTTTACTGACCCACTTCTTTTTGCTCTTCCTTGTGCTGCCTCTTATCTGTACTGTCGCTTTATCAGTACACAGAAGTGCAGCTACTTGAGAATTAATCTCCCCGAGGTCAGCCACGCAAGTACAAGGACCTAAACAGAGCTCTTGATCCTTTTCATGGAACACCACAAGAGACTGGAAGCTCTGAATATGCACCGAGGGTGTTCACCAGATCATTTATGATGTCTAGGGAAGCGAGATCTGCTTTATAGACGCCGGCTAATGTGTTTATGCAGGGTGCACTTCATCCTTCAGTCATCCTGTTGAGTTGTGAGTAGGATGATTAGAAAAAAAATTAACCACGATTGTACTGTTTGCCACACAAAATGGTTGCCATAGCAAAAAGCATCATGGGTAGTAATGGTAACATGCTCCAAAGGAAAAACATTATCTCCCGAGTTCCTTTTTAGGAAATTGTGCATATGGACATTAGAGGGCAACACACATACACATACACATGCACACACACACACACACACACACACACACAAACATTTCTGTTTCTGCTATTTAAAAATGTGAATGTTTTTGTGTTTAGATGCTATAAGTGCAGCTAACCCTCGTGTTATTGATGACGCTCGGGCACGCAAGCTCTCCAACGATCTGAAGAGGTGCACATACTATGAAACCTGTGCCACCTACGGCCTTAACGTGGAGCGTGTCTTTCAGGACGGTAAGAGGCTGTGTTTCTGTGTAGAAACTTTTATTCGTAGATTACTGTTACTTTTTATGCCGATTCTGAGCTAAAACCATTATTGATTCTATGATAGTCAGAATTTGGCCAATTGTTGTTTTATAATGTCGAGTTCCACAAAAGATGAACCTTAAAGTGTACTGGTGTTGGTGATCCATACAGGACAATTTGTAATATTGTGGTACAGACATTTATTTTAATATCAATTTACCATAAAAAGCACAAAACTGGTCATTTTACCCTGTAGATTACTAGCGGGAGCTGAGCCAATCCAGTTCAGTTTTATTTGTGTGGCGCTTTTTACGATTGACAGTCACAAAGCAGCTTGACACAGTAAAAGTAGGAATTTACAAAGTATAAATGAGTTTACACATGTTCTACAACCTCTACGCATCCCTAATAAGCGTCCTCAGTTGACACGTGGAAGAAACCTACAGAGGAACCCGGCCCAAAAGGGAAACCCATCCTCATTTGGGTGAAATCATAAAGATAAAACCCATTTAAAAGAGAGTTTATTACAGTTCAACATGAAGTCAGGTTGGTTTTACCACTACTGTAAGTCGTAAATAATTTTAGGGAAAAGTGTTTATATATCACCAACAGTGAAGGGTCATCTGCACGGTCTGTGAGTGCACAGCCAAGTTCATATGGATCTTCATCAGCAGGAGGGAGGGGCTTCCAAGATGAGAACTCCAGCCAGCATCAGGACAGACCACAGGACTCAGAAAGTAGAAGGATCAGGATCACTGACACCTCAGAAAAAAAAGAGAGAACCAGAAGGAAGACAAACATGAGGGCAACTTGTGATGTTGGGCAATCAGATGCTCTGCTGCCAATGGACCCGGGTGAGCATGTAGAGTGGAGGAGCGATAGCATCCCAACATCACACTTTACCAGAACTCTCTATGCCCGAGAGCCCCTCCAGTTTCCTCCAAAAGTCCAAAACCATGCAAAGTATTGCATAATTGGCTGTGACAGTCTTCCATATGTGACTGTCAACTGTGAGTTATTCAGGGTTTACCCTGCCTTTGCCCCAGAGTCAGCCCAGATGGGCGCCAGCCTCCCTGTGACCCTAATTAGGATTCAACGGGTTAGAAAATTGATAAATCAGGTTTTTCTATTAATGTCATAACTAATGCCACGGCGGTAAGTAAAGTTGTTAGTAGTGTTAATGTAAACGCGTTATTCAGATAACGTAACCTAACGTTATATTAACCTAGCAATCTGATATTACATATGCCAATTGGTGCCACAGGAAGGTCAGTGAAAGTATGTGTTCGCTCCACCGGAGCTGCAGTTAGAGCATTTGAGGTACTATAAGAAAAATGAGCATTGTCATGTTTTCAGAATTTTGGCGTCAGTTTGGCACCAGAGTATCGATCTTCATGACATCACCTATCCAAGATTCTGGGAGAGTGGGATATCATGATCCCTCCCACAGTGATATGTTAGTCAATCATGGCTTATTCTGGGTTCATATATATGAAGGATGGAATTTTACCCGAATTTCACTCGGCATAACCAGCAGATTGAAAATGTTGAAGAAAGCACTGGCCACCCTTCACCATCTTCTGTACACAAACCCATGAACCGATGAGGCCAACTGGTGTTAAGGTGGGGTTATTCTGATGTAAACATTTACCCCTGGGGTATTTCTGTAATATGTACATTAACATACATTTATACGATAAACTAGTCCAGAAACTATGCTGTGGTCTTGGATGGAGTAGGTGAGTTTGTGTACAGCGCAGTGTGTTGTGTGTGGAAACGGATGGGCTACAGGTTTTTGCTTCAGGCTTGGCGTCAGTTAACCCTGAGATGGACCTGCTGAGTATTGTATCAGGTCATGCACTTTCAAATAAACTGGTTCAGGTTTATAATTAATTTTTATACCCTGCAGTACTGTTTCAGTCGAACCTTGAGTCCATTCATCGTCACCCCAAAATCACTGAACTGTGAACTGAGATGCCCACAGTATCTAACTCTTACGGTTCAGCTGAGAAGTCCATAATATTCCTACTAAATTCACTGTTCAGGAGTTTTCTCCAGTCTAAGCAACGATGGTTGTTTGATCTGTGGGTCATGATGTAGTCCACTACAGACTTATCCACTTGTTGGGACATAAAGGCCACTATGCTGGCTGCAGCCGAGCCAAGTTGAGTTGTTCCCACACAGCTCAACGCTCCATCGGTGTCCTCAACTCGTGACTAGAGTCCACATCAGTATTGCGCTGAAAAAACTCAACAAATGTGCCTTTGGTCTACCTCGTCCTCTGTGGTCCTGGATAAGTTTGCTGGAAGATTAGCCTGTCGTTGGCAATGCCCTGCATGCTTTGTCCTTCTGCCTGCTACCCTGTCCCCTACCCTCGGCAGGTCTCCATAGAGCTCCTTCTGGCTCAAGGGGGTCAGGGACCAATGTTTCTCGATCATAAACGAGACCTGATCCCACAGTGGCTTTGAAGAACAACCGTTTTATTTCCCAGGACCGAGTGTAACTCCAGATCCTATTCAGGTCAATCGCCACCTCATGCGGGTTGTATTTGATAACCTCTGTCTTCTTTGGGATGAGCTGTATACAAAGCTAACAGATCCTGTGAGGTGAACTTTGTGATTGTTCAATCGTAGTCCTCTGCCTATTTTTCTGATCTATAAGATATATGTGGATGTGCCATGCGGGAGCCTGATTTCATCTAATGCAAAGTTTGTGCATATTGTCTCGTGAACACACCCATAAATCTCATCAAAAAACAGTAGAGGAGATCAAATCTCACTCAAGACTGAACTCTAAATACAGATGTGGATGGTTTCTGTCTGAAGGGTGGAAAGGCAGTTGGTCCTAATGACACCGGTAGAGGTATGGAAGTGTCTAGGGGAGGCAGCAGTAGATTTTCTGACAAGAACATTCAACAAGGTCTTAAGAAAGTGAGCAGATGCCGGAGGAATGGGGGAGAAGTGTGCTGGTGCCCATTTTTAAGAACAAGGGAGACGTGCAGAGTTGTGGCAACTACAAAGGGATAAAGTTGCTGAGCCATACGATGAAGTTATGGGAAAGAACTGTGGAAGCTAGATAAAGGGCAGAGGTCAGCATTTGTGAACAACAGTTTGATTTCATGCCAAGAAAGCACACCACAGATGCAGTGTTTGCTTTGAGGATGTTAATAGAAGTACAGAGAAAGTCAGAGGGAGCTGCATTGTGCCTTTATGGATCTGGAGAAAGCATATGACAGTGTGCTGAGAGAGGAACTGTGGTATTGCATGAGGAAGTCTGGAGTGCCAGAGAAGTACAGGGGGTGGACAAAATAATGGAAACACCTAACATTTTGGCATCATAATCTTTGAACATAATTTAAGCAATAAATTTGGCATATGTTATTAATTTTGTTATTTGATATATTGATGTAAAATGAATGTTTTTTTTTTTCCTTTTTCTAATATTGAAAACATTAAACAGATATTGAAAACATTATTCATACCCCATAATGGCAGACCCCTCAGTGCAGGAAAATCTAGAGAGGTCGAGGTATGCCTTGAAAAGGAGACTAATGAAGGATAGCCTCAGTAAGACAGAATACATGTGTGTGAACGACAAGGACCCAAGAGGAACAGTGAGGCTACAGGGAGCAGAGATAAAGAAGGTGGAGGATTTTAAGTACTTAGGCTCAACAATCCAGAGCAATGGGAAGGTGAAGAAGCGTGTGCAGGCAGGTTGGAATAGTTGGAGAAAAGTGTCTGGTGTGATGTGTGATAGGGTATCGGCAAGAATGAAAGGAAAAGTGTACAAGACGGTGTTGAGGCCAGCGATGTTGTATGGTTTAGAAACAGTGGCCCTGGGGAAAAGACAGGAGGCAGAGCTGGAGGTAGCAGAGATGAAAATGTTGAGGTTCTGTTTGGGAGTAACGAGGATGGACAGGATCAGGAATGAGTACATCAGAAGGACAGCACATGTAAGATGATTTCGAAACAAAGTCAGAGAGGCTAGATTGAGATGGTTTGGACATGTGCAGAGGAGGGATAGTGAATATATTGGTAGTAGGATGCTGAGGTTGGAACTACCAGGCAGAAGGCCTAGAGGAAGACCAAAGAGAAGATTTATGGATGTGGTGAAGGAGACACGAAGGCAGTTGGTGTAAGAGAAGACGATGCAGAGGACAGGGTGAGATGGAGGCAGATGATTCGCTGTGGCGACCCCTGAAGGAAACAGCCGAAAGAAGAAGATTGGATGGTTTCTGTCTGAGCTCAGTGATCATTTCACCCATATTTCTGCACATTTTCTCTGAGCTCATGAATACAGACTAAACAGAGCAGCTGTACAGCCGACATGGACAACAGAGACGATATAAAAGATTTAAATGGTGGAATATCTTGAGGAATGTAACTGTCGACACATGTCTTCCACACAACCCTCTCCACTATAGTACGAATGTTGTGAGAAATGTGTAACTCTGTGCTGTCCTCTAGTGGCGGTTCTGCTCAACATTCTTATAAAAGTAAAGGACCCATGGAGGTTTATATTTATTATAGGATTATATTTACATTTATGGCTTTTGGCAGTCGCTTTCATTCAAAGTGACCTACATTTTATACAACTGAGAATTTAAGGGCCTTGCTAGAGGACCCGACAGTGTCAGGACGGTGGTACTGGAGCTTTAACCCTCCAGCTTTTGCATTTGTGAGCCAAAAGCCCGAAGCACTTGGCTACAACTGCCGCGGTGTAATATTTAGGTACCACTAAGCGAGCTGGCATTAAAAAAAATCCACGGCCAGCGTCAGTTAGCTGTCCGTATTCGGGATCTCTTGAGAGTTCACACGGAACTAAAAGTCAAGAAGGTGGAGCTGGACCTGAATCAACTCCTGAACCAAGAATGGTTTGAACAACTCACTGAGCCTGAAGCACGTGTATTATTCTGATTTATAAGTTATATGTAATTCTCAAGGCTGGCCCATTACAGCAGATATCTGGGTTTGCTTTACCAGACTCGGTGGGCACAGTCCACCCACCCCACTACTCAAATGTTGCCTCCTTGTCTCATAGGAACAAGTACGACCCAATGAGGGGTGTAAGCATGAATGCCACTTATGCACACGTTCATCAATTTTCAACTGAATGGTTCACTGTCCCTGACTCAGCCGGGCTCTTATATCTCGGGACGGCAGCGATGGAGAATCAGGCCTTCAGTAGTAGAGCACGTGTATGTACTTGTATAAGTGGAGATGAAAGTGATCTCCTGAGGTATATATACCACCATGTGTGTGCACCCAATCTGTTCAATATGCATTTTGTCCACTAGAGAGAGCTAAATAGCAACAAATGAGTGTACATACCACAGAATGAAATCAGAACAGATATTGAGAGCCAGTGGGAGATGTTGATGGAGTGATGATGGAATCTAGTCACGTCTGGTTATTTGTTGAATAAAGAAGTGTTAACAGTATTATACAGTGTTTACTGTACCGTGTGCGGTTGAGAGTGAAATAATGTCAGGTCTCTTTGGGATGAAAATGCCAAGTCTGTTGGGCTTTTCACACCTGAGCCTACTCACTCATCAGACCGGGTATCATCCCCGGTTTCTCTAACGAGAAGCAACTACGAGTTCAACTCGTCCTGGACTGGGTGCTGGTCCATTACTGGGTACCTTCCCAGTATTTTTACTGGTACCTATTTATGTCTTCTGTATGGACAGAGCAACACTTGTGGTTAAGACTTTACCCAGGAGTTTTAGCATGGTTAGGGTCTAGCGTGGTTTCAAACCCATAGCCTCTTGATGTTGCACCATCACACTACCACTACACTACCACTGCTACACCATCCGCTCAACTTGAGAGAAGGATGGATTTAAAAATAAATAAAAATGCAGTATTGACTTTGGTTTTGCGTTTAGATTTTGGTGTGTGTGTGTGTGTGTGTGTGTGTGGTGTTGGAGCAGTAATGGGCAGCTGTGCAGCAGAAGCCGAGTCTCGGCCCAGGAGGCAGATTTACACTCTAAACGCTCAGCTATTATCTCCTTAATTATTACACTGTTGGCTACGGCCAAGTCTGCGATCATTTAGCTCTGTGTGTCTGTGAGGGGGCGAGAGAGAGAGTGAGGTGTGTGTGTGTGTGTGTGTGTGTGTGTGTGTGTGTGTGTGTGTGTGTGTGTGTGTGAGGGGAGAGGGAGAGCAAGAGTGAGGTGTGTGTGAGATAGAGAGGGAGAGGAGTGTGTGTGTGTGTGTGTGTGAGAGAGAGAGAGAGAGAGAGAGAGAGAGAGGTGTCTGTGAGATAGAGAGGTGTGTGAGAGAAGTAGAGGAGTGTGTGTGTGTGTGTGTGTGTATGAATGAGAGAGTGAGAGGTGTGTGTGAGAGAGAGGTGTGCGTGTGAGTGTGTGTGTGTGTGTGTGTGTGTGTGTGTGTGTGTGTGTGTGTGTGTGTGTGTGTGAGGGAGAGAGTGAGAGCGTGTGTGAGAGTGAGGTGTGTGTGTGTGTGTGTATGAGTGAGAAGCGTGTGTGTGTAATGCGTGTGAGGTGTGTGTGTGTAAGAGAAAGAGAGGTGTGTGTGTGTGTGTGTGTGTATGAGAGAGTGAGAGGTGTGTGTGAGAGCGTGTGTGAGAGTGAGGTGTGTGTGTATGAGTGAGAAGCGTGTGTGTGAGAGAGCGTGTGTGTGTACGTGTGAGGTGTGTGTATGGGAGAGAGAGAGCTGTGTGTGAGAGAGAGCAAGGTGTGTGTGTGTGTGTGTGTGTGTGAGAGAGACAGAGGTGTGTGTGAGAGCTGTGCGTGTGTGTATGTGTGTGAAAGAGAACTGTGTCTGTGTGTGTTTGTGGGAGGGAGAGAGAGAGAGAGACAGAGGTGTGTGAGAGAGGTGTGTGTTTGAGAGGGAGAAAAGTGTGTGAGGGTGGTGTGTGTGTGTGTGTGTGTGTGTGAGAAAGAGAGAGAAGTGGTGTGTGTGTGAGGGAGAGAGAAAGAGGTTTGTGAGAGAGGTGTGTGTTTGAGAGGGAGAAAGGTGTGTGAGACTGGTGTGTGTGTATGTGTGTGAGGAAGAGAGAGAAGTGGTGTGTGTGTGTGTGTGAGTGAGGGAGAGGGAGAGGAAGAGGTGTGTGTGAGAGAGTGGTCTATGTGTATGTGAGAGAGAGAGAGCAAATTGTGGTGTGTGTGTGTGAGAGAGAGAGAGAAAATTGTGGTGTGTGTGAGAGAGAATTGTGTGTGTGTGTGTATATGTGTGTGTGTGTGAGAGAGAGAGAGAGAGGGAAAACTGTAGTAGAGTGTTTGTGTGTGTGTGTGTGTGAGAGAGAGAAAGAGAGAATTGTGGTGTGTGTGTAGAGAGAGAGAGAGAGAGAGAGGTGTCTCCTTGTATCTTTGAAGGGTTCCTCCTCAGTGTCTCTCGTGTGATGACGCGCTGCGGCGTGGATCAGGACCCGAGGGACGATGGGAATGTTCTGTGTCACAGTGGCATCTTAGCATTTTTTATTAATTTATTTATTTTTTATTTTTACTGCCCAGAGGTGCACATGTGTGTCCATGTGCAGCAACCCCCCCCCCTCTCCCTCTCTCTCTCAGACACACATACGTGCGTGCGCACAATTTGATTTGCCTGAGTTGGGTTTCCTCGTCGTAATTACGATGCACATGACCTTAATTTAGCGACGCAGTCTTGGCCCGTTTCTCCACAACAGCGTCTTACACGAGATTCACGCTTAACAAAAAATAATGAGCTCTTTAATGACATCTTCCCCTCGTTAGATCTGCTTCGGAGGAATCTTTCGTCTCTTATTTGGTCTTATTTGTTTTTTTTCTAGTTGAAGCTATCTGAAGGGTTTCAGTGTGATGGGAGGATTCACTCGTCCGCTTGTGGCTTTTTTCCTCGTGTTGACTTCAGGATGGATTGATGGGGGGGGGGCTATTGATATCAGCATAAAATACCTTATGTATTTTACTGTAATGCCATCAGGCCGCCATCAGCGTGTTTCTGCCTCGTTATGGCCTGGCGAGCTGCCCTCGCCCAGAGTCGGCTGAGCAGGGCTCCGGCCTTCCCGGGACCCTAATTTGGATGAAGCGATTCCAAAAATGAATTTCACGGAAATGTTGTGATACCCTTGTGTTAACTGTGTTTTATTATTATTATTATTATTATTATTATTATTATTATTATCATTGATATTATTTATCGTTGGTAGTATTTATTATTATTATTATTATCACTATTATTATTTTCGTGACTGTTGTTTTGCTTATAATGTTTTATTTTTGGTTATAATTATTTGTTGAGTATCATTATAATTTTAGTGACTGTTTATGATTTATTATTATTATTATTATTATTATTATTTATCTATTGTTGAGACTTTTTTATTATAATAATTATCTGACATTATTATTATTATTTTATTATTATAATTATTTGTTAGTAGTTTTAATTTATCATTGATTAGTAATTCTTATGATTTATTCATTCGTGGTATATGGTTACTGTTTATTTATTTTACTTTATATTATTTTTATTTATTATTTCTTGTAATTTATTTATTAGTGGTATATTCAGTTCCTGTTTCCTTTGCTAGTTTAGTTTTATTTGTTATTATTATCATGATTATTAATATTGTTTCTTCTTATTATTATTATTATTAGTATTTTTTCATTTTCCAAGCTACATACTTCTATAGGGGTCGTGGCCCTCTGGTGAGCTGTTCAGGGTGTATCTTGTCTTGTTCTAAAAGCACTGAAGTTGTGGGTTTGTGTGCTGGGCTCGGTGAGGGCGTTTCACGGTGCCCTCTTTGTGCTTGTGCGAGTTTCCTCTTGGTAGTCCGAACCTTATGCACATGTTTTTGAACATGAACATGAGTAGCATATTTTGTCCTTGCGATGGATTTATTCTTCACTCAAGGCCGGCTGAGATAGGCTTCGTGCTACGCTCGTCGGATTAAGCGGTTCACTGAATGAAGGGGTTTAACTGAGGTGTGATGGTCGTATTTAAATAACATTAAGGAATGAAGAGGTTGCTAGGTGCACGTTTTTGTTGTGTTTTGCATCGTGGTGTTTGTGTCGTGTGTAATTTTTTGTGTTTGTGCAACAGAAGTCCATATAAAGTAGTTGTGCGATGTTCCAGGATGGCCTTGGCTGGCCTTTTGCTCATTCTTAATGATAATGGTAAGTGTGGGTAGCGTTGCAGTAATGCAGTCGTCTTAATCTGTAAATCAAAACAATGCAGGCCGGCGAGTCGCGGCGCTCCTGGAATGCCATTGTATGAATAACGGGAGCATTAACCATTAAAAATAATTGGCGTAGTAGTTATCTGCATTAAATTTATATAACGGAGCGTTTATGGGACGGCCAGTGGACAAACGAAGAGCCAATTTATTTACTCAGGGTCAGCATGGAGTGTGTGTGTGTGTGTGTGTGTGTGTGTGAGAGAGAGAGAGAGAGAGAGAGAGAGATGCCTTTGTGATCATGTGACGTGGTATAAATTTTGTGTGTCTTTGGGTAAAGGTGAGGGATCCTGACATCTCCCCAGACTGGGTCCATCAGCACACTAATTTAATTACCCTAATTACCCCCTCCCCCGCTGGCGAGTCAGCCGTGGTGTCAGAGCTGGGAATGGAGAGCTTTGTAGCTCACTACTAACAAGCTCCACTGTGCAGTCCTCACCCCCCCCCTCACCCCCCCCCCCCTCCACTTTGGCCTTTAATGTCCCCTGATTATGTGCCATTGTCACTGTCATATACTTTTATTGTGGTGATTAGTTTAGTTGTTGTGGTTGTTGTTCAGTGGTCACCACTGGCCTCTCAGCGCTGGCTTGTTTGCTCATTCAGAGAAGTAACGTATTTATTACAGCTCCGTGTAGACGCTCGTTATGGTCTTAAATGATCAAATATAATACACGCCAAAAAAAAAAAAAAAAAACAGAATCACAACGCGGCTTCATACAGATGCAACTCACTTCCTAACGTTCGTGATGGAGACGGTGTTGGCACGTTAGGTGTGTAATAATAAATAATTTATACATCATGATCTTTTCAGCGAATGCTGGAAGGGCGTGAATCACTCTGGTTGAGCACGGTTCCTGGACGTTTGGTTTATGGTGCGGCTGAGCCGATATAAATATAAAAATAGTGGTGTGATAATGCTGATTATCCGTTCATTCCTCAAACCGTTTAATGCTCTTAAGGTCGCCGGGAGGCTGGAGCCTTTCTCAGCCAATTCGGGGCAAAGGTGAGTTCATCTTGAACAGCTGTAAGGATGCAGGGCTTTCATACCGACACCCAGAGGCAAATCGGAACATGTGCATGACTTTGGACTGTAGGGCGACCCGGAGTGCCCAGAAGAAACCCACCAAACACGACGAGAACATGCAAACTCAACACAGGGGTCAAGGGCCAAGACCTTCTTGCCGTGAGGCAGACGTGCTAACCACTACGCCATCGTGCGGGTCGTGTCGCACAAAATGTATTTCAAGATAACTGAAAAACATCCACAAAACATTTCAGTAAACCGAACAACAGTTTTTGTTATCTTCATGACCGACTCCCGATCGGCAGGGGGGAGTGTCTTTGTAATCAGCCCTGGTTTTGTCAACGGGGAAACGGGAAGTGTCTCCGAGATCCACACAATGCGATTCCAGCCAATCAGTAATCAAGCAGCATCCACACACCAAACAGCACAAACACCACCCTGTTGTTAATTAGCTGGACTGCTCAGGGAAGGGTGTCGTCATTGGAGCTGTAACCATGGAAATGCATGTCCATGGGGCGGGACTGGGTGGAGTGTCCGACAGGAAGTGTGTATTTATTAAGTTGTTTGAACATCGGATATCTCGATTGAATCGGTGAGACATTTCTCACTCCCATCAGAAGAAATTTTCATACAATTGGATGAGAAATGTACAGACGAAAAAACAAACAAAAAAAAAAGCCGGCTCGGTTGTTGTTATTTATTTAATTATGCAAAGTATTTTTAATGATGTCCTCGTGAGCTCGGTGTTCAGCACCTTCTGTTTAAAACACACACTCCAGGGTGTGGACGCATGCAAAATACACTAATTAAGAATAAGATGATTCTGAAACTGAATAGTAGTTCACAGGAAATATTTTTATTTATTTATCTTTATACATTTATATGTTTTTAATTTGAATCATCGCTTGGTATAAAAGGCTACAATGCGGGTTTCACACAGATTTATACAAATAGCTGTGATAAATAAAGAGCTGCTTTCTGGGTATAATAATAATAATAATAATTTGTGTTGAGAATGTGTGTGTGTGTGTGTGTGTGTGTGTAATTATTGAGTGGTAAGTGAGGTAGCTCTCTGACCTTTGTGTTGGATCATCTGCCAGGCTCTCGCTCTCCAACTCATTAGTTAATATTTATAGCACTGTGCTGTTAAGCAGCCTGACAGCAGCCTAATAAACTCAGCAGGGCGCTCCCTCACCGCCCCTCCCCTTCTCTCCCGCTTTTCCTTCCTGTCCTTCACCGTCTCCCCTTTTCCTTTCTCTCAGGCCTTACGGTGTAAGGCTAAACACTTATCCGTCATTTCATAGCACTTCATGCTAACAGAACACAGTGGCTTACATCCCGTGTGAACAGTTTCACCGCATCAACCTCGTAGGTTCTAACCATCCCATCGGCGCGACAGCAAACCGCACGTCGCCTGCTTCCGTGCCGACTCCAGGCACGCGCCGATCATCCGCCATAAATCTGATCAAACGCTCGTCCTTTCCCACCAGAATAAATGGCTGCCTCTTACCGGGGAGCTGAGATTGATGGGTAAAGTTAAATTGCATTACTCGGGTAGTTTAAATATTTAACCCAGGCTTATCATAAGTGTTCTTAACAATTAAATTAAAATATAGCCGTGGATTCGCGAGCATCGCACCGAGCCTTCGCAGTGTGTGCTGTGCACGTGAGAAGGGACATTATGGTGGTGCTGATATGGTGCTGTGTTTGGTGGTGGTGCAGTTTTGGTAATTAGAACGGTTTCTGATTCAGACCGGACTGATAGTGTGTGTGTGTGTGTGTGTGTGTGAGTGTGTGTGTGTGAGAGAGAGTTAGAGAAGTGCCCTTGGACAGAAGTCTCTCACCTGAAGGTAAATGTTTATGGCTGACTCATCATTAAGCTCAGCCTTTAATAGATCCAATTAAAACAATGACTTCATTTCCAGTGGAATGAGTCTCGACCATGTTTATTGGGAGGACGATAATTGAGTTCTGGCGATTTAGAGGATCTTAACTCTCGCTTGGTCCGGGCATTGAAAATGTCTCCTGTGTATTTTTACTTAAATATATAAAAAAAAACCTTCTCCCTGAATAACCTTAACGCAAACAGATTATGTATCTGATACTGTATTAAGATGTTTGGGTTTATTCATGGGTTACGTGTAACTGCAGCTGGAGCGGAATACTGGAGGTGAAGACTAAGATCGATGCAGCTGCTGCGCAGAAGATGACAGAGTGGTTGAACATCGGCTCTGCGCGGTCGCTGGCCGATTGCCCGTTGATCGATACGGGCTTGTGGAGAGCAATTGATTGACACGGCCATATTGCGTACGCCGATAGCGCTCTCCGGGAATCCTTGAGTAATGAAAGTGGTGTTATAATAGTTAAATAATGGTCGTGCTGGGGGTTCGGCGGGGTGAGTGATGGTGGAATTAGAGCCGCGGGTCAGCACTGCTCGACAGCCCCTTATGAGAGGTAATGTAGTGGACTAGTCCGGGCGGGGAAGACGAAAATGTCAATGGGAAAATCATTTTTAGTGCTTTGAATCACTGTCTGAGTGTCTCAGGCCGTGTATGTGTGTGTGTGTGTGTGTGTGTGTGTGTGTGTGTGTGTGTGTGTGTGTTGCTCTTCCTCTGATTTCACTTCACTGTGTTCTGTCTGTTTTGTGTTCAGTGGCCCAGAAAATTGTTGCAAACCGGAAGAAGCAGCAGCTGTCAATCGGGCCTTGCAAATCCCTCCCCAATTCTCCCAGCCACTCCTCAGTGTGTGCAGCACCTGTCACAGCAGTCCACATAACTCAGGTGAGTGTTTATCCATGCACACCTGTTTCAGTTCATCAGGTTATTCTGCAAAAATGGAAACCCAACCCTCCTCCCCTCCAAAAAAAACAAAAAAAAAAAACATAGGCCATAACTCATAACTGATACTAAAATCTTACGGATAAAATACTGTTTCAGAGCCCCTCCTCTAATCTGTATAATTAACAGCCCGAGCCGCATAATTGTTTTAGTGTCTACTACACAACAACCCGAGCGTAAAGCAGACTGAAATAAGAATTCACGCTTTATTTATGTCATAAGTCTTTTTTAAAAATCCTGATGGACGCAGGTGAGCTCAGCAGGAGCAGAACTATGCCGCTTTCACCCAGGGAGGGCCGAGATAGGCTCCGTAGTCCCCACAACCTTAATAGGATAAAGTGGTTTTGAAAAATTGAGTGGTGGGTCATGTACGTTCAGCACCGTGTAACTAATGGTGTCTGTTTATGCGACTCACTCAGATTAGAATATACTGTACGTATTCTAGTTGTTTTTGTAAATGCTGTCCAGGGACACAAGACCGTGGAACTAAAACAGGAAATATTTGTAGGAAATAAGTAAAAATATTCATTAGACAAAACAAAAATTCATATCAGAAACAATAGAAAACCAATTAATCCGTACCAACCCCCTCCCAAACTCGTATAACCTGCCACAAACACGTATGTTTGACCTAATATATTAAAGATAAACATGTAAAAACAATAATTTCATAATAATGATACATGTATATTAATAATAATTAATAATAAAACTAGAATAAACAATGTCAACGAACCCTTCCGATCATCAACTACAGCAAAGATGTCATGTGGGCAAGGCATAGGGTGGTGAGGAACAGAGGAGAAGGATAATTTTGTGCATGTACACGCTATGAATGCCAGCGAGGAAAGACTCGTGGTGAGCTCCCACAAGGCCAGTGCTTCTCAAATTATGGGGCGTGGTGTGATGCCCGGGGGTGGGGTGTGTGTGGGGGTGGGGGCACGTATGACTCTGGGGAACATGCTTTTTTCCCCCCATACTGTACTAGAGTTAAATGTAATTGTGCATTCTCGACAGTGGGTGGCAGTGGTGCTGTCACTGTGTTTCCTATAGTGTAGGGAAAAAGCACAGAGCAAATGATATGAAGTCCAGTAAACACTATGTTTGGGGGGGGGGGGTGTGTGTGGTTTCCTTCCTATAGGGGGCATCACAGAAAATAATTGAGAGCACTGCACAAATCGTTCTCGGGGCGCGGAGGAAAACATACAGAAGAATACGAGGCTAATCGGCCTGGAAGAGCCATTTTCCCAGCAGAGTTCGTAAATCAAAATTTTGCTCATTGAATGGGGCAGATTTTTGATGGGATCGAAGCTCTTATCATGGAAAATGCGTTATCAAAGACACTATAAAGAATTTTCTAGGACAACGACCACCCCCCCAAAAAATAAATAAAAAACACGCAAGCTGACTTCTAATTCATGAGCAAATACATCGTGTACTTTTCTGGCAGAGATTTGATTATTTCCATAGCAGTGCCTTACTCCTTAACTTGGAAATGGGAAGTCTGACATTTTCAACCTGTACACATCCAAATTACCAAATGGTTCTTTTAAGGAAAGCACAAGGAAATGAAATAATTTATTTAATGTCAAGCTAATATGGAACACTTGTTAACTCGTGCTCATGCTGCAGGTGATAATTTCAGTCAATAATACAAAAGCTTGGTGCAGCCATTGCTCTGATGATGTCTTTGTGCTTTATGATCAGTACCTTCTTATAAAAAGTGCAACCCGGGTTTTCTCTCTGTCTCTTCGGTGCGACATGACAGACCAGTAATGGAGGAGGCAGTCTGAGCGATTACTCCTCCTCTGTCCCTTCCACTCCCAGCACCAGCCAGAAGGAGCTACGCATCGACGTGCCTCAGACGTCCAACACACCCACGCCAGTCCGGAAACAGTCCAAACGTCGCTCCAACCTGTTCACGGTCAGTCCTGATCCCGGACACAACCCCACATATGCACATGTTTAATAGTTATCGGTTATTCTGATCATGTATCAGTGAATATCTCGCTAGGTGTTTGCCGAGCAGGCTATGAATTCATATCTGATCAGAATGAGTGGAAAAAGTGTTTTATTCTGTCCTCAAAATATTAAGAAATATGGTATGTTATTATTATATTTCAATTTTTGCCGTGTGTTTGTCTGCCAGTAAAGCCTATAGGTATAAAAGGTATTATATCATATTCCAACCTGGTAGCGATCCGACCTCGTTGGATTGGTCGACCATGTCGCTGACCCCGTGCACCATAATGCGTGTTTCAGTGTGTGTGTGTGTGTGTGTGTGTGTGTATATATATATATATATATATATATATATATATATATACAATTAAATTAATTAATTAATTGGAAACAATTTCATAATCAGCATCCCTATCTCTCTCTCTCTCATATATATATATATATATATATATGTACACACACACACACACATACATACAGGTCCTTCTTAAAAAATTAGCATATTGTTTATTATTTTCTGTAATGTACTGATAAAAATGAAACTTTTATATATTTTAGATTCATTGCACACCAACTGAAATATTTCAGGTCTTTATTGTTTTAATACTGATGATTTTGGCATACAGCTCATGAAAACCCAAAATTCATATCTCAAAAAATTAGCATATCATGAAAAGGTAGTCTAAACGAGTTATTAACCTAATCATCTGAATCAACAAATTAACTCTAAACACCTGCAAAAGATTCCTGAGGCTTTTAAAAACTCCCAGCCTGGTTCATTACTCAAAACCGCAATCATGGGTAAGACTGCCGACCTGACTGCTGTCCAGAAGGCCATCATTGACATCCTCAAGCAAGAGGGTAAGACACAGAAAGAAATCTCTGAGCGAATAGGCTGTTCCCAGAGTGCTGTATCAAGGCACCTCAGTGGGACGTCTGTCGGAAGGAAAAAGTGAGAGAAGGGCCGATTCCAGACCGTGGGGGACCTGTGGAAGCAGTGGACTGAGTCTGGAGTAGAAACATCCAGAGCCACCGTGCACAGGCGTGTGCAGGAAATGGGCTACAGGTGCCGCATTCCCCAGGTCAAGCCACTTTTGAACCAGAAACAGCGGCAGAAGCGCCTGACCTGGGCTACAGAGAAGCAGCACTGGACTGTTGCTCAGTGGTCCAAAGTACTTTTTTTGGATGAAAGCAAATTTTGCATGTCATTCGGAAATCAAGGTGCCAGAGTCTGGAGGAAGACTGGGGAGAAGGAAATGCCAAAATGCCTGAAGTCCAGTGTGAAGTACCCACAGTCAGTGATGGTCTGGGGTGCCATGTCAGCTGCTGGTGTTGGTCCACTGTGTTTTATCAAGGGCAGGGTCAATGCAGCGAGCTATCAGGAGATTTTGGAGCACTTCATGCTTCCATCTGCTGAAAAGCTTTATGGAGATGAAGATTTCATTTTTCAGCACGACCTGGCACCTGCTCACAGTGCCAAAACCACTGCTAAATGGTTTACTGACCATGGTATTACTGTGCTCAATTGGCCTGCCAAGTCTCCTGACCTGAAGCCCATAGAGAATCTGTGGGATATTGTGACGAGAAAGTTGAGAGACACCAGACCCAACACTGTGGATGAGCTTAAGGCCGCTATCGAAGCATCCTGGGCCTCCGTAACACCTCAGCAGTGCCACAGGCTGATTGCCTCCATGCCACACCGCATTGAAGCAGTCATTTCAGCAAAAGGATTCCCGACCAAGTATTGAGTGCATAACTGAACATAATTATTTGAAGGTTGACTTTTTTGTATCAAAAGCACTTTCGTTTTATTGGTCGGATTAAATATAGTAATTTTTTTGAGATAGGAATTTTTGGTTTTTCTTTACTTTTTTGCCAAAATTATCAATATTAAAACCATAAAAGGCTTGAACTACTTCAGTTGTGTGTAATGAATCCAAAATACATGAAAGTCTAATGTTTATCAGTACAGAAACATATACAGAAAATAATTAACTTCATCACAATATGCTAATTTTTTTAGAAGGACTAGTGTGTGTGTGTGTGTGTGTGTGTGTGTGTGTGTGTGTGTGTGTGTATATATATATATATATATATATATATAGTCGCTCCCGATTTATGGTTTTTGGTTCCGGACGGCCAAACGGAAGTTGAAAGTGAACGCAAGTTGTTCCAGTGATGTGTGACGTATGACGCTCATTCTGTACTATACAGCCATAAATACCATTACCGTATCTCATAAAACACCCCTAAATCAAGTATTATAAACATAACGTTGTAAAATAATATCAACATTAATTTCAAATAAATTAAATTCAAGCAAAATAATTTCAAATTGATAAATTTTAATCAAATTCACTCATCAAATATCACATACAGTATCAAATATAACCTTTATCATTCTCTATGATGCGATCTTTCTGCTTGTAAATGGTTCCGATGGTCAATGGATGGTCACATGACATGAAACTGGCTGAATCACATGACATGAAGCTGAGCCGACTCACTTTACATGAAGCTTAAAACAGCCAATCAACGCTTAAAATATGTGAGGTGCTCAGTACCGAAAATAGTGCACTCGCTGAAAGTAGTTTTCATGCTTGAAACAAAGCGCGAGTGTTGCGGACTTCCGGTCTTTCAAGTGAGCAAGGTAGTTAATTCATCTCTGTGTATGCGACGGGCACCCATGCGAGTCGGCTTACGCTTCTGACTAAGCATATTTGCTTCGGGTTACAAAAGTCCGCAAAACAGTGTAAACACAAAGATCACAGAACGTCTTAACACGAGTAACACGCTGTGTAACTGATATATATATATATATATATATATATATATATACACACACACACACATAAATAAAACGATATATATGTAACTGGACTGGGAAGAAGGAGGGGCACGTTCAGTCTGTCATTTGTAAACTGGACGCAGCGTCATTGCGTCATTACGTCAGCGTACTACGTAGGTACATCTAAACTCAAAATTTGACTTCTGTTTTTGAAAAAAAAACGTAAACGTGAAAAAAACGTAAAACAGATGAACGTCTGTATATACATACATATATATATATATATATATATGTGTGTGTGTGTGTGTATATATATATATATATATATATATATATATATATATATATGTATATGTACAGTGGTACCTTGCCTTACGAAATTAATCCATTCCAGAAGTAGTTTAGTAACCTGGATTTTTCATAACTTAAACCGCATTTTATATGTAAAACGCGTGATTCGTTCCAAGGCCCCCCATACTACCCCCTGAACCCTTTAAAAATGATAAAAGTATACCTTTTAAGGCCTCCTTCTGCTTCAATATCGTACCGATTGTAGACTGGTTTGGCCATATTCCTTTGCACTATCACTCAACCGCATGCCACGAGCCCGCTTCTTCTTTTCACTTGCACCAGGGAATCACACACACACACACACACACGTCCGTATGTGTGTGTATTTGTTTTGTTTACATTGGCATATATTGACATAATATACACATATCCCTGTATGTATGTGTGTGTGTGTGTGTGTGTGTGTATATATATATATATATATATATATATATATATATATTTATATATATATATATATATATATATCTTTCGGCTTTTTCCCTTTTTCAGCGGTCGCCGCAGCGAATTATCTGATTCACACGTTTGATTTGGCATAGTTTTTACATTGGATGCCCTTCCTGACACACCCCTTTAGCAAGGGACAGAAACCCGCTGATGGCTTTGCAGCTACTCTTTACGAAAGTCAGCAGTGGTTCTTTTACATGAACCTCTCACCATAGACTGTGAGAGACATGTCCGGCCCTTAATAACCCAGTTAGCTGCACTGGGAATATATGTATGTGTGTGTGTGTGTGTGTGTGTGGGGGTATGTATACATATATATATACAGATATATATATCTGTATATATCATATGAATGATATATACATATGAATGAGAGAGTGAGGGAGGGTTTATGAAATTATTTCTAATTAATTTATTTAAATTTTGTTTTTGTTATTAATAATATAATACAGGGTTAAGATATGTTAAGCGGTTTTAAATGCACTGCTGGAGAAAATTGAATGTCAAGCTGTGTATGTGTGTCTATGAGAGAGGGAGAGAGCGAGAGCATGCGCGCGCGAGAGAGAGAGAGAGAGAGAGAGAGGGAGAGAGAGAGAGAGAGAGAGAGAGAGAGAAACCGCACTGGGGGTCGTGTCAAGGTCAAATAGACCCAAGAACAACTTTGGTCTCTGTAGGTGTCAAATTAAATCAGCAGCTAACGTGCCTTTTACTGAGCCAAAAACATAATAAAAAACCCAATAATAACCATGTTCTCTCCTCCCTCTGCAGTCTCGCAAGGCAAGCGAACCCGACAAGGAGAAGAAAGGGCTGGAAGGCCGAGCGGACAGTATCGGAAGCGGCCGTGCAATCCCAATTAAGCAGGTAGGATCCAGCCCGGCTGTCTGCGCAGCGATAATTGGTGTCCAGGGGCGGTACATTGTGAGCCAGCGAGGCCTGTGATCAGGACTCAGACCCACGGCGGACTCGTTTGAAGCCGTCTCCTTGATTAACGGCAAAAGTGTGCACTTGACATCAGTTAGAACAGGGATCTCCTGTCTATCGAGACAAGATCATTAGGATAAGGAGTGGGAAGAGATTTCTGTCCGTCTCGCTACCTCTTGCTCTCTTTCCGTCCTTTTTTTACTTCCTGTCCAGAACAGACAGGGGAAAGAAAAGAGGGTAAAAAGGATCCTAATGAAGTGTGATCCGAGGGTCAACATATGGGCCCAGCCTTCCCCCAAAAGTCTCCTCTGTCTACTGCACAGGAGAACACTCTGATTAGACCACTGGTACCGTAACGTAAATCCCCCATCACTCTTCCGTTCTGCATTCAGGGCGAGGTTTTTTGAGTTGGCTTTAATTTGTCACAAACAAGGGGGGGGGGGCACGACATCCTCCATTCCGCATCTCAACTGGAGTGTAAGAATCAGGTAATTAGCACCGCTAATCGTGCCCTCTCATGTCGGCGTGGCGGCCTTGTTTGTAATTTTCTAATGAACAAATTGTGCCTCTGATTAGCGCTCCCTTTAAATGAGATCTGTGTTCATTAGTGCGCCACTGACACCCTTTAGCGATGTTAGCACGCACCGCGGAAGCTGTGTGAGGGAATGGCGTGCTTGTGTTCTGCAGATGTTCTATCAGGGCCTCGGCTCGTGTTTCAGTAGATTAGCTGCACGTTTTCCTGTGAGGAATTACTTACTCTGATGTTGCTACGACAAGCACCGCGTCTCTTTTACTATTCAGTTGAAATGCTAATCAGGAAGTACTTGTTTATAAAGTACCTGTGTTTTATAAGATCACAGGACTTTATTTCAATAAACCGACAGAAAAAGATTTTGCATTTACGCTTTCGTGCACAACAACATTGCAAATGCTGGAAATAAACTGAAGAGCAAAGTCTATGAGGTGTAGTTTAACTGGCTGGTGTGCTCCAGTGAAAAAGCAGTCGCACTTTTATTAAAACGAAATGCAGATTTGTCCGTGAGGTGGCACTGTTGGCAGTTGGTGAGGAGTAAGGAGGAGGAGTTGGTAATGTCGAGCGTCGATGTTTATGTAGTGGTGGATGTGCATTGTATTTGTTAAAAGTGATGGGGAGATGAACATCGCGCTACATGAGGAACTGATGTCGTCTGGTATTGGGCTGAAAAGATTGCCGATCCTTTTACAGGGTGGGTCCATCGTCCTGTTTAAAACTCACCGAGTCAGATAAAGTTCCAATTTTATCCTGTTTTACTTGTACTTCAAGTCGTAAATGTCAGCAAGGAAAATCCAATTCATGTGTTGCTTTACGTTTTGCTTACCCTGACAGGCAGCAAACTCTGATCTGAACGCTTCGTCTGACAGGATCCCGCTCAAACACTTCTCACTGGCTGATAGCGGATTCTCTCTGAATAGCTGCCGAGTGAAGGGAAAGAGAACTCGGCGTGTGGGGATTCTTTCCAATTCTGATATCGACTTTGTGGTCCAGTTTTACCACAACATTTTAGAAAACAAAATTATAATTAAAAACAGCAGCATCATTTTTAAAATTAAAAACCTCTTTGTTTAATATTAAACAGAGTGGTACCTTGACTTACGAAATTAAACCGTTTAGAGGGTGAGATTGTAAATCAAAATGTTCGTTAGACAAACAAAAATTCCCATCAGAAATAATAGAAAATCAATTAATCTGTTCCAACCCCCCTCCCAAACTTGTATAACCTGACACAAACATGTATATTTCACCAAATATATTGAAAATAAACATGTAAAAACAAATATTTCATAATAATAATACTATATGTACATTGACATTATTAATAATAATAATAATAATAATAATAATAAAACAAGAATAAACTAAGTTAACTAACCCTTCCGATCATCAACTGCGGCAAAGATGTCACGTGGGTGCGAAGATGTCACGTGGGCAGGCATAAAGTGGTGCGTAACAGAGGAGGAGAATTTTTTGTGTGTGCACGCTACGAATGCCAGTGAGGCAATGATCGTGGTGAGCTCCCACAAGGCCAGTGCTTCTCAAATAGTGGGGCATGCCCCTCTTGGGGGGCGCAATGTGATGCTTCGTAGGACCCTGAGGAACATGCTTTTTTGCCATACTGTACTAGAATTACGTGTAACTGTGCATCCTTTACAGTAGGTGGCAGTGACGTTCTCACTGTGTTCCTTATGGTGTAGGGAAAAAGCACCGAGCAAACGATATGAGATGCAGTAAACACTATTTATAGTCACACATGGGGCACTGGGAGGTGGGTGTGAAATGTTGTTTTTTTTTTCTTCCTATAGGAGGTATCACAGAAAGTAATTGAGAAGGACTCTACAAAGCGTTCTTGGGAGCGCAGGGGAATACACGTGAAAGAATACAAGGCTAATTGGCCCGGAAAATCCATTTCCTCAGCAGAGCTTGTAAATCAAAATTTTGCTGGTTGGATGGGGCAGATTTTTGGTGGGATTGACGCTCGTATCATGGAAAATTTGTTATTCAAGACACTCGTAAGTCACGGTACCACTATAGTTGTACTGAACGTTCTCAACGGACCCACGTGAGCTTAGAACTTACCTTGAATGGTCATGTTGTGTTCTTGCTTTACTGAGTTGATGCTGACTTGCATCGTAACAGGAAATAATAAAAGTAAAAAAAAAAAAAAACCCAACAGCGTTATTAGTAGTAACAAAATTGGGACCCCCCCCCCCCCAACAAAAAGGCGGATCGAGGTTCATACACCACTGATCAGACTTGCACAACTCGTTAAACAGATCGTTAAACTAACAACACCGGCGATACAAATGAAATGAAGGCAGAAATCAGCAAGTAAAAGTCTGAGTGTAAACCTTCTCTTTCGCTTCGGACTGTCGTGAGGAAACACGAGGCAGATGCATTTGTTTATTTATTTATGTATTCCATGACTGAAGTTGATTCGGCTGGCTCTGGACGAGGGCATGGGGTACACCCTGGACAGCTCGTCATGCCATTCAGTCTCACACCTAGCGGTGATTTGGAACAGCCAATCAGCCTGCTGTGCATGTTTTTGGACTGTGGGAGGAAACCGGAGTATCCGGAGGAAACTCGCGTAAGCACGGGGAGAACATGCAAACTCCACACAGAAACACCATGAGGCGGGAATCGAACCCAGAACCTTCACAACATGAGGCGGATGTGCTAAGTACTATGCCACCGTGCAGCCCTCCATGTTACTTAAATTGTAAATTAGGAATATGAGGATGGGCTGTACTCTTGAAGAGATGACATCTAATCTGAATATTTGGGAAGAGTTTGATGGAATGTTTCTCGGGAATCGTTTTTTTTGGCGGTGCCAGTGCATTGTCCATTCTGGTGCGCATCCGTCTTATAGATGAGGCCGAGTGGACGTTGGGGATGGCAGATGGGGAGGCTGGACGCCTTGGTTTCCAGCTGCACTGTGGTAGGGGGATGATCAGTGTCGCCATGATGCTGAGAGTGTAATCAGGGCTTGATGGCGCCACTGGCACAGGGATATCAGTGTTTGTATCCGATGATCGGTTCCGATGGGTTAAGATGCAAAATATGGAAAACAAATAATAAAAAAATATATGTAACGTGTGTTTATTTTTCTCGCGTGCGGATAGTATTTGGTTTATATTAGAAAGAAGCTTGGCTGGGTAAATTGTGTGTGTGGGTCTCGCCTTCCTTCTCGACCATCCTTCAGTCCTGACGCTGTATGTATGTAAATGAGGGATCAATTTCAGTCGCGTCAGGCGCACCCACACACACTTCTACAGAGGGAGAGGCCTCTTTAGTGCCAGAGCATGCCATCTCATGAAGAGATAGATCAGCGGACTACATACATCACGTCCTCCCGTTCCCCTCGTACACCGCCTTGAGCCGGTGATCTCGTCCTGCTCGCCCTATAAAAGTCACAAGAACAGTTTTACAGCTCGATCATTCCATCAGCACATCAACACAACAACTGTACAGGATTACCAACCTCTCCCTCCCTCCATTCCTCACCCCCTCACTCCCTCCCTCTCCCTCGCCCTCTTTTTCTCCCTCCTTCACTCCCTTCCTTTCCTCCCCCTCTCTCCCTCCCTCGCGCGCACACACACACACACACACACACACACACACACGCACAGCTTTTTGCAGACGCTCTTATCCAGAACAGCTTACAGAAGCTTTAAAGTCTATCAGTGAATATATTCTTGTACTGGTTTGTTAGACACAGACTAAGTATCCCGTTAGTCACTCTCAGTCACTAGGTGGTGTGTGTGTGTGTGTGTGTGTGTGTACAGCATGGTGCTTAATCCAAGTACTGCTGAAAAAGATAAGTTTTCAGCCATAGTTTGAAAATACCCAGTGACTCAGCTGTCCGGATGTTCAGAAGAAGTTCATTCCACCACCTTGGAGCCAGAACAGAGAGGAATTTAGATGCATTTTCCCTTGTCCCTGGGTAGAGGGAGGGATCAGTCTCGCAGTGCTCGAGGATCTGAGAGAACCCGGTGCACTGCGAGGTGTGAGAAGTGCTTTGAGGTAGGAAGGTGCAGGTCCAATTTTGGCTTTGTAGGCGAGCCTTACTGTTTTAAATCGAGTGCGAGCAGCTACAGGAAGCCGGTGGAGAGCTTGTATTAGTGGTGTGATGTGGGAAAATTTGGGAAGGTTGAAAACAAGCCGACTGTCTCTCTCTCTCTCTGTCTCTCACAAATCCTCACTCTCGTACTCTCTCTGTCTTTCTCAGTCTTTTTCTTTCTGTTACTCTCACCATCTCTTCCATGTACACATTATCTGTCTCTCTTGATGCTTTCTTACTGTCCTGCTTCTCTCACATACTGTCTCTTTCGCTCACCGTCTTTCTCAGTCTCCCTTTTTTCCTTCCTGTCTTTTTCCTCTTACTCTGTTGCTGTCCCTCTCTGTCTCTTTCATGAACATGCTTTTGATTTCTCTCATGACTTCCTGTAGCCTCATTTTGTTAAGTAAATACCTTCTAACTTTTTACTCTTTTTAATTGTTAATATATTACTCACTCGAACCCAAATCTGGGGACCAGGGCGTGTATGTTCAGTTATTATCCCTCAGGCATATAATTTGTTGTGGGGGTGGGAATTAGTTATCCATATTTCTGTCCGTCTGTCTGTAATAATTTAAATTTCAGCACAGACCTCAGGAACAGTGATATTTCTTTATCAAAGTTGGTGGTGTGGATGTCTATTTTGATATTTTATAATTTCTGCCATTGCTATTTTCTGAGGAGTGGGGATCGTGGTTATCGGATGACTGTGGACTGTTTAAGTGCATGATGATTAGAGGACGCACTATCGCAACAGTGCAGACATTACTAGTGGAACTGCTGGACTTGATTTCTCAATCCTGATTATAGTGCTGGAGTAGGAAACGACCTCCTCATGGAGCTACACACTTGTGATGTCATCATACACAGGTTTCTAGTTCCCTGATCGCCATAGTGTACTTGTTGGTGGTCTGGATTCATCGCCAGTTATCGTTTCTTCCTGCACTGGACGCCGTTTCCGAGCTGAGAAGATTGTGTTTTCAGAAATAGCTTTGTTAGAACCCACTGCTCATTAAAATGATGCGAGTGGGGCCTCTGGTAATGAGGCTGGGGCGGGCCTCCACTCTGCACCAATTAAGCTGAAGAGGAGCACGGCGCTTGCTTTCTCCCCACCGAGGGGCTGCGCCAAGGTCAGCGGTGGTACCTGGATATACTGCGACCACTGTGAGCTCTTCTAATCACCGGCTGAAACTCCGGCTTTGTTCTTGGTTTTAAGTGTGTGCCCGGTCACAGTAGCGATCGCCGTCGTGTTGACGGATAAGTGATTACAAGCGCTAACACGAATACCCCATGTGTTTAATTATACCATCCTGAATGTTAGCCCGCTGGATTCTTTTGTCTCGTCCCAGCTGGAGAAACCGCGCTGTTCTCCTCAGCGTACTAAAGAGGCATTTACATTGAAAGCGATTTCCTTATTAAGTTGTTGAGCGTTTTGTAAAATGGCTAACTACTGTTGTGATGCTCGCCAGCTTTGTTTACAGACCCCGCGTGACTCCGAGTGGGCTGACATCTGTTCTGCGTTCTTAATTAGCCGATAATTACAGCAGAGAGGTCTGTACAAGTCTTTGTCAAGTGCCTGACAGAGGCTTGTTTCCCCCTCCCCCCCCCCCCCAAGAGAGCATTTCAACAAATTAATTTCGGCGAGTGGCTTTAATTGAAGGATGACTCGAGACGGAGCGTGAGAATGACTCATAAGGTGGAGCTGTAGAACAGGGACTACGATTTGGCTGTAAAAGTTCCCTGGGCCACCTGCATGTGTGTCACTCACGTCTCTGTCTGTCATTTAAAAATAAAAACCATAGCATTAAGCGCTCGTTCCTTAAACGTCCCATTTATAGCACGTTTAAAGCGTGTTTGGTGTGGTCGCTGCGTTGAGGGGAAAGTCTCGTGTTGTGTTTTAGTCTTTAATACTGAACGGCGCACATAAATCAGTCATTCCTCAAATAAAAATCCGAAAAAGTCTCTTCATCGTAAAGGGAACAGAGAGCCTGTGGTCGTAATTGTGCATGGTAGTGCGTGGACGGGCGCCGAGCCGTGTGAATCTGAGAAAGTTTCACCCCCCTCAGAGCAGGGTGCTTTATAAGGAGTTAAATTGGATGGTTAATTCGGGTGTTATTTACCCTGTAATTCATTAATTTGGCCCCGCCATTGGCAGCGGGCAGGCTGTAATTTCACGCTTCGCAATAAAAGATGTCTCATAATCTGCTTCATTTAGCACCGAAAGAATTTAATGAAATTAACTGCGGCCCTAATTAAGACGGTGAATATTAAAGACCCGCTATCAAGCCTTTAACGATTGCGACACGATCCGCCTTCCGCGGGATTGGAAAAAATATCATTTCCCTGGGAAAGGTTGTCACCGCTTCGAGCCATTTTGGCCAAGATGGCAATTTTGTCATGCGAGCGAACTTCCTGCAAATTAAATTTCTTTCTTCTTCCTGCATCTCATTTTTTCCCCGTTTTGAGCTGAGAATAATTTAACCGTACGGCGTGATGGAGTGATGGGTGATGTTTATACTCGGGTTCCAGTAAGACTTTTGTGTGTTGTCTTCCTTCTGACCTTGACGGGATATGGTCTCGGTGCTTATTACTCACCGGCACGCGCAGATAAGCTTCACTGAAGAGAAACGAAGCGGCTCGCCGCAAAATGTGCAGCATGTACTACTCATCGCTTTCTCTCTCTCTCTGTTTCTCTCTCACTCATTTACCAACTCATTGAATCTTTACTCCTATTGCAGGGAGGCTGGAGCCTATCTCAGCCGACACGTCGAACAGGTCTCCTGGACCCTCAAGGCAACACACACACACACAACCATTCACACTCACACTAATTTGGAATTCACAGTCAGTTAGCCTAATGTGGGAGGAGTCTGAGCCCGGGACTTGAACCCAGTACCCTCTTACTGCAAGGTTGCTGATGTTTTTCACTGTTTCGCGAGTGTTCCCTGTTCTTCTCAAATTAGACTAAGAGTATGGAAAGTGTATGTAACGTGCCGTGGGATACTTTGCACCCCGTTCTGTAGGGAAAAAAAAACATTCCCGCTTTTCTTTGTCCGGCTTTTTCAATCGAGATATTGGTGAGATGGGGGTGTCAGTGGTTTGTCAGGATGGTCTCATGATCCAGAGGTTTAAATATCTGCTAATGATAAATGCTCTCTGTCTGTGATCGGGGGCTCCATGTCTGCTCCAGCTAGATCAGATACCCAGAGTGATAGAGGTCCCTCCCCCCCCCAACCACACCCAGGGACCCTGACAGGCCTGGAGGGAACTGTGTGTGTGTGTGTGTGTGTGTGTGTGTGTGTGTGTGTGTGTGTGTGCGCGCGCATGTGGGGATGACATGTTCAATTTAGCCTTCTTTTTTCAGGCTTTCCCAGGAACAATGAGCTCTGGGCGGAAGTCTGCCTCTTTGTTGTCGGTTTTGGACAGTTATCTTAAAGTGGCCTCAAGCTTTTGTTCTGTAATAGAAGAATGAAAAAGGAAGAGGTGTGTGTTGGGGGTGGGGGGTGGGGTGGGGGGTGTTTAGCGGTGGGTGATGGGAAGCGGCGCTCACAGGGTTACGAGGCTTTGGGAGGTTTGGGCTCAGGCCAAGTCAAGAAACAGATCAGCAGCAGTTGATCTCTGAATTATTATTATTATTATTATTGTTGTTGTTATTGTTATTATCATTATTATTATTATTAATTTACCTGCTGTTGATGTTGACGCAGCGGTGAGTTCTAAAGGTGCTCATGTTATCTGGTGAAGAGATGGATAGATAGACGGATAGATAGATAGAAGGAAGTGCAGGGATCCGTTTTATTTATCTCTTCCATTTCTCCAGGACAGGAAGACCTTGCAGCCTGTCACGCCATGGCAGGTAAAATAGGGGCAGGCGGGGTGTCACCGGCTGGCGCCTTAAATAATGAGCGGCGACTCCCATCAGCGAGCCGACGTGACGTTCAATTAGCCTCTCGTTCAAAATGATCGCCTGTCATTTTCCTAATGAATGTGCAGAGTCTGCGCAGGAGGACATGACGGCCACTCGGAGCAACACAAGAGGCCTGCTGAGAGCGCTGCTGTCCAATAATCACTCTCCACACACGCGCACACACACACACACACACACACACACACACACACACACACACACACGCCATGATCATTCTCTGCTACACACAGCCAGGTACAGCACGAGTCTCCCTGTTTCCTCACTTTCATTTAAAAACTCGTTTATTCTCAGCTTCACTCCGAGCTCTTCTCATCCCTCCTTCCTCCGCTTCTTCCTCCTCCACCTTCCTCCCTTCCTCCTCTTTTCTCCTTCCTTCTGTTCATTTTTACTTTCTATTCTTCTTTCTTCGACTTTTCTTTTTTCCTCCTCCTGCTCCTCACTTATCCTTCCTCATTCCTCCTCTTTACCTCCTTCTCTTCTGTATGCCTCCTCTTTCCAAGTCTTCTTTACTCATCCTGCCTCACTCTTTCTCCCCCTCCTCTGTTCTATTTCTCTCTCTTTCTTCCTTTCTTTCTTTTTTAGAATAAAATCTTAAAGCCATGTTTCTGTCCGTCTGTCTGCCTGTATCTGTCTGTCTGTCTGTCTGTCTATCCATCTCTGTCTTTATCTGTCTGTTTGTGTGTCTGTCGGTCTCGATCTATCTTTATTTTAAATCTATCTGTCTGTCGGTCTGTCTGTCCGTCCATCCACACAATAAGATTGTCGAGGGTCCCTAATGAGAGGTAATGAATGTGATATCGTGGTGCTGATTGTTCTGGTCGTGGTTGTTGCGCGGTGCTCCTGCGGTGGACTGTCAGAGCGGTTCAGAGACCACCTTTATAGCGGCGTTACATCCAGAGATGTGTGACGGCATCAGAGGTTTAGGGTTGCTGTATCATTGTGTGTGCTGTGCTATGACCTACATCTGTCATCGAACCCTAGAAATACTGCCTGAAATGAAAGCACAGCAAAGCAACGGTCCATCCAGAAGGCAAACAGAATGGAGATGAAATGAAAGAATACGGCTCCGAGGGAGAGCAATCAGGAAGAGATGTTTGTGGAGGTGTGGCCACAGCAGAGAGTTTGTACTACATGTCTTCTAGCTGTTTATCCCTTTATTTATTTATTTTTTTATTTATTTATCTGTTTATTAATTTTGCATGCTAACGATGTTCTTTTCCTCTTTACTAATCGCGCCATGACCAACAATTCTGGTGTTATCATTCTTCTTCTTCTTTTCCTTTCGGCTGTTCCCTTCAGGGGTCACCACAGCAAACCATCCGCCTCCATCTCGCCCTGTCCCTCTGCATCTTCTTCTCTTACTCCAATGACCTTCATGTCTTCCTTCACCACATCCATAAATCTCTTCTTTGGTCTTCCTCTAGGCCTTCTGCAACCTCAGCATCCTACTGCCAATATACTCACTATCCCTCCTCTGAACATGTCCAAACCATATCAATCTAGCCTCTCTGACTTTGTCTCCAAAGCATCTTACATGGTCTGTCCTTCTGATGTACTCATTCCTGATCCTATCCATCCTCGTTACTCCCAGAGAGAACCTCAGCATGCTGTATCTCATATATTCCATCAGGTTCGGGATTCCCTCGGCGATTTCCCGTGGTTTCCACCATTTGGATGGAGAGCTAGTATTTCAAGATGATAAACGTATCACATTGTACGAGCTTGCTTCATTCATTCATTCCTTTTCTGAACCGCTTAATCCTAATTACGGTTGCGGGGAGGCTGGCGCCCGTCTCCGCTAACTCCGGGTGAGGGCGGGGGTACACCCTGGAGAGCTCACCAGGCCATTGCAGGGCCAAGACTCGCACAACCATTCACACTCGCACCTCGGGGTGATTTGGAACAGCCAGTTAACCTACTGTACATGATTTTGGACTGTGGCAGGAAATCCACGTCAGCACAGGGAGAACAAACGAACTCCACACAGAAACTCCCAGGTTGGGAATCAAACCCAGGACCTTCTTGCTGTGAGGCGGGCGTGCTGAAGACTACATGACTGAGCCAGGTCACTTCATACTCGGCCAATTGAATGATTTATAAACGACCCTGAACTTGATGTGCAGCACAGTGGCCGGTCCTGAACGCCCCTCCACTGGTATTAAACAAGTGTATCTATTTGGGCACTGCCTGAAAGTGGAGCTCCCATGTGGTTTCCCTTAGCCGCGGCTTGAGAGAACGTTTCAGTATCACTAGAATATTGTTATTTGTTTATCGATTTCACGTCATTAACAATCACGTCACATCACATGACCCGAGTATTATACATCTCTTGTTCTGTATATTATATTCAATGCATTGTACGATTTTTCTTTTCTTTTTTTTTTTTTGGTGCTGAATGCCAAGGTCCTTTCATCTCATGCACAAGAATGAGAGACTGTGGACACACACACACACACACACACACACACACGGCCATTCGAGATGTTTCTGGACACAACACGGGTTTCAGAAAGAGTAAACTTGAACCTCTATTTATAAAAGGTGGACGTTTTTGTCTTCACTGTAAATCACCTGATCACGAGTGTCTGAGCATTTAAAAAATTGATAGTGAAGGAGTTCCAGTCTTTGAGGAAGAACGTGTCATCGCTCATTTTATCCTATTTGTAGATGTACAGGAGGAAAAAACGAGCTAGGATTGGGAGAATACATCCCATAATACATTGCTGTATGCTGAGAGCAGAGCAGACAGTTAGTAATGTGGTAAAAAAGAGGCCGTTGTGACTTAGTGGTTCAGGCAATGGGTTATTGATCCGAAAGTCAGTGGTTCAATCCCCACAATCACCATTGTTGGGCCCTTGAGCAAGGCCCTTAACTTGAACTTAATTTTACAGTTGTATAAAAATGATAACTGTAGGAAGCTCTGGATAGAAGCATCTACTAAATGCTGTAGAAGCAAACTGGACCATGCAGCAGGAAAATAGAACATGTGACCCGCTTCAGTGTAATACGGATTAATGATGAGGTCGTGTATTAAGTAACCGCCAAGTTGAGAACGGCGTACCTGGACGAAAAAGCGATTTCGCCAGTAATACATCCTTCAAAGTAACATTTTACAATTGACCAAATTCAAATATCCGTGAACACAATCTGTACATGATAAAATACCTGTTTAAGAAAGGGCTGCATGTCCATTTGGTTCATCATCATCACCATCAGCTTCTTCCGGGGTCAGGTCGCGGGGCCAGTAACCTTCTCCCCAGCCACTTCCTCCAGCTCTTTCGGGGGACACACCCAGACTTTCCAAGACAAGCCGAGAGATATTGGCCCTACAGCGTGTTCCAGGTCGACTCCAGAGTCTCTTCCCGGTCGGACATGCCCAAAACAGCCACTGCAGCAGGGACACATCCTGACCAGATGCCCAAGCCACCTCAGCCGGCTCCTCTCATTGCAGAGGAGCAGCGGATCTACTCCAAGCTCTCCCCGGATGGTTGAGCCTCTCACCTTCTCTCAAAGGGAGGAAACCCCCCCCCCACCACCACCACCCGGCAAATTTCAGCCGCTTGTATCCGTGATCTTGTTCTTTCGGTCACTACCCAAAGCTCGTGACCGTAGGTGAGGGTTGGAACGTAGATCGACTGGTACACTGAGAGCTTTGCCTTGCGGCTCAGCTCCCTCTTCACCACGACCACTATTTAGTTGGAAAACAATAATCTCCACTTATGTTACGGATTTTGAAACGGATGTTTGTGGCGCTCAGGTTGTTTTCTTCTTATCCGTATTCACTACCAGAACCCTCTCCGTACTTACACCATCCCAGAACGATTCCCCCAATCATATAACACTAAACAAATCAGACGCCTCACAACAGACACCACTCAGTCTGAATAGAACTCATCTGTTGCTAGGCAGACATGAGTACGATGGCACTGATTGGTCGAGAGCCAGATTCATTGAGTTTGGATGAAACATTCAGAACCTCGTTCTGTAACTAATTCCTGTTTTCTCTAAAGTAACATTTCCTGATTCGTGGCAAACAAAGTGATGTAACTCAGTCCATTGTCATGTTGTAATCGTGTTATTACAAGTCATTTTAACGCTCATTACATTCTCTTTCTGAATATATTAATAGCTGACATTTTCTAGCTAACCCCTGTGACGCTGGAGTGGGTCACATTTCTAATATAAATATCATTTATAAAGTAAAACTGATATATGATGTTCTATAAATGTAATGTAATGTAATATACTCGATGAAGGTGGCAGTTGTATGATAGTTGAGTGTTGGAGAGAAAAGAGGAAATCCAGCTCCTTGTTGTATGCGGCGTGCTCCGAATCAGCCGGGTCACGGACTCTATTAATATCCACCCTGTCTACATGTTAATGTTTAACAAGTCCGCCGAAGTGGCACGGACGCCACTTAATTGCTAATCAGCGCGCTGGTTTATCCCCCGTCTCCCCTAATGAATTCGGCTGAAATGAGGTGCGCGTGGCCGACCCTTAAACAGCCGGACGCTGACGTGTGGAGGAGAGACTGACCCACGGCGCTGCCAGCACGTCGTCTTGTAGCTTTAAATGTGGTTTTTACATTTTAGTATCGATTTCATTTTCTGTGTTCCTGTGGACCACCTGAGTGTTGGTGTTTGTTTTGGAAAGCGCGATTGTCGCTGTTGATGGTGATGTAGAACATGGCGATTGATGATGGCGGTGAAGGTTCTTACATGCAGGAAGTAACTCACTCATCACTTGTTTGGTGATTTTCTCTGCTGTAATGATGGTTTATCGGATTAGAACTATAACGTGGTTTATTTAATGGGAAAAAGACTGGAGTTAGCGAGCGTTTGTGTGGATTAGCCTGCTGACCCTCATTATGGACCTGCAACTGAATCTTATGAAATGAGCGAATTATCCTTCACTGAAGGTAACGGGTCTGTTCTGGGCCGTTGGACCTTGCAGTTGTATTCGGCCCCATGATGTGCTGCTACATGGTAAATGATGAGCCTTCGGAACGCACCTCCGAGCAGTAAAGTTCTCCGAGGTTCCCACAAGAAACACCCTCCCCACGTGCCGCACACTTTGGGCCCATGACTTCGCAGCTGTGATCTCCATCAAATATATTTTCAGTCAAAATGACTTCCACGTGCAAACACCCACGCCCTCGGGTGGACGGCCTGGGGTCAGTGTCTGTGGAATCATAAAGATCTTCCGCCTGTACTTCAGTGTGTGGTAATCTGGTTTGTGTGTGTGTGTGTGTGTGTGTGTGTGTGTGTGTGTGTGTTACAGGGAATGCTGATGAAGAGGAGTGGCAAGTCTCTGAACAAAGAGTGGAAGAAGAAATATGTCACCCTGTGCGACAATGGCGTCCTGACCTACCACCCCAGTCTGCATGTAAGCACCTCAAATACTTGCAGACATTTAGGCCACTTCAGCACCGGCACGATTAGCGCGTCCATGCCGTTAATTACCAGCTCCCTCATCTCCGGGTTCCACACGGCTGACACCGGCGGTTCGCCGGATTAAGCCATAACGACTCGTCTTAATTGCTAGCTTGGCAAGTTTTACACACATGCGGGCCATGATTGGACATCGTGTGCCACTTCATCCGCCGGTCTTTCCCTTCTCTGTCTCCCCTGGAACACATTCAGACTAATCAAAGCCTCAAGTTCTTCCCTCACTGGAGAGAGACAGGGACAGATGTCCCAGAGGAGGGACGGCGCGCCGATCGAGCGCGGTGATGAATCAGGTCTTATTTCTTGTACCTTATTAGTTTTGGGTCTCGACGTTAGCGTAACATTGATATGTACCGTAGCGCTTCACTGGGTTTGTATTACAGCGGTACACATGTCCTCAGTATTTGAATCGAATTTATTGATGTTTACTCATCACAGTATCTTCGAAGCACTAATTAGGGAATAAATAATTAAGCGGGCAGAACACTACGTAATCGCGCCTGTCGTTTGAGGTGTAACAATCTCGAGTTTAGTGTTCGGTCTGCTTGAATATGGACCAAATCGCGCCAACCCCCCTTAAATGATGGTTTCAGTCCTGTGTCCAGGTGAACGCTTTGTACTTTGAATCCACGGGCTCGCCGCAGATGATAAACCGAGCATGGTGTTGGGTTGTGAGTGTCTTATTTCTATTCGAGCTGCTGAACCGAGCCATGATGTACAGTCGGTGCCAACAGACTAAGCTGGAGAACCGCCGAGAAATCCTGTGTGTTGGACCAACAATCAAAAAAAGAAAATGGAACGCTGATGCAATGACAAGTTTTAACCGCCACTGTAAAAATAATTTCTTGAACCAGAATCGTTTCCCGCTGCGGCTGCCATCTTGAATTTGTACTCTATACACCGGTTCAAAAACACCATCACCCATCATCACCATTTTTGGTGCAGGTGTTGGGACTGTGTAGCTACGCGAGCATATCAATTTTTGACGTGGTGCGATATCCAACATGGTCGCCACAGTCGCCGTTTGAAACGTGCATCCTGCACATTAACTCAAAAACGCCATCACAAATCACGTCCATTCTTGGTGTCCGTCTAGGGACTGGGCGTAGTTTTTATAATGTGGTGCATGGGCTGAGGCGGAGTTTGCCATCTTTGTGGTCCTATTTCTTGTTCACACCAGCGATTCTGAAAAATAAGGATCGATTCTCCTCACATATTAAACAATTCGCCGTTAACGTGCACGCTTGGTATACTTGACGGTACTTGATCGTAGCGCGGTATCACAGTAAGGTTTGGATTTTTTTTTTTTAACCCCCTCCTGTTGTCTGTGAACACTTCCCGTCACACACCGCTCCAGAGGCTTCAATTAAAATGTTTGTAGTGACTAATAGAATGAAACTCAATCCTCCTAATTGTTCAACGACACTGAAAAAATTCCACATTAATGCAGCTAATTAAGTAGATTAGCAATTGATATAATAAATTCAGTATCAAGCAGCGAAACACGTCCCTCCTGAAGGAAACACGGAAACTCGGCGTCTAAACACCTAACAGGCATTCGTTCATTCATACCAATTAGCATGAAACCCCAGCAGAGTGCGAGTGACGCAACGTTTTATTTATCCCGGCCCACTACACAACTTAAAATATGCATCTCTGGAGAGTTTGGGATTTAATCACATCTGTGTTACAGGCATTGTGACTTGTTCAGATGAGCTTTTCATCAGATTTAGTTATTCAGACACTTCAGCTGAAAGGCAGTCTGATCCCTAAATCCCACAGGTGTCCTTGTCTCTCTAATTGATCCACGTTCTCAGTCGCATATCGTTTTTCCCGGCGCACTCGGCCTTGATGTGACACGGAAACACATGTCACGCGATAGCTCGTGTACGCAGGGTTCCTCAACCTTAAAAAGCAGTAGACATTTGTGTGTGTGTGTGTGTGTGTGTGTGTGTGTGTGAGCGGACCACCCACGGCTGCTGCATTTTGGCCCATGTGCCAATCAGAGAGCACATAAGAGTGTGTGTACGTTGGGGGGAGGAGGGTGTCTTGGTTATAAGTCGACGACAAGAGCTGAGTGTCTCTGTCCCTTAGCGGAGGCTGACAAAAGGGCAATTCAAAGCCAAGTGCTCTCAACACGGCTTAACAAGCCACAGGAGAGCCCTTCAGGAGCAGCGGGCCAACAGCTTGCGGTCGGTAATTGCATCCCCATTAGCATCGGAGAACTTTCATCATCGATGCGACTGAAGCCACGCGTCGAGCATGGGCTCCCCGCGCGGCATCTGAAATACACTGGCACAGCATGATCTGTGTGTGTGTGTGTGTGTGTTCTAACACACTTTCCCCCCCAAAAGCATAGATGTAAGTGGTATAGTGTCTGATGTAGAAGACTATATTTTCCCATGGTGGACTTATCCTTGTTCCTTTAATGAGCTAACGACTAGACGCTGAGCATATAATAATGTTCACATGCAATTTTGCACCTGCTTCTGTGTAACCTGTACAAACCAAACACAACCCACGAAGAATTATGCACTATCCTGGGACTAGTAAACATGATTAGAGAATAAATTACAAGTTTTATGATGGACAGTTTCCAAAATCATGGCTAACAGCAGTAAGATCCACTGTGGCAGTGACAAGCCCATGATTAGGTACCAAGTCTATTTTCTGATCTGTTTTCAATGGGATTATGGCATTTTCCTCTTTTATTTGACTCGTGCATTTGCTGAACCCCTTAATCCTGTTAGGGTTACAGGGTGGCTGGTGCCTATCTCAAGGGTGGGTACACAATGAACAGCTTGCCAGTCAATCAAATGCGTCGACACATTCAGTCATACGCGCAAACACCAAGCGACGATTTGGAACAGCCAATTAGGTTAATGTGCATGTCTTTGGATGGAGAAGACCAGGTTACCTTCATGAAACCCACGCAAGTATGAAAAGAACATGCAAACTGGATGTCACCGTGCAACCTGTGTTTTGATTTGATTTTATTTATTACTATGTATTTTTTTGTACATTTTTCCCCATATCCTGCAGTCCATGTGTTCAGATCACCTTTAATGCTATTGATCAATTACCGAATAAGGAGAAGTAGGATATGGAACATTATTCGGTTGCGAGGTCGTTATCCAACACCATCCAAGATCAGATAAATCTTTAAAAAGAAAAGGAGAATTCTATAATTTTAAATAAAGTTTTATTATTTATTTTAAATAATTTTTAAGAAAGTCAATCACATTCCTAGGTTGTGTTTGCCAATCATGCAACAATGCATCGATTTGTCTCAGGGGCGGATACCAAGAATTATCCGATGGCTTTCCACCAATCAGAAATGAGGAAACGTATTATTGATAATAATAATAATAATAATAATAATAATAATGTCCCCGTTGAATGTCACTCAGTGGTATAATTAAGTCATTTAACAAAGGCATGCTGTACAAGACCTGATAGCCACTAAGACACTTACTGCTGTGTCATCTCTGTCATTTACATCAAAGATTAAATGGCACAACTGCCTTTATATCCACATTCACTTGTTTGTAAGATTAAGATTATTAAGAAATTTTAGATTTAATATTATTTTGTCTTTACCTCATTTGCGTGAACTTAATTATTATTAATTATCATTGATGATAATTATTATTGATCATTTTTGAATCTGAAATAATTGTTTGTCTGTCTGTGTTTTATTTTGATTATATATTTATGTATTTATTTATTTGGTTAAATAGTTTAGGTTCAGACAAATACTGTGACATTTATTTTTTTATGTACTTCTGGTAAATGAGCTAATATCTTGAAAGAGGTGCAGCTAATCAGAGCTCACATCCAGTGGGTGTGTGAATAATACTGTGTACTATATGCTCTCTCTGGTGTTTTTTTTAATCTATTTTTAACAAATAATAAGGAAGTAAAATTTGAGGGGAAATATGGATACATTTAAATGCCTACTTTTTGTAGATGCTAATTAAAAGCATTCTCTCTGTATACATATAGCATAGTGTGTAGTTTTCACATATGTAACGCAACTGTACTATTTTGAAGACCATGCATTATTTGCTATACAGTGGTACCTTGTCTTACAAAATTAATCCGTTCTGAGTGTGAACTCATAAGTTAAAATGTTTGTGAGATAAGACAAAAATTCCCATCGGAAATAATCGAAAAACCAATCAATCCGTTCCAATCCCCTCCCAAACTCGTATCACCTGTCACAAACATGTATATTTCACCTAATATATTAAAGATTAACATGGAACAACGATAAATACTTCATAATAGATTTACATTAACATTAATCATAAATAATAATAAAACAAGAAGTCAACTAATTCTTCCAATCATCGACTGCAGCAAAGATGTCACATGGGCACAAAAATCTCAAGTGGGCAGGCATGAGGTGGTGCGTAACAGAGAAGGAGTAGAAGCATTTTGTGCAAGTGCACGCTACGAATGCCGGCAAGGAAAGATTCGTGGGGAGCTCTCACAAGGCCAGTGCTTCTCAGATAGTGGGGCGTGCCCCCCCCCTCCCCCGGGTGTGTGGTGTGATGCTGGGGGGGGGGTGTGCGTGCGTTTGACCCTGGAAAACATGCTTTTTTTGCCATACTGTACTAGAATTAAGTGCAATTGCGCATCCTCTACAGTAGGTAGCAGTGACTATGTTCCCAATGGTGTAAGGAAAAAGCACCAAAAACCCGATATGAAGTGCAGTAAACACTATTCATAGTCACACGTTGGGGGGTGGGGTGGGTGGATGTTTTTTTTTCTTCCTATGAGAGCATCACGGAAAATAATTGAGAAGCACTACATAAGGCGTTCTCGACGCATGGAGGAATGCACGCGGAAGAATATGAGGCTAATCGGCCTGGAAAAGCCATTTCCCCAGCAGAGCTCACAAATCAAAATTTTGCTCGTTGGATGGAGCAGATTTTTTGGTGGGATCGAAGCTCGTATCATGGAAAATTTGTTATAAACGACACTCATAAGTCAAGGTACCCACTGTATTGTCGAAATGAACGAAACTATCATGATAAACATTTCTTTCCTCTAGATCACAGCTAAACAGTCCTATACAGATACTTCATCCACCGTTGTTGTGGGACTATTGTGTGGTATAGTATCGGTTGTAAAAGTTGGATTTGTTCCAGGACTACATGCAGAATGTTCATGGAAAAGAGATCGACCTGCTGCGTACTACAGTGAAGGTCCCAGGGAAGAGACCCCCAAGGGCCATTTCTACCTGCGCAGCCGCCGGCCCCAAAACGAACGGGCTCACCAAGGACATGAGCAACTTACAGCTGTCGCAGGCCCCAGGTATCACTCTAAATGTACTCATCAAGGATTTCAAATTTTTCCAGTATATTGTATATTTCAGTCACATGCGGTGGATATTTAAGGATAAATATTAATATTAATTGCATGTTTATTTAAATTATAAATGTATGGGATTATAGTCATAGTATTCCTGTAGGGCTAACAAAGGTATCTTGTTTTCATTAGACTCATGATGATACTGCACAGACTGATTGGATGAATTTATGCTAAAAGTTCCTTTGGAAATAGTACATGTAATCATCAGAAAGCATCCCCCCATGCAATAATCAACCACGTACACTGAATGGGTCGGGGCTTCAAAGGGAAAGGTGAAATGATAAGTGCCGAATCAGTTTTTTTCTTGAGGCGTCTTATCGAATATAGACAGGTGCATCTTTGTAAGGGTCCTTTTCATATTGTAGTAGAGCTTCTGAGCAGATCCACACAGGCATAGAATATTTATTGGATCGTTGTCCCTTATCTGTGAAACCACAGCAAAACAAATAAGCATGCCTTCACTGATAAATTTATTATTATTCACGAAGTGAAAATTAAAAAAATAGTGGCTCATGCGCCAATGCTCAGATGTGCACATAATGAACAACACAATCTCACTCAGATATACACAGAGAAACTTTCACTGACCAAACACCACCGAACATTGACAGCAACACAGAACATGAACTCGTGAAATGGATAATTAAAATGGGTGACAAAAATGAGCACGTAATTCTGGCATTGAGAGAACACTCATTGCCAGTAATGTCTGCAAACACAGGAGAACTTGCGTACGTACTTGTTTCATCCTGGACTCAAGTCCATTTTTTTTTAATTATTTATTTTTTAAAAGAGCCACGTGACTCTTATAACCCCAACCTTATACACCTATCAGTAGAGAGCTCTATCAAGATCTATCAAGAGCTCCACCTTTAGGCAGTGAATAAATTTATATGTTGGGATATTTATCAAAGGATTATGAGCTTGTGATTGGTTGTTTGGTAGTGTACCAGTGTGCAGCCATGTGATGACCAGTTTTGATCTATAAAGCGGTACTAGACTGATTTCAGACCAATTTATTGCCAAGTGGAACAATCCCCAAATTTTCTTTTAAATTGTCAAACTAAATTATTATTATTAGTAGTAGTACAGGTATAGCTCGACTTACGTCGTTTTCGATTATATGTCGGTTATTCAAAAACTATATGGAAAGATAAATAAAAATAAAGATTGTCATTAAATTATACTACATCATGACATTACTGCCATGTGATTCAAATTTAGCCAATGGCTGAGAACTTATGTTTCTTCCTCCTGCTGATTGGTTGCAGATCATGTGTATGCCTCTTTTTTTTCTCCTTCGCGCACGTGTCATCAACGTGATTGCTTAAACTGTGAATTCGTGGGTATTTTTAGTGTGTTTTTAATGATTATTTAAGCCCAATGATGTCACTCAAACGCCCTGCATCTTGTCTAGCTTCCGGTAAGGAGCCTAAGTACTTTTTTTTTTTTGAATTATTCATTAATAAATATTATCACAGTACAAAATTAAAAAGTTTTTGCTTAATCATTACAACATTTTAGTGCATTATTACCTATTACATCAATAACTCGCGGATTTTCATGATGGTGGGGGAGGAACGTTTAGATTAGGGGGAGGAACGTATAATGGGGGCTTTCTGTATATTATATATATTTCGAACATTAAATATTGTGTGTGTGTGTATATATATATATATATATATATATATATATATATATATATATATATATATATGTCTGTCTGTCTGTCTTCCTTTCGGCTTTTTCACTTTTACTCGGGAGTCGCCACAGCGAATCATCTGATTCGCACGTTTGATTTGGCAGAGGTTTTTACGTCGGATGCCCTTCCTGTCACAACCCTTTTTAGCAAGGGACAGAAACGCGCTGACGACTTTATATATATATATTAGACAAGTAAATTTGGCGTAGACTAGCCTAGGCTAGCTTAGAGACAAGCTAATTCGATTTAAGTCGTTTTCGACTTGCGTCGTCTCTCCTGGAACCAATTAACGATGTAAGCCAAGGTATACCTATAGTAGTAGTCGGAGTTCACACTTTCCAAAGCCCAATAAAACATTCAAAACAATATAGAAAAGTATTTCAGAGCAGTAGTAAATTTAGAATTGGATGTTGTATATTAATGGAACATTTATAATTGATTTTATATTAATTAATAATATAAACAATCCACTTTATTTATTAAAGTTTCAAAATATTGAGAGGTTTGTTACTTATGCTGTGTATGCTAAAACTGAACATCTTTGAAACCCCACAAAGATTCTATAATACTACATACACACACACACACACACTCACAGCTCCTGGAGGACCAAACTAATAGCATGAATATTCAGTGACCCATAATACATGTACTAATTATTGTCATGAATATTAATGTAATCAGCTCCGACTCCTCCAGTCAGCCAGCTCTGAAACGAGCGCTAATGAGAAGGAGAGCAAGGGAAGGGAGGGGGGAGAAGAAGGATAATTCACTCAGTCGTAAGGTAATGAAAGCTTTTGTACGTCAGGAATTGGACTCCGTGGCTGGGTCGGCAGAAGGACCTCTTATCTCCAACATCTCTTTTTGGATATGTACCAATTACACACAGGCTTAATCGTTACATGATGAACAGCTGAATGTTATGTGTGCTTGTGAGTACGTGACCCTCCCTGCCCTGAAAACACACTCCCAGCTCCCCCACCCACCCTGATCTCTAATGTAAAGCTATAGTTTATCAGCCAATAGCCTCACCGGCGTGTGCCATTTCTCCAAATGTGCCGCTGTCGGATTTATCAGCTTTGAAGGAGATTAAATTGAGTTGTGACATTTTGTTTGCAGCAGGCCTGTGGCTGTACCCACGCACAAAAATGCACTCGTTTATTTGAAAGACTGCTTACGATTTACACACAATGCATTTCTGCAGCCGGAGTGCACCAACACTCCAGAATACCATTGCACCCATATGTACATGTGTTTATTATCGTTTGCCGGCATTATAAATAAAAAGTGCATCATTTACTTTGGATACTAGCAGGTTTCTAAATATAATTTTACTACAGCTAGTTCATACAGAGGAATGGAAAGACTTAAAGCCGTGCATTCTGACACTGAAGGCAGTGCACTCACCATAACACAACTATAACAACTGTTTTATTTTTTATTTATTTCTAATTTTTTTTTCCCAATATAAATCGCATGATCAGGTAACTGGCAGAAATTACGCACAATGCGCTAAAAGAAAAAATATAGAGATCTCAAAAATCATTGTGGAACAGGCCATCATATTCCTACCTCATATGCCAACAAAGCCTGGATAAAATAGTTCCAAAATTGCACTAGCTTGGTGGAGGTCTGCGCTCTCTGGGTGCATTTCTATCTTTAGCACCTCTAAGCACTGTCACTGGATTTATTTCTGCCTCCTCATTTTTCACAAAGACTTTTACTGGAGTGAAAGTCAGCACTCTGTGGTGCTTCCTAAACCACGTTTGCACAACCCTAGTCCAAATTCTCTGCTTCAGGGAAGAAAAACTGAGTTTAATTTATTGCCCCATAATGTTGCTAAACCTTGATCTGACCAACTGAATTAGCTCCAGATCATAACACTCCAGTGGCTTCAGCTGTGACCACTATTTATGATAAATCATTTCATGGGCTTCTTTTCTTCCCGTCGCACGCTTATCTCTCTGGAATTGGGTAAATCGGGACTCATGAGGTCTCATGACCTTTTTCCATCGCATTCTGCAGAGTTTCTGCTCCCTAATAAACTGAAACCTTTTCTGAATTATGTACAACTTTTTAGTAAAATCGTTGCATTAATTTTAATGGAGTATTTGTGTATTTAAATCCGAGTAACGGCTTTTTATTGGCTGGGCAGCTCACAATAAGAAAGATCTATGTGTGAGGCTTCCATTTTTCATGTCTTTCATCGTTCCTTCTAGGCTCTGTAAGCAATAGCTCTTCAGCATCTCAGATGGCAAGTGGTATCAGCCTGGTATCCTTTAACAGCCGCCCAGATGGCATGCACCAGCGCTCGTACTCCGTGTCCAGCGCCGATCAGTGGAGCGAAGCCACAGTCATCGCCAACTCAGGGGTCAGCACAGGTACACAAAAACCCTCTCTCTTTGACCATGATGAGATTTCTTTATATTTACATGCTTTGATTTTTTTTTTTAAAACTTCTTAAATAATATTAACTAATCATGATTCACACTGTATACTCAACAAATATGACTCATTTTAGAGACGGTTACCAGCTCGGATTTCTTTATAACTGAATCAGGTTGATTGATATCTCCAGTACAGGCTCGGGGTGGGTGAATTAGTGTTTCATTTTTAGTCAATATTAGTAATAAGGTGGTCTGGGACAAGCACATATGAGCTTTATTAGCAAATGGTTGCCCATTCTTAATCCCACCACTACAAACATCACCTGTGAAGCGATTTGACTCTTTTTAGCTTAACTGCACACAAATGTTCTCTGTGTGTGTGTGTGTGTGTGTGTGTGTGTGTGTGTGTGTGTGTGTGTGTGTGTGTGTGTGGACTAATAAAGTTAGTTAAACTAACCTACCTGGGCCAGCCTAATGCTCCCATGGTGGCCCAGTCTTCTCAAAGGCAGACATGGACTGATAGGGATTCTGGTCCTCGTCAGCCACCGACCAGGCCGGGTTACTTCTATGAGCATGGGTTTCGGCGACTTCCGGTGGTATCCCCCGGCCTGGCGCCGCCAGCAGCTATTGCCACCAGACCAGATAATCCCTCTTCTTCTGATGGATTTTCAGTCCTCTGCCTTTCTTAGAACTTCTTGCATACAACACACTGTTCATTGGTTGCCTTCTGTAACAAAGTTCCCAGATCCACCTGGCTGCCGTCATCAACTGTGGTATTGCTCCTGGACGACAGCTGCCGCCGACTTATCCAATTTGCGTTGTGAGTCTGGAATCCTCTTGAAGCAGCCCGCAGTTGTTGTAGGAAAAAATTCATATATATATATATATATATACACTGCACCACATAATTATTGGCACCCCTGATTAAGATCTGTTCTTCCAGTTTGTTTCTAAATAATGCAAGACTCAATGGGCAAACAAAGACGCAAAGTCCAACCTTTTATTAAAATGCATTTATTCAGTTGGGAAAAATCCCACATTAAGAAATAATTATTTTACCTCAAATCATGTGTGCCACAATTATCACCCCTAATGTTAATACTTTGTACAACCTGCTTTTTACTCCCATTTCACGGCAGACTTACAGAAGCAAAAATGTTGTCATCCGCAAACATTCTGCAATTATTCCCTCATCTTCCGTGTCATTCCATGTGATTCCGTAGTTATTCCTCAAGTCATCCTCCACTTCTGTATACTTCCATCAGGCCAAAAATATTCTGTGACCGTGCATTCCGAACATTCAAGGAAAAAAATTCCGTGAGTGTTCTGTGGAGTCACTTTGGCGTAATTTGCCGTACCTGTCCCGTACATGCTGTGAATGTTCCGAGAGTGTAAGAATATCCACTTTCCCGTAGGATTTTCACCCATTTTCCGTGTAAAAATGCCGAAGCTCTTCTGTGGTCTGCATTCCGCGCCTTTCCGCTACGATCCTTGCATGCCGTAGTCTAGTGAAATGGGGGTATTTACCAACAAAACAGCACCCAGTCTTCTCCTGTAATATTTCACAAGATGTGAGAATACAGAAAGTGGGCTCTTGGACCATTTCCTCTCTCCACAATCTCCATAAATCATCCAGTGACCTGGTCCTCTCTTCTGCACGCTCCTTTTCAACTCAGTCCACCCGGTCTCAATGGTGTTGAAATCTTGGGACATAGATTTCCATGGGAGGAGCTTGTTTCTGTGTCTTCTGAACCATTTCTGTGTAGATTTGGCCACATGTTTGGGTTCATTATCTTTTGCTGAAAAGCCCAGTGATGGCCCATCTTCAGTTTTCAGGTAGAGGCCACCAGATTTTGATTTAAAATGTCTTGGTTGTTGCAAAGCGTTCGTGCCATGCACCCGAATAAGGTTCCCCGGGCTTCTGGAAGAGAAACTAGCCCACAGCACCACCAATCATCCATCACAGACTTCACAGTGGGCATGAGGTGCTTTTCTGCAGACTCATCTTTTTTGTTCCACCAGACCCATATAGTGTTTGTTGCAAAAAACCCTCTATCTTGGTCTCATCTGATCAAAGCACATGTCCCATTTGAAGTCCCAGTAGCGCATAGCCAACTCTAGACGTTTGCATAAGGCTTTTTCCTGCATGCCTCTCGAACAGCTTGTTGGCATGTCGATGGCGCCTGATGGTTGTTCTGGAGACTTTGACTCCAGGATGCTCCCATTTGTTGCAAATCTTTAAAAGGGATTGTTGGAAAATTTTTATTTCTCTTACCATCCTCCTCACTGTTCATGGTGTCAAAATAACCTCTCGTCCTCATCCAGGTTTGTTTACTACTGTTCCAGTTGTTATAGACTTCTTAATGATTCTTCTGACAGTAGATATGTGGGAAGGTGTGCAAGCGAGGGACGATTTTCTTGTAGCCGTTGCCCGACTCGTGAAGGTCGACATACATCTGCCCAACTTGAACGGTTTGTTCCTTTGTCTTTCACATGTTGAAGAGTGGATAAGAGAAGTGGCCTCTGTGTCACGTCATATTTATACCCCAGCGAAACAGGAAGTGATGAATTACTAAACAAATGTTCCTTAATACTCTGAACAACGTCACAAACTACTGTAGAATTTACAGAAATATTTAAATTACATTTATGTCCCAATAATTGTGGAACAGGAGATTTTATGAAAAATAATTATTTTTTTGCAAGGGATTCCCCTCTGCCTTTAAAATTCACTTGATTT
>CM045730.1:11250000-11252500 GCA_024760905.1 Plotosus lineatus | reverse complement strand
GCAGTCTTTCTGGCAACACGAAACATGAACTCATTAAACTGATAATTAAACTTATCAGATTAACACAAAAATCAGCAAGTGGCTGCTGATTGGTGCATTAACAGGGTGCGTTAATATTAATCCAGAGATCGCAAGATCGAGTCCGGTTTAATGCCATTGCCGTCCATTACCAAGAGTCCTAGGGGGCTGATTGGCTGTGCTCTCATAGGAGGGAGGGATGGCATATGCTCACTTCCCTGTCACTCACGGCGATCGCCAGTTAATCATAGGCATCTGTGAGCTCATTCGTATGAGGGGCAGATAGCACTTTCCCTTGGAGTGTGTTAGACCACTTCCAAAAATGCAGTTCGAAATGAGGTGGGTGGGTGGCTAGCGTCCCATGTCAAGGAGGGGGCGTGTACATGCTTCTGCCCCCTCCCAGGTTGGTGGTGATTGTGTGATATGGAAGGCCATATCAGATGCCTGTCAATTGAATGCGAATAAATTACGGAGACAAATGGGGGGGGACTAATCAGCTAGTGAAAAGGAAATGCGGTGAAAGGGAAACTCAGTGTTTTCCTTCTTTTGCTTCAGACCATTTCCAGTCTGGAAATGCAGGAAAGACTTATTTATTTATCTATTTGTTTGATTGTTTATTTATTTGCTTCCCATATTTTCCAGGCCATAGGGCGCACTGGATTATAAAGCACGTTAAACGAAACAAAAGTCAGATCAGTCAAACTCGATTCAACTCTCACAATAACGCAACATTGTTCAGTTATAATAATATAAAACAATAAACTCACTTTTTCAGTTCATTCCTCTTCCACAAATCCATCAAATTCTTCATTTTCACTGTCAGAGTTCAACAGCTGCGTGAGTTGGATATAAAGCCCGGATCCTTCTATTATTATTATTATTATTATTATTATTTTATCTGTTATTCCTTCACATGCATGGAGTCGCAGATCAAAAGAGATGGAGATTAGGTGGAAAAAGTATTCCGGGTCGTGACCTAAGCTTCTCTGAGCCACACCCCCTTAAAACGACGGCATCCTCACAGTAACAAACATGGCGGCGCCAATTCGCAGCATGAATATTGTGTTCATTACAGAACGGAGGGCATTACTCTTAAGGGGCTGTATTATTGTTGCTGTAAATTCAAGAAGGTTAATCGGAGGGCTCAGGAGGACGGCTGTAGCAGGGCTTTATCCCAGTGATGAACGTGACACATATATTAAGCCAGCTGAGCGTCATGAGACGCAGAGGCATGCTCATAACAAGACAGATGGCCAGTAGAGACGGAGATTAGGTGGGAAAAAGTCTTAGTCTGATGTAAACGTCTCTCGGCCACTCACATTACTCAGTGAGTCACCTGACTATGATAGCCGTAATGCCGGTATTTGAACACAGAGCCCGGATCCCTCTAACTTACGACCTGTTGACACCAATATCTTGCAGTTGGAGTTCTTTGGTTAATCCGCTCGGAATGGTGGTAAGCTCTGAATTAGTTTGCTTCACTTGGGCTTTGATGGTGTGAGTGAGGTGGAGTTCTGTGGTTTCACCCACGCACAAGGCGCACTGGATTATAAGGCGCATGCGGGGGGGGGGAAAATTTTTCGAATAAAGACTTTTGAGCACGCCTTATGGTCCGAAAAAGTTATATATTTCGTCTAAGGCTGAAGTTGATTCAGCCCTTAAAGGAGCTGTGCCACTCATAACACTGCCATGGACACTTCTTCATAGAGATATGCATCAGGAGATCCACCCGAAATATATACATCACATGACTAGAATATTGTTAGTAAATAATCTGTAGATGTGTGCAGCTCAACACACCCGGTAAAAATCTCTCTCGCTTCCTCCTGGAAACTTTCTCTCTTTATAACGATGTAGGTTAAATGCAGTTGATCAACGTTAGACCCCCACCGGGATAAGATTTCTCAAGGTCTGTGCCTCTGTCTGCCCAGCAGTAGAAATGGGTACCAGTTAATATACTGGGAAGCTGACCTATGATGGACTTGTGCCATTCCACAGAAATCGGGGTAAGCCTCGGCTGTGATGGGCCGCTAAGCTCGTGTACAAGAGGCTCGTTTTGGTGCGAAGATGGATATTAGCATTTTTTTTTCTTTCTCCGCCCTGTTGGGTAGTTTTAATGTATATAAACATAGGAAAGATATCATTTATACTGTGGAAGTGTATCTGAGGATGTGAGTGTCACGCAGATGTTTTTATAAACTTGTGTGGTAATGAGTTTAAACTGATGAAAGAGATGATGTGTGTTGTTTACATGAGCACTTGTCTGGTTAGCGTCAGACTCTGACCTGCGCTCCACTACAGTGCGAGTGTGGGCTCTGAAGGGCCACTCAATTGTGTATGTGTTTCATAAGTAGCCGTTGTGTTGGTCTAATGATGTGTTTGCCCCCTGACGTGCAGGATCTGATCTGACAGCCATTTGTCACTCCCTGCCTCAGGAGTCGACAGCAGCACGATTCTCTCGCTCTGTCTCGCTTGCTTTCAT
>CM045730.1:11215000-11242500 GCA_024760905.1 Plotosus lineatus | reverse complement strand
TCTACTCATGCCTTAAAGTTTTTATACTGCTATTCCTCCAGACACTTTGTTTTTTTTTAACCAGGCCACCAATGTAAATAACACCTAGTTTTTAACAGATTTTCCAGTTAAATAAAGGCTCAGTGATAGTAGCAAGGCTGCAGGGTTGGATGGGATCTAGACTGATGTCAATTCAGATGAGTTTTGGGTTTCCGTAATATGCAACTTTGTTACAGTGAGATCAGCGGCAGTGCTGGCAAACTGAGAAAGTGCTTCCTACAGCTGAAAAAAAGAGTGAGAGCAGACGGTGTTTATCCAGTTACAGGGGAATCACATCAATCATCTTACCAGGCTAGGGTTAAGCCAGGGGGGCATTCATGGTGTGTAAGGGAGCTTGACCAGGCACAAAGGGATTATTATAATTTTCCATAATTATAATGGAATGTCTCCCCCTAGTGGGCATCAGATGAACATTTTTGCTTCCTGGAACCCCCCCCCCCCCCCCCCCCCCCCGTTTTTAAATACAGAATCCAATGTATGGATCACCTTCAAAAGTTAATGGTCTCTTCCTGCAGGCTACACCCCAACCCAACAAATTTAATAAAAATAATGTCAGTGGTTTTGATGCAATCATGCTAACAGGTGAGATCCTATAATAAAGCTTCTTAAAAAGCCTTTAATACATTTCTGGATCTAGATTTTGATCCGGTTCTGGTCCAAAATGTTACTGGTTCTTGCCAGGCCCACAACCCACTCCTTAACTAAGTTTAGTGAGATTCCATTAAGAAGGTTTTGCATAATAATTCGCACAGACAAACAGATGCTTGTGTGGCTACGTAACCTTCCTTACCAAGAGATGGCCTCTGTATGAGTGACGTATTAATTTTAATGTGGGTTCTTGGTGTTGTCTCCATCGAGGGTGTGTCCCATCGCCATGCCGTTTGTTTTCATGAACAGAGCAACAGAACACGTCAAAAGTTGCATCAATGTTTATGGGTAGCTAGAAGTAGCATCCATGTTCTTTGCAGGTGGTTTATTCTTTTTTTTTTTTTTTTTTTTTTTTTAATCTATCCTGAGCTTGGACTCCGTGCACTGGTGTGTATTAAAGGGCTGAGATGAAAATCCAAGTCCATGGTTTCGCAGTGGAAAAAGCCAGGATGCTGATTCCAGGTTAAAGCTGAGGACTTGCCCATCATGAGGTACTTTTTTGGGACCTTGATGTCTTGTTCAGGAGTGATGGATGAAACGAGCACCAGATGTTGGTTGGTAAGCGGATTGAGTCCGCAGGAGCCGTGTGAGTCGTTATATTGGTCCGTATTCCTGATGTTTGATGTACATTGGTCAGTATGTGCTGGCCAATCTTGGCTGAGGAATCTAGAAGTCTACGAACATTTGGAAGTAGCATTTCTTCAGGGTTCTGGCTAAACCCCTCCCCGCATTTGAAGATCCTTCTAGAGAGATGTCAGATAAAGGGGGAACTTTTTCAGTCCTCAGTTGAATTGGGACTTTCTGGAGACCACAAAAGAGGAGATGAATAGAGAAGGCCAGTACAGGCTGTTGCCAAACCGAGACTTTTTTGCAGACTGTAGAAGGACAGGCATTGTGTTAGTCATGTGACAATGAGAAAAACAAATAAATAAATAAAACCTGGCTCCACCTTCAAGGATAATAGATCTGCAGAACGTGCTCACCTAAGAAAAATTAGGCTTGTTAGAGTTTTATGCTGGAATCAGTAGGTTATCGGACACATTCTTCAAAGTACGCGCACCCATTCGTCGCGAATCATAAGTTTCTCATTTGTAGCCGTCCGTCTTTAATCGGGCACACTGCCTGTAATGAGGTGTTAAGCGTTGTGAGTCCTCGCTTTAATTTCAAGTCTTCTGATCACTTATTTTTCCCATAAACCCACCGTGAACCCACTAATCGCTAACCCCAGAAATCAATAAGTCCCAAACCACCATGTGTCTAGCTGCTACTCTTGGGTGTGCCGACACCGTGCTGAAGCTGAAGACATGCATGGGTGCTGCCTGGCTGATCACAGTCTATCACAGACCATCCGCAGAGACATAAGTGGCCCCTGTTAAGTAATTACCGTTCACTTTGCGTGCATTTTCAAACAATCTGTTTGAAATGTTATCCGAGAGCGGCAGCGGCCCAGTTGAGTGCACAGGCTTTAAAGCTCAGGGTGAGAGAGAGAGAGAAAGAGAGAGAGAGAGAGAGAGCGAACATTCTTGGTCCTCACAGGTGTCTTCTGGCTCGAACAAAGGTGACTTGCCCCCGCACCATTTAATTAAAGTGTTATGCAAGTGAGCCAGTGGGAACAAAGTGAGGCATGTCCCAGCTCTTTCTAATGGCTTGCTAAAATAGTCCCCGCCGATGCTCTGTTCTGTGGTCTGTCTCTCATCCCTTAAGCCTTTTCAACACCATGGCTTAGTCAGAAGAACGGAATTTTCTGTGTAAATATAAAGAAATACACGGTTATTGGGTAAAATGTACTTTGGAAGGTGAAGCGGAGTTGAGTAAACCTCTTTTTGTGAATGTCCCCCCACCTATCGTGTGGAAAATGGCTTTTTACTCGGTGCATAACGTTTATCTGCTCTTTTTTTTTTGGTTTATTTTTCCACAGCTACTGTTGTGTGACAAATGTCCCTGCTGGCCCAGGGGGGGGAAGTGTGTGCTTGGAGCTAAAGGACTCTGGATTGGCCTCGAAATGAGGTGCTATTTAAAAATAAATAAATAAGGGCATGTAGTCACACACTAGCTGTGTGTAGTTGTATTATCTGGTCTACGTTTTGTTTTGTTTTGGGTTTTTTCTCCAGCACATTTGCATACAGTGCCGTTGCATATCTGAGGAATAAAATATGGAGAGGTGACCTGTTATAAAAATACAATAATAGGCAGCGTAGGGCGTCATGGTGGTGTAGCGGTTAGTACATTCACCTCACAACAAAAAGATCCTGGGTTTGAGTCCATCGGACTCGGCGGGGTCGTTTCTGTGTGCATCTCGCAAGTTCTCCCCAGGATTTCCTCCAGGTACTTCAGTTTCCTCTTACAGTCCTAAAACATGCACAGAAGGCCTAGTGGTTGTTCAGATTGCCCCTGGGTATGAGCGTGAGTTGTTGAGTATGTTGCTCTGAAATAGTCTGGCGAGCTGTCTAAGGTGTATCCCACCTTCGCCTAGCGTCGGCCAAGTACAGGAGGGAGAAGAAACGGTGTTCAGTTCTATACATAACTTTTATTATTTTTCTTCTTCTTATTATTATTATTACAGTGATCTCTCGCTACTTCATGCTTCTGTTCCTGCGGCTTCAGTGCATCACGGGTTTTTCAAAAATATTAATCAGGAAATTAAGGGGAAATAGGGGAAAAAGTTAATGAAAATGTTGGAAAACAAGGCCAATTATGCAAAAAAAAAAAAAAAAAAAACTCAAACAAAAAAAACAACCCAAAACCCCCCAACAAAACTAATTACATTTTTGTGAGGTGTGCATCTGAGTGATCTGTATGTGTGTGTATATTTATATTTTATTTACATCTTATGATTTATTTTTGAATGTTTAATTGTTATTATAAGCATTTACATGTTGAATATGTATTTATTGATATTATATACACATATACATGCCGTCTACGTCAGTCAAGGGGTGGAGTCGATCCTACTTCACAGAAATTTGGCATTTGTGGATGGTCCACATTAACCGTAAAAAGTGAGGGTTCACTGTACTATTATTATTATTATTATTATTATTATTGTTATTACAGTGGTACCTCACCTTATGAAATTAATCCATTCCAGAAGTAGTTTCGTAACCTGGATTTTTCGTAAGTTGAACTGTATTTTACATGTAAAATGTGTGATTCGTTTCAAGGCCCCCAATATTACCCCTAAACTCTTATAAAATTATAAAAGCATACCTTTTAAGACCTCCTTCTGCTTCAGTATCGTACCGATGGTAGACGGGTTTGACCATATTCCTTTGTGATATCTCTCAACCGCATGCCATGAGCCTGCTTCTTCTTTTTACTCGCACCGGGAATCACACGCGCGTGTTGACCATGTCTTCTTAGCAGAGTTATAATCATACAAATGTTTATGCAAGGTTAAAAGCCTGAGCCAAAAAATAAAGTTGCAATATGCTCATGAGAACACGAAACAACAGTAACTCTGTCCTTTACACGAAATGCATCATGGGTATTATGGAGATTCAGCTCCATAATAGCCAATGGGAGGCCAGCGGGGCGGGATGTTGGGAGATAGCCAATGGGAAGCCAGAGGGGCGGGATGTTGAGAGATAGCCAATGGGAGAGCAACTCGCGCATTGTTTGAATTTTTGAGATGGCGCTTTCATAACGTGAATTTGTTTCGTATCCAGAGACAGAAATTTTTGGAAAATGCGTTTCATAACCTGGATTTTTCGTTGGTTGGGACTTTCGTAAAGTGAGGTACCACTGTATTTTTATTATTATTATGATGATGATTATTATTATTATTATGAATAATAAGAGAAATTATAAATCACAACACCAGTCCTTTACTCCATAACCACAGAAATAATTACAATAATTTTTATAGATGGTCAAAATAATGCATTTGATGATGTCATAGGGCCACGCCCCTTCTTTCACTCGCCGTAATCTCCTCCCCCACCCCACATTTATTTACTTGTTCGAAATGAATACATATTTCTCTCCAGATGCGAACAACTTGTGTAATATTTTCCAGGTTATTAATGCTGTAAAAGGCTGCGAATAATATGAGGATTAATGACCTGTGTCACAAAGCAATACTGTGTGCTTTGACATTTCGCTCGGTTAATTTGTGTTTCCAGCCATGTAGGCTCCCAGCTCTGCATCTCCCCCACCCTGTTCTGTCTGCAGCCGAGGCATGTAGCCTCTGTGCAGGCAGCAGTGTATATTCTAGATGGGTTTATGGGTAAAGGTTGCTTGTGTCAGCCCACAAATTGTTCTATGAGTTTTGCCCCAAAGCAAAAGTGATGCTTTTATCGTAAGGCTGTGTGTGCATGTAATATTTGAGTAGCATTCAAGTACAGTTTCAGCCATGATCACCGTTTCCGTGACTGTATTATAAGACTGTAGCAGTTGTCCGTTCGGTATTGATTGGCTGATTGTTTTTAGTTCATGAAGCTCAACAGCTCAATTATTAATATTTTAGTAAATCATGGACTAGAACCCCAGCTGGTTCCAGGAGGTGTACTCATTTACTACAGACTCGTAGCTTCAGAATGTGCTGCATATGTTACGCCGGGTTTGAGTGACAGGCGGTCACCCCATTTCGCAGGAAACAGGCAAGGAGGGAAGGTGTATCAGCCTAATGCCCTTTCGTTCTGATTTTCGGTTTTATTAATCGCGTGTTACACATGCTTAAGGGAACGGGGGAGGACGTGCTTGAAATTATGTCTCCGTATCTTGCCTTTCTGGATTGTTGGTTTCCTTAATTGTCTTATGCCCACCCCCTTTTTCCAAAAAGCAGTGCGATTTAATTAGGATGGGAATGTCACTACTGACCCCAGAGGGCCTAGTGCCTTTGAAGGGTGTACCCAATCTGTGCTGGGGATGCTCCGCTGCTCCTGAACCCAGAGAAATGCTCAGGGTACAATTGTCACGTTATCAGACTTTCCAACACAAGTCTTTCTTTTTGAAAATGAGGTCAATGGAGTCTTTAAAGGTTATTTAACTACACTGTGAACATAAGCTTCTGGTTTTGGTAAGTGTCCGGTTATCATGTTACCGCCGGTTAAACACTCCCGTTACGGTCCGTCTGATGGTGCAGTTTCGTTAAATTGGGCGTGATTTGCAGGTGGCTAATTGCTCCTTTGATCACAAGTATGATATGGATCAAATAACCATGACCGTCTGAGAAGAGACCTGTTTAATGGTGATGTCAGCTGATCCAGTGCACCAGGTTCTTTAGGCAGGCAAAGCAGAGTAAACGAGTCACTTTGTTTAGCTCACGTGTGGATCACCGAAAAATATTATTTGCTATTTTAAAGTGATAAACAACATGCTAGTTCGCTGTTGCATTCCAGAATACAGTAGGCCCTCGTTATTCGCGGTGGTTGTGTTCCACTCCTTCCCGCGGATCCCGGAAAAACTTTTTAATTTTGTACTGTGATAATATTTATGAATAAATAAAGCGTTTATGCTACTTACCAGAAGCTAGAGAAGATGCAGGGAATTTGAGTGACATCATAGCGCTTAAATAATCATCAAAAACAAACCAAAAATGTGAATTCACAACTCAGACAATCACATTCATGACATGTGCACATGTGCACGAAGGAGAAAAAAGAGGTGTACACATCATCTACAACCAGTCAGCAGGAGGGAGAAACAAAAGCTCTCAGCCATTGGCTAAAGTTGAATCACGTGCCAGTAACTTCCGGGTTTGCCGACAATCCGTGAATATACGAGGCCATGACCGCTGAACCATGAATGGTCAAACTTTAACAAAACTTTAGCAATGGGACCAGTGGCCCAGGAGTTCGCCCATCCTCCTCACAACACGAAGGCTCTGGTGTTTCAGCTCAGAGCTAACAACAATAATAATAATAGTAATAATAGTAATAATAATAATAATAATAATAATATTAATAATATTAGTAAGAGTAATAGTAATAATAATAGTAGTAGTAGTAGTAATAATAATAATAATCAGTGTACGGTGGCCCAGTGGTGCTGTGGTTACCAAGTCCACCTCACAGCAGGAAGGTCCTTGGTTAGAGTCTCCATAAGGGCATTTTTTTTATATTGAGTTTGCATGTTCTGCTTACACTTGCATGAGTTTCCTTCCGGTGATCCAGATTCCTCTTACATTCCAAAGTCGTGCACATTTGGTAAACTGACTATTCCAAACCACCGCTAGGTCTTAATATGGTAGGTATGAGTGGTTGTGATTGCGTTGTCCTACGAGTTGTTCAGGGGGCGAGCTGTTCAGGACGTATCCTGCCTTCACCAAGTGTTGATTTTGATATAAAACCTCCTGAATGCAGCAGAAGTGATGATAATTACAGACGCTCCCCGACTTACGTTCATCCGTTTTACCTTTTTTCGATTTTACGGGTTTTGTTTTTTGTTTTTTTTTTTCCAAAAAAAAAAAGTCAAATTTTGAGTTTAGACGTACCTACGTAGTACGCTGACGTAACGACGTAATGATGCTGCGTCCATTGTTTACAAACCACAGACTGAACATGCCCCTCCTTCTTCCTAGTTCAGTTATATATGTATATATCAGTTATATAGCGTGTTACCCTTGTGTTAAGACGTCGTCTCTGTGATCTTTGTGTTTACACTGTTTTGCGGACTTTGTAACCCTAAGCAAATATGGTTGGTCAGAAGCATAAGCCTACTAGCAGGGTGCAAGTCTCATACACAGATGAATTAACTATCTGCTCGGATCGGCGCAATCTGCCATGCATACTCAGTTAAGCAAAGAGAGTTGTAAAATGAATGAAAACCCGAATCCAGAAAAGAAAGAGAACTGTCCGTTGCTGGTGATTCACATCAGTGCAGGCTGAGTACTAAACGAGTTCAACGGCACCCTTGCTCACTTGAAAGACCGGAAGTCCGTATAACCCCGCGCTTTGTGTCAAGCACAGCAACTAAACTACTTTCGGTTTTTAGTTTTGGTTTATAAGCAGAAAGATTTAATCATAGAGAATGTTAAAGGTTATATTTTATACTGTATTTGATATTTGATGAGTGAATTTGATTAAAATTTATCTATTTGAAATTATTTTGCTTGAATTTAATTTATTTGAAATTACTGTTATTATTTGATATATTTGATATTATTTTACAATGTTCTGTTTATAATAATTGATTTAGGGGTGTTTTATGAGATACAGTAATGGTATTTATGGATGTATAGTACAGTATGAGCGTCATACGTCACTGTAGCAACTTGTGTTCACTTTCAACTTGCGTTCGGCCGTCCGGAACCAATTAAAATCGTAAGTCGGGGAGCGTTTGTATATCCATTCAACGTGTGCAGATGTGGGCACAGCTGGAACCAACATTTTTGTATTATTAATATAGATTATTCTCTCTTCAGAAAGAGGTGATGAATATAGTTTATTTAAGGAGGTTTATATTGCCTATGGCAGGTATGCGATTCTTACGCGGAATATCGGAATTCCAATTTTTTCATTGGCCCAGTTTAAAAAAAATAAAAACGAGCCGAGTATGTCAAAATAACCTTTTCCGCCTTTATTCCGTTCTGAGTTTTGCATAAAATAACCTCTCTTGAGACCTTACTTATGACCTTCCATAAGACCACGACGTTATGACCTCTCTTGAAACATTACTGCTGATTGGCTGATGTTGATTGGCTTTTGTTGAAACATGTTGAAACATATACGTAGACATACACACTACTTCCACTCTGTTGAGCTATTGAAAGGATGCCGGTGATCGACAGAAAAGATTCTGCTCAAATCAAAGAAATAGATAAAGGCGTGAAAAACAAGTTTAGGTGGAATGGATGGAAAAAGAAACCGCAGCATTCGTCGGTAAAAAGAGAGTGACAAATTTGTTCGGTGACTTCTTCGGCAAAATCGATCGATCTGAGAAGGCGTTGTGTACGTGGTGTAACGACACTATCAACTACAGTGGAAGGGCTTTTAAGGCGTTTGACAGCCACGCGAAAAGCAAGAAACATGTCAAAAAACTGGAATTAAGGAAGACAAATTATGCAATTGCCAGAAGATTCCAGAACCCTACGGACTTAACCCTTGGTTTGCCGTTCGACCAGAAACGTCTGTGCAAAGAAAAGAGCCAGTGAAACAACCAGTACCTGTCGCCGATCGAGTAGTTAATTTTGAGGTATGTTTGAGAATTTTCTTGTCTAGTTTCCGATTATATTTTTCAAATTATTGTGAATACATGCATGTTTTAGTTGTAGGACGTTCACGTGTTTACTCCTTGAACTGAATCAAATGAGCCGACTCTATGGTCACTGAATCATTTTTCTGCTGTTTAGAATAAATAAATTATTGCCGCATTAACTCACCAGTTTTCCGTAAATAAGTTATATAAATATGCATTGTTATTCAGTGTTTCTAAACAGCAGCGGGAGTTTGTGCTTGTGTAATTAGCCCATTAATATTGGAAATGTAAAACTATGAATCTGAGACTCGACTGAAACGCCTCAGCATCCAGAAGGACAACAAACTTTCTCAGCAGCCTCCAGAAGGACGGTTCAGGCTGCACAAAAGGAAACAAGAAAGTGCCATGCTAAAGCACTAAAGATAAAGAAACATTAATTCAAAAAACTTATATCATGTATAGCATGTCATGTGTATAGTTTGTTTCCAGATTGTGGTTAAAGACAATGACTGTTGATAATAGTGTTGTGAGGCAGGACAGATCTAGAAGAGTGACTATTTGATTTGTGACTGTGACACTTCGATTAGTGTTGGAATCCCACATGATAAACCCATAAGTTGAGGTACAGTATGCATATGTAGATTAGAAATTAAACTGCTCTTTCAGTGTCATGAAATAGCATTTTCCCCCTTCTGAAATGCTTACCCCCCCCCCCCCCCACCACCACCACCACCACCAGGGTTTCACCCTGGACCCGACTGTGCCCCGCAGACTTCTGGCTGATTTTCAGATATTTTGGTGATGGTCAAATCACATGCCGGCTACGGGGGCAGTGGTGGCCTGGTATAGACGTGCTAGATTATCAATCCCAAGGTTGGGGTGGGTGGGGGTGGGGGGGTCAAACCCTACTATCACCAGGTTGTCACTGCTGTCCCCCCAGTGCAGATAACAGAGTTATCAAAGGACAGCCATGTCTCACGCTGCATGTGGTGTGAGGTTCATGTAAAAGAACCATTGCTGCCTTTCAAGAGGAGCTGCAATAGTCGTTAGCGTGTTTCTGCACTGCGATGACCTGGGGAGCCGTCCAAGGTGTACTCTGCCCTCGCTCAGAGTCGGCTGAGATGGGCACCAGTCTCACCTCGACACTGATTAGGATTCAGCGGTTCAGAAAATGGAAGAATGAATGAATAATTGGTGACGTTCACACCGACCAGTGATTGTATTGAGGGGTGTATTTTAAATGTAAATATTTTCCTTGTGGATGTCAACAGGTTTACGTTCCGCTTACACACACTGCTGACAGACACACACAGTCCCCGGGTTTGGCTCCTTTTGTTCGCAATCGCTGTGCAAATGATTCCGATTATGGTCTGCATCTTATGTCTTGAAAGGATTCCGGGTTCAAACTCTTTTTGCAGCGTACGCTGCAGCCTCAGTAGGATCCTGTGTGATAGGATCCCAATTAGCCGAATGATTGACTGAGGATTAGAAAGCAGCGAGCGAATGCTCCTGCCAATGGAGCTTGTGAAATCGCCTCTCGGGGAGAAGAGTCCGTCGGTTCTCTTCAGAACAGAAAGCTCCGAACGTGTTTGAAGTCTTAGCAGTGGATGAGATAATGATTTTGAATATTATACAGGCTTAAGGATATCGTTAGCATATCGCACGGAAACCGGTGCTGCTCGGTGAATCTGAGTGTCAGGCAGCCGTTTCAGGGATTGTGTGCCATTTCAGTTCTGATGGCGGCAAGAAAGTTTGTCTTTTGTTTGCGGTTCTCCTGACGCTCGTGCCTGGCATGAACTTGATTCTTCTTGTGTGTGCACATGTGTTTGGGTGCAGGGGTAGTGACTCCCTGATTGCTGCTTCATTATGTAATTACCCCCCTTCTGAGTAAATTATAAACAGAATGTGTAAAGTGTGTGATCTCCTGTGCCCTGGAGATCGGGTTTCTGTGGGGGTTCCCTTTGAACGTGACGAACAGCAAAGACTCATCAATGTGAATTCCTTCAATCAGCCAGCTGTGTGCCCTTCCCATCCGCGTCCCTCCCTCCCTCACCTAGTCAATACCCTTTTGTTCTTAACATTTTCCAAATGTGACCCTCTACGTAGCTAAATAGGCTCCCGATGTCCATCAGAGCTCAAAGACCTGACAGATTTTTAAATGTCTGCTGAGCCCCGAAACACACGCACTCACCCAGTAACAAGTTCCCCCATCTTATTGACATCTGATTGGCGTATTAACCTTAAGAAGGCCCAGGTTAGTAGATCCATATGTCACCTTGTTGAGGAACTGTTTGCTAAGGGTAATTGGCTGATTTTTGACAGATCCGGTCTGTAATTAGCGGGATATTGTAATCGGAGGCTCCGGGGAAGTCCTGAAGGTCAGGAAGTCCTACAAAGTGCACCCCGTCCTACAGGTGCACTCGCAGATCCACAGATCTTACTACAGATTCTTTCAGGCCGTTATATGGTTTATATTTAGAAGCAGTGAATTTGGGTGACGTAGTGCTTAGTGTCACACAGCAAGAGGGTCCTGGATTCGATTCCCGGTCTCAGGCATTTCTGTGTGGAGTGCATATGTTCTCTCCGTGCTTGCATAGGTTTCCTCAGGGTACTCCAGTTTCTTCCCACAGTCCAAAGACATGCACATTAGGCTGATTGGTTGTTCCAAATTGTCTCTTGGTGTGAGGGTGAATGGTGGTGTATGTGTTGGGCCTGAAATGGTCTGGCGAGTTGTTCAGGATGTACCCCACCTTCACGCAGAGCTGGCTGAGATATGCTCCAGCCTTACTGCTACTCTTGTAGGATGAAGTGATTCAGTCCCCCTCACTTGCGTGATGCACAAATACAAGTTAATAATTGATCTAATTTTCCAGATCATTTTATCCTTTATTTCGGTTGTAGAAGGGTTGGAACCTATCTCAGTCAAGTCCTGAACGGCTTGCCAGATCATCACAGGGCCACCACACACTCGGTTTTTTAAAAAAATTCATTGACACTTGGGACTAATTTTAAACAGCCAGGTAAGCACAATGTGCATGCCTTTGCACCGATGGAGGAAACTGGAGTACCCAGAACGTTCTTGCCGAACCTGGGACTTATACCCAGGTATTGACACCCGGTCTGAGTGTCTCTTTCTCACTGTACTCTACACTACTGTGGACTTATACCAATGAACTGCCGCAGTAATAATCAAGAGTGTAATGATCTGCGGATCATTTCAGGACATTCATAGTGCTGCTTTACTCCAGCTGTGGACGAGTAATGATTCATTATCTCGCTGTCAGAACAGGATCACCATGTGTCATTTAGACGTGTTTTTCATGAACAGGGCTATGAATCGGAGTATAAATGTACATCCGGATTTCTGTAACCCTGCTTTACGGCAAAGGAGATGGACTGAACCAAGTTGAACTTTGACCTCTAGCTGATCAATGCTTCTAGATACAAATGTCAAATCCTCCGCTTGAGATGTTACTCAGATCTAAAATTATCTCTTGAAGAACAAAGTCATAAATAAATATTTTGTGGTTTTGTTTTAATTTTCTCTGGATGTTAATGTTTGGGTCTCTGTCTTATAGAGCAAGAGGAGAACTTCGAGTTCATCATTGTGTCGCTGACGGGCCAGACGTGGCATTTTGAAGCAACTTCATATGAGGAGCGTGACGCCTGGGTGCAGGCCATTGAGAGCCAAATTTTGGCCAGTCTACAGTCTTGTGAGAGCAGCAAACAGAAGGTAGATAAAGCAGCTGTAGTCAGACATTAACCAACATCAGTGATGTTACCTCAACAGATATATATATATATATATATATATACACACACACACACACACACACATATATAACACACACATACAGTAGAGCCTCGGCACTCAAACTTAATTCGTTCCAGACACTGCTCAGATTCCGATTTTTCCGGATTCCCAATCCGCTTTTCCGATTACAAATAATGTAAATGGTCTTAATCCGTTCCGTTGTCTTTTGAACAGAAGTTATAGGTCCGCAAATTATTGAATCATCTTCTTTTACTTTCGGATGTTCCATTCAGGGGTCGCCACAGTGAATCATCTGCCTCTATCTCACCCTGTCCTCTGCATCTTCTACTCTTACTCCAACTACCTTCATGTCCTCCTTCACCACATCCATAAATCTCTTCTTTGGTCTTCCTCTAGGCCTTCTGCCTGGTAGTTCCAACCTCAGCATCCTACTACCAATATACTCACTACCCCTCCTCTGTACATATCCAAACCATCTCAATCTAGCCTCTCTGACTTTGTCTCCAAAACATCTTACAGATGCTGCCCCTCTGATGTACTCATTCCTGATCCTAGCCATCCTCGTTACTCCCAAAGAGAACCTCAACATTCTCATCTCTGCTACCTCCAGCTCTGTCTCCTGTCTTTTCCCCAGTGCCGCTGTTTCTAAACCATACAACATCGCTGGCCTCAACACCGTCTTGTACACTTTTCCTTTCAACTTGCCAATACCTTCCTATCACGTATCACACCGGACACTTTTCTCCAAACATTGCAACCTGCCTGCACACGCTTCTTCACCTCTTTTCCACACTCTACATTGCTCTGGATTACTTAAAATCCTCCACCTTTTTTTTTTTTTATCTCTGCTCCCTTTAACCTCACCGTTCCTCTTGGGTCCTTGTCGTTCACACGCATGCATTCTGTCTTACTGAGGCTAACTTTCATTCCTCTCCTTTCCAGGGCACACCACCACCTCTGTAGATTTTCCTGCACTTGTGCTATGCTCTCACTACAGATCACAATGTTATCTGCAAACATCATAGTCCATGGGCAATCTTGTCTCACCTCGTCTGTCAGCCTGTCCATCATAGCAGACAAGAAGGGGCTCAGAGCTGACCCTTGATGCAGTCCCACCTCCACTTTGAACTCTTCTGTCACACCGACAGCACACCTAAGCACTGTCTTATATCTCTCATACATGTCCTGCACAACTCTAACATACTTCTCTGCCACTCCAGACTTCCTCGTGCAATACCACAGTTCCTCTCTCGGCACCCTGTCATATGCTTTCTCAAGATCCACAAAGGCACAATGCAGCTCCCTCTGCACTATTAACATCCTCAAAGCAAACACTGCATCTGTGGTGCTCTTTCTTGGCATGAAACCAAACTATTGTTCACAAATTCTAACCTCTGCCCTTAGTCTAGCGTCCACTCTTCTTTCCCATAACTTCATCGTATGGCTCATCAACTTTATCCCTCTACAGTTGCCACAACTCTGCACGTCTCCCTTGTTCTTAAAAATGGGCATCAGCACACTTCTCCTCCATTCCTCCGGCATCTGCTCACTCTCAAACCTTGTTGAATGTTCTTGTCAGAAAATCTAGTATGTCATCAGGACAAACTGCCTTTCCACTCTTCATCCTCTTCAATGCCCTCCTCACGTCACCCTTACTAATCTTTGCGACTTCCTGGTTTTCAACATTCGCCTCTTCTACTCTTTTTTTCTCTCTCATTTTGCTAATTCATCAGCTCTTCAAAGTACTCTTTCCATCTTTCCAGCACACTTCTGTCATCAGTCAATACATTTTCCACTCTATCCTTAATCACTTTAACTTGCTGCAAGTCTTTCGCATCTCTATTTCTCTGCTGTGCCAACCCGTATAAATAATTTTCTCCCTCCTTACTGTCCAACCTATCATACAAGTCATCATACGCCCTCTGTTTGGCCTTTGACACCGCTGCCTTCGCCTTACGCTGTATCTCCCTGTACTTCTGCCTTCTCTCTTCAGTTCTCTCTATGTCCAACTTCTTCTTAGCTAACCTCTTCCTTTGTACACACTCCTGCACTTCCTCATTCCACCACCAAGCCTCCTTATCTATTTTCCTTCCAGAGAATACAACGAGTACTCTCCTACCTGTCTCCCTGATTACATTAGCTGTAGTTGTCCATTCATCCGGAAGCACTTCCTGACTACCCAAAGCCTGTTTCAACTCCTCCTTGAAGACAACAAAACACTCTTCCTTTTTCAGCTTCCACCACTTTGTCTTCTGCTCTGCCTTTGCCTTCTTCACCTTCCTCACCATCAGCGTCATCCTGCACACTACCATCCTATGCTGTTTGGCAACACATTCACTCACTACTACTTTGCAGTCACTGACTTCCTTCAAATTACATCGCCTACACAAGATGTAGTCAACCTGTGTGCTCCTACCTCCGCTTTTATGTCACCTTATGCTTCTGTCTCTTCTGGAAGAAAGTATTCACCATGGCCATTTCCATCCTTTTTGCAAACTCGATCAACATCTGTCCTTCTGTGTTCCTGTCCTAGAAACCAAACCTACCCATCACTTCCTCGTCCCCTCTGTTGCCTGCACCAACATGTCCATTGAAATCTGCACCAATAACCACTCTTTCACCTCTTGGGGTACTCTGCATCACTTCAACTAACTCACTCCAGAATCTCTCCTTCGCTTCTAGCTCACATCCTGCCTGTGGGGCATAAGCACTAACAACATTGAACATTACACTTTCAATTTCTAACTCGAGACTCATCACCCTGTCTGATGACACTCTTTTCACTTTTAGAATATTCCTGACAAACCCCTCCTTCAGGATGACTCCTATGCCATTTCTCTTCCCATCCACACCATGATAAAACAGCTTAAACTATGCTCTTAAGCTTATAGCCTTGCGACCAATCCACCTGGTCTCCTGAACACACAGTATGTCCACCTTAATCCTCTGCATCATGTCAGCCAGCTCTCTACCTTTTCCTGTCATAGTTCCAACGTTCAAAGTACCTACTCTCAGTCCTTGACTCATGCCTTTCCTCTTCTCTCTCCGCCTACGGACACGCCGCCCACCTCGCCTTCTTTGACCAACAGTAGTCCAATTTCCACCTGCACCTTGTTGGTTAACAGCACCGATGGCAGTCGTTGTTAACCCGGGCCTCGGCTGATCCGGTATGGAATTCGTTTTTATCATTCGCATAACAATTTTGCCAGAAGTTTTACGCCGGATCCCCTTCCTGTCGCGAACCCTCTGCATTTATCCGGGCTTGGGAACGGTGTGAGGATGAACACTGGCTTGTACCCACCCTCACGGCTGCATTTTATATATATATTATTCACCGAACCCTCCTTTATTGAAAAATAAAATATGATTTTTTTTCAAATTCAAGACATAGGTATATGTTTTTACTGGGGCACCAAAATGATCCATGCATTAACATCACAAAACCAATACAATGCATGAACTCCCCCATCACAACTACTTACACTTTTATGTGAGGTACGCATCTGAATGCGTGCCTGCGCGTGTGCGTCTGTATTTGTGTGTATTTGTTTTATTTACATCTTATGCATTATTTTTGAATGTTTAATCATTATTATAAGGATTTATAGTATTGAATATGTGTTTATTGATATTATATGCACATATACAGCGGGGGTTGATCCTACTTCGCAAATCATGCAGATAGGACGCCGACTAACATCACCTTCCGTTATATATATGAATCCATGCTGTACATATTCGCCCAACCACTTTCTTTTTTGCTCAACATAGTATGGATTAAAACTTTAAGAAAGAAATCACACGACGTACCATCACAACAGTCACAAGTCAACTACTGAGCGCACCAAATTTTCTGCAGCACAGATTCACCAAGCAATGTGGCATGGTGACCTGCAGACAATTATGGCCGAGCGGGGCGTGTCATCATGAATATGAGTCAGGCGTATGTCTTGACCTCCGCTAAACCCCTGAGACTGACTCACCAAACCCCTAGAGTTCGATCGAACCCAGGTTAAGAACCAGTGATATATATATAAAAAACAACACCACCACCCCCACCCCCCGCGCACGAATTCCAGAAAAACGTGAATTATTGATGTGGTTTTCAAACCCTGTGTATGATACTACATGCACTAAAATCTGCTTGTTAAACACATTCTATAGCCAGTCTTACTCATTAATACAGTAATAATGCAGTAAAATGTAGTAATAATTAAGTAAAAACTTTACAATTTTGTACTGTTATAATATTTATGAATAAATAAAGCGCTTAGGCTTCTTACCAGAAGCCAGAGAAGATGACATCATCGTGCTTAAATAATCATTAAAAACACATTAAAAAATGTGAATTCACAATTCAAGCAATCACACTAATGACATGTGTGCGAAGGAGAAAAAAAAGAGGTGTACACATCATCTGCAACCAATCAGCAGGAGGGAGAAACAAAGTTCACAGCCATTGGTTAAATTTGAATCACGTGCCAGTAATGTTGTGAAGATGTATATGTATAATTTGCCGGAGCTGCCGCTAATTCAGTTCTTCTCAAATAGTGGGGCGCAATTATATGATTCTAATCAAATGTGTGAATCAGATGATTCGCTGTGGAGACTACTGAGAAAGGGAAAAAGTCGAAAGGAAAAGAAGAAGAAGAATGACTTCGGAAAGTTTTTTTTTTTTTTTTGAAAATTGCCCTATAATCGAAAATGGCATAACTCGAAATGGCTTAAGTCGAGGTACACCTGCATATCCTTATAATCTGATGAAGTTCAATAGCTGTTTTATGTCATCCTCTGGATTGTAATAACTATAATATTTGTGTTATTGTTTCCAAATTATTAAAAAAAGTTAAATATATATTTACATTCTTGCCATAAAATACTTTGCCGGATGATTAGGACAGCGCTAGTTTGCTCACTATCTAGTTTGCTGAAGGCCTGTTGCTTTCGTGATCCAATAGTCTTGTTTGGTAAAACCAAATAATCTAATTCTTAAAAATAAAAATACATTCTTACCATAAAATGCTTTAATAAAATTGCTTTTTATGGAAAGCCAGTTAGCATGGCTGTAGTGGAGTAGCATTGAGCTAGCTGGGTTGGCCGAAGTCCTGTAGTACAGTAGTACAATAGAGTCACATTTGTTGGGGACAGAGGTCACATTTACAGAAAAAAAAAGTTCTTACTATAAAATACTTTTATTTTGCGATTGAAAAAGGGTGTAATTCTTTAAAAAGAAATGTTCCTATTCTCAAATACTTCAGTTGTTCATGTTTATACAGAAAAAATGATGGAAACGGCAGTTGTTTTGCTTGCCGAACCGGTGTTGGCGGCACTATCAGTTTCTTAAAAAGTCACATTTAATAAAAAAAATTAAAAATGCCGGCACCATAAGGGTTTAAACTAGTCACAGAGTGAATAATTTAAAATAATTTAGTGTAACATACAGTAATTTCATTTATGTTGACTGCTGTACACTGATCTGCTTTATCTGCCTAAATAAACATTTTATTGACGTACAACCCCGAGCGCTGTATACAACAGTGCCTAAAAATGTCACCCTTACGGTCCCTGTTTTCATCCCCCTCCACACAGCGAAATTACAAATACCAATTACTTTCCAGCTAATATGGCCCCCTCTCGGATTGCCTGATCCCTCCCTCACTTCTCTTCCCGCTTGCTGTGTTTATGCCCCAGGCCACGACTGCCTAATGTTCAGAGTAGCTTTCACTCTGCCTTCATTCTATTTATTTCCCCCCTCTTGTTTTTCCCCTTGTTTTCTTATTCCTTATGCTATCTTTGTATTGCATTGTGTGGGTCAGTTTATTCAAGCTACATATCTTTGCTCATAAATAATAACAGTAGCATACTCCAGAATTATTTTATAACAGTTGGAAATGTCTGACTGTGTTTGTATGTTGATCCACAGTCGCGTTTGACCAGCCAGTCTGAAGCAATTGCACTGCAGTCGATCAGGAATATGAGAGGAAACTCCCGCTGCGTAGACTGCGAGGCTCAGAGTGAGTTCTACTGTGATTAATAATGCAGAAGAATGTGACACTAAAACATGTCCTTCAGAAAGACACTGCGTACTCATGCTGTTGTACCCCCCCGTAGACCCTGACTGGGCGAGCTTGAACCTTGGAGCACTGATCTGTATCGAGTGTTCCGGTATCCACCGGAACCTCGGCACTCACTTGTCCCGAGTGCGCTCTCTCGACCTGGATGAGTGGCCTCTAGAGCTCATCAAGGTGATGTCTGCAATCGGGAATGACCTGGCCAACGCTGTGTGGGAGGCTAACGCACAGGGCCGGCTAAAGCTCGCACCTGACGCCAGCAGGTAGGACAGTATTACTGTCGAATCTTCTTTTTTCCTTTCGGCTTTTTCAGAAAAGAAAAATACCATAGACACTGAGAGACATGGCTAGCCTTTGATAACCCAGTTAGTGCACTGGGGATGACAGTGACAACCTTGTGGAGAGTGGGACTCGAACCCCCAACCCTAGGATCAGCGATCCACACCTTTTACCACCACGCCACAACTACCCTGCAATAGTATTATTGTCATATCAGAGCCAAATATTCCTCATTCCCTTAAAAGGAACTTCAACCCAAAACTATTAAAAGCTTGCCTGCAGTCTGTCTGTTTATATTCAATTATGTTATGAACTTTTTCATGAAGAGATTAATAAACAGCAAATAACTTCTCACACTGGGGGTGTGGAGGGGGCATTATAATGCAAAAAGCTGCCAAAGTCATGTGACCAAGTTTCCACCAACAAATATGAATTCATTTGCATATGAATGTATGTCACAGTAATATTTCTTTGATATTTATGAGCACATGCATGGTTGAACGGAATCCATACGAATTTCATCTGTGCCTAGTTTTATTCATATCATATTATTTCACTAGTTTATATCTGACCTGTTATTTATAACTGATGTTTTATATACACACACACACAGTGGTACCTTGATTTAGGAGTGTCTTTCATAACAAATTTTCCACAATACGAGCTTTGATCCCACCAAAAATCTGCCCCATCCTACGAGCAAATTATTGATTTACGAGCTCTGCTGGGGAAATGGCTTTTCCGGGCCGATTAGTCTCGTATTCTTCCGCGTGTATTCCTCCGCGCTCTGAGAACGTTTTGTGCAGTGCTTCTCAATTATTTTCTGTGACGCCCCCTTTAAGAAGGAAAAAACATTTAATGCCCCCCCCAGCTATAAATAGTGCTTACTGCACTTCATATTGTTTACTCGTTGCTTTTTCCCTACACCATAGCACGACAATGAGCCACCTACTGTAGAGGATGCGCAATTACACATAATTCTAGAACAGTATGGCAAAAAAAGTATGTTCCCCAGGGTCATACGACCGCCCGGCATCAAACGCCCCCCCCCCCCCAATGCCCCACTATTTGAGAAGCACTGGCCTTGTGGGAGCTCACCACGAGCCTTGCACATGCACAAAATGCTCTTCCTCCTCTGTTACGCACCACCTCATGCCTGCCCACATGCTTATCTTTAATATATTAGGTAAAATATATGTATTTGTGTCAGGTTATATGAGTTTCGGAGGGGGTTAGAACGGATTAACTGGTTTTCTGTTACTTATTATGGGAATAATTGTTTCATCTAACAAACATTTTGGTATTAACGAGCTCGCCCTCGGAACGGATTAAATTTATTAGTCAAGGTACCACACTGTGTGTGTGTGTGTGTGTGTGTGTGTGTGTGTGTATGTATGTATATGTGTATACATATATATATACACACACACACACACACACACACACACACACACACACACACTATTTTCCAGTCTATACGTTGCTCCAGAGTACAAGTCACATTAGGCCAAAAAATGCATAATGAAGAAAAAACATATATAAGTTGCACTGGACTAAAAGTTACAATCTCATGGAAACTGTCTACTTTGGCTTGGAAATCTGCTGGCAGGTTATGTGACGTTGTGGTCCTCGCTCTGATAGAGAAGGGGGTTGCATTGCATGAAGCGGTAACACCAAGAAAGTCCTCCCGCAAAGTCATTTATGTTCGTCTTTTTGACAGTTACCTGGATGTGGAGACGCAACTGCACTGTTGACAAACCTCTCTCTGTAGCACGTTGCGCAAACCCCCATGTGTGAGCTTGTTCCTCTAGCTGTGACATCTAGCTTTTAGCCCGTGATTATCTTTTAGCCTGCGATTAGCTTTTTTGTTTTCTTTATTTCAGTAATGGTAATCTCCGCTTTTCTGCCCTCTTCTTGTTTTCTTGCAGTTGTGAGGTTAAAAATAACCATGTGAAATTATGTTCGTGAATATTGGTATTTCATTACCTGGACATGGAGACACAACAGCACTGTTAACAAGCCCCTCCCTGCAGCACGTTACTCAAGCACCATGTGTGAGCTTGTTCCTTTAGCTGTGGCCATCTAGCTTTTAGCCTGCGATTAGCTTTTTTTTTTGTTTTCTTCATTGCAGTAATAATAATCTCCGCTTTTCTCCTGTCCCTCATAAGTTTCTCGTTCACGCCATACTTTCTTTCTGCTGCTTGATTACCATTTTCTGCTGCATATTTCACTACTTGCAGCTTGTAATCCGCAGAATAGGATTTTCTTTTTGGGGACATTTCTTCAGTGGTGGAGGAGCAGGTACTGGTACCCAAGCCTAGAGTGCCCTCTTGTGGTTGCAAGTGTAAAAATAACAAACATGTGAAATTATGTGTTATTATGATGAACAGAATTATATTTAATAATTTCACATATAAGCCGCTGTGGAGTATACATCGCACCTTCAGCCAAAGTATGAAAAAAGTGTGACTTATAGTCCGGAAAATACGGGATATATATATATTTACAGACGCTCCCCGACTTATGTTTTTGTTTGGTTCCAGACGGCCGAACGCAAGTTGTTATTGTATGTTCTAGTGACGTATGATGATCATACTATACATTCATAAATACCATTACCGTATCTCATAAAACACCCCTAAATCAATTATTATAAACATAACATTGTAAAATAATATCAAATATATCAAATAATATCAACATTAACTTCAAATAAATTCAATTCAAGCAAAATAATTTCAAATAGATACATTTTAATCAAATTCACTCATCAAATATCAAATACAGTATCAAATATAACCTTTAACATTCTCTATGATGCGATCTTTCTGCTTGTAAATGGTCCCGATGGTTGACGGATGGTCACTTTACATGAAGCTGAGCCAAGTGACTTTACATGAGTCACTTAAAACAGCCAATCAACGCTTACAATATGTGAGGCACTCAACACTGAAAGTAGTTTACTTGCTTGTGCTTGAGACAAAGCGCGGGTTATACGGACTTCCGGTCTTTCAAGTGAGCAAGGGCGTCGTTGAATGCTCATTTAGTACTCAGCATTGATCTGAATCACCAGCAGAACGGAGAGTTCTCTTTCTTTTCTGGATTCGGGTTTTCATTCATTTTACAACTCTCTTTGCTTAACTGAGTATGCATGGTAGATTACGCCGATCCGAGCAGATAGTTAATTCATGTCTGTGTATGAGACTTGCACCCATGATAGTAGGCTTACGCTTCTGACCAACCATATTTGCTTAGGGTTACAAAAGTCCGCAAAACAGTGTAAACACAAACGTCAGCGTTCTGTGTAGGCACGTCTAAACTCAAAATTTGACAATTAAAAAAAAAAAAAAAAACGTAAAATTGAAAAAACATAAAACAAATGAACGTAAGTCAGGGAGTGTCTGTGTGTGTATATATATATATATATATATATATATATATATATATATATATATATATAATGTGGGTGAGGGGTTATTGTACGTATCATGCTCATGCCAGTCATTCAATAATCATTCAACTTATCTAGTGCTTAATTTATTCTATAGCAATGGATGCAATACCAAGAGTTATTTGATGGCTTTCCACCAATCACAAAACAAAAAATGGCTTGATTAAATATCTGTTAAATTGAGAGAGAAAGCCAATCAGATCATGTAGTTTTTCCTGTAGTATATACTGTACTATTTAATCAGTTATTCAGATCTTATCTTACGTCAAATGAAATGAATCAGAATAAAAGTAGTAGCACAAGTATGAAGGTGAATTTTATGTTTTCAATTTGAAAATATTCTAGAAAATTTGTATGTTGGCAAATTAGTTTTTACTTCTAACTTTCCCAAACTCCTCACTTTTCCACCCCCTTGTACTCAACACTCTGTCTTAGCATCTTTACCCATGTGATTATTGGCCAAGGGGCGTCTGGCCTCGAAAGCCATGATAACAAATTAAAGCTGACTGCCAGCCGTGGGATTATCGACTCCCCGTTTCGAGACGACCTCATTACTCACCGGCAGCACCTTTTAATTACTCGCCCCCCTCCGAAAACCTTTCCTGATGGATCCACCATTTTTCGGATGTGCCGTGTCAATGCGCTAATGCGTTTATTGTTCCTCTTGTGGCCGTTTATTTATGTACGCAGAGCTCTGTGGCCCTGCACGTGAGGGAGAGAGAGATTAGAGCAGAGGTCGATACTATCTCAATTAACCCGAGCTATGAAGCCCAGCATGTCAGCCATTGCTCTGTCACTGTCAGTAGCATCTATTCCACCGTTTCTTAAGTAGCTCCTGACTAGTACCGTACCGCTCTAACAGACCAGAGGATCGTTTAGGAAGCATGCCACGTGTTGCAAGGCTCATCCGTAGGGTGTAATTAATGATGTAACGGAAATAAAATCCATTATTGAGTGTATTTATAATATCGCCAGATTCTGTGATCAGTAAATCGGCAATCATTAGTATCTAAAATAATAATTTAAAAACAGGTCTTTTCCTGGCAAACCCTTTTTCGAAAGTACTGGTATTATATGTAATTAATCAAATTAATATAAGCAATGATAAGCTTATAAATAATGAACTTATAAATAATAAACATATCATCATCATCATCTTTCTCTGCTTAGTTTGGGGTCGGGTTGTGGGGGCAGCAGCCTAAACAGTGAGGTCCAGACGTCCCTCTCCCCGGCCACTTCCTACAGGTCTTTCAGGGCGGGGGGGACACACCGAGGGCTTCCCAGACCGGCCAGCGCGCACACAATCCCTCCAGTGTGTTCTAGGTTGACCCCGGTTAGACATGCCCGAAACACCACACGAGGTAGGCGTTCGGGGGCATTCTGATCAGATGCTCGAGCCATCTCAACGTGGGGGAGCAGTGGTTCTACTTCAAGCTCCTGCTGGCTGGCTGAGCTTTCACCCTATCTCAAAGTGAGAACCCCGCCACCTTGCAAAGGAAGCTCATTTCAGCCGCATGTATCCACGATCTTGTTCTTTCGGTCGCTACCCTAAGCCCGTGACCATAGGTAAAAGTTGGAATGTAGATCAACTGGTAAATTGAGAGCTTTGCCTCTCGGATCATCTCCCTGTTCACCAAGACGGACCGGTACAAGCTCCGTTTTACAGTAGAGGCTGCAGCGCTCCGCCTGTCAATCTTCTGCTCCACCCTTCCCTCACTCATGAACAAGACCGAGATACTTTAACTCCTCCACTTGGGGCAACAACTCGTTCCAGACACGGAGGGTGCATTCCATCCTTTTCCTTTAGAGAACTATTCCCTCGGACTTGGACGTGCTGATTCTCATCCTGTCTGCTTCGCACTCGACTGTGTACCGCTCCAATGAGAGGTGGAGCTCCCGGATTGATGAAGCAAAAAGGATAACGTCATTTGCAAAAAGCAGAGACAAGAACCTATGGCCACCAAACCAAAACCTCTCAACACTGTGGCTGCACCTAGAAATTCTGTCCATAAAAATTATGAACAGAATTGGAGACAAAGGACAGCTTTGGCGGACTCCAACCCTCACCAGAAACGAATTCGATCAGTTATTACCATGCAGACAAATCTCTGGCTCCAGTGATACAGAGACCGAATGGCCCATGGCAAAAGGTCCAGTACACTGTACTCCTGTAGCACAAGATGTCCCAAGGAACACAGTCGAAAGCTTTCTCTGAATCCATAAAACACATGTGGACAGATTGGACAAACTCCCATCGCCCCTCCAGGATCCTGTAGAGCGGGTCAAGAGTGCCGCGGCCAGGACGAAAACCACATTGTTCCTCCTGAATCCGAGGCTCGGCCATCAGTCAGATCCTCCTCTCCAGCTCCATTGCATAGGGTTTCCTGCTCTCTCTCTCGCTCTCTCTCTTTCTCACACACACACACACACACACACACACACACACACACACACACACACACACTCTCTCTCTCTCTCTCTCTCTCTCTTTCTTTCACACACACTCTCATTCTCACACACACTCTCTCTCTCTCTCTCTCTCTCTCTCTCTCTCTCTCTCTCTCTAACAAACACACTCTTTCACACACACGCACTCATTCTCTCTCACACACTCACTTGCTCTCTCTTGCTCAGACACACATGCACTCTCTCTCGCTCTCTCTCTTTCTCACACACACACACACACACACACACTCACTCACATGTGTCCTCTCTCTCTTTTACACGCGTACACACTCGCTCTCACACATTCTCTCTCACAGTCACAAACTCTCTCTCTCTCTCCCACTCTCGCACACACACAATCGCTCTCACAGATTCTCTCTCATAGTCACAAACTCACTCTCTCACCTGTTCACTCACACACACACACACACACACTCTCTTGCTCACACACACACACACTCTCTCTCTCTCTATCTCTCTCACACACACATTCCTAATATCTCTCTCTCTCTCTCTCTCTCTCTCTCTCTCTCTCTCTCTCTCTCTCATATGTTACTCTTTCACCTCTGAGTGTGTGTTTCCTGTGACAGTAGGTGATTGTGCTTGGTAATGGTGGTAGGACTGTGAGTACTCAGATCTGTGTTGTATGTAGTTTGCTGCCCGTCATCACTTTCCCAGGCAGTTGAATTGATGAAACTTTTAGAGGTTCAAATGAATAAAAATGCAAATTGACACTGGAGGTGTTGGATTTGTTTTTTCCCCCCTGATAACAAGTTTAGCCGAACTTTGAATGCTTGGTACATTTATTAAACCACCTGTCACAACTAAGAGAAATGCAAATTTGTTTTTGAACGTGGATTCATTGATCAGGAAGATGACTGCCCCAAACATTCATCTAAATTATGTGAAGATTATTGAAGCATCTGGAACATGGGAAATGATGGACGTGCCAGACCAGAGTAGTGGAATACACTCGAACGGATCTGAGTTTTAATTGTGTAAGAAATTGATCACACAAAAGTTTCCTCCTCTGATGGTCTTCAGGAAGAGCTACAAATAATTTGGAACTCGGTGCTACAGAGACTGTTTAGGATCGTACTGAGTTATCACCACACGGCCATATTTCCCGTCTTTTGGACAGTTTACAGTAGGCCCCTGTTTTTCACGGGGGGATCGGTTCCGGTCCTTCACACTGATCAAGAAATTGCGCGAGTTATTTACCCGGAGGTAAAACCCTATGTGTGATATTACATGCGCTAAAGTATGCTTCTTATACACATTCTATAGACATCTTCTACACATTCTACACATTACATACACATTCTATCTTGCTCATTAATACAGTAATAATGCAGTAATAATATAGTAATGATTAAGAAAAAAAACTTTTTAATTTTGTACTGTGATATTTATTGATAATAAAAGATATAAACAGTATACAGTGTGTATGTATATATGTGTGTGTGTGTGTGTGTGTGTGTGTATATATATATATATATATATATATATATATATATATATATATATATACACACAGGGAGTCCTCGGTTTACACCGGTCCTGACTTACACCGTTTGGTGGTTACAAACGCGTCCCCATAAAAATATAAAAAATAATATTACGCGTCATTACGTCTTTCGCGGTTACTTAAACAAACGCGAACTAGTTTCGGGCGCGCGAGGCGGAAGAATACGCTGTGTTGTGGTTGTGGGCTGAGGAAGACGGCGTCGCTTCCCTTCACTCAGTCTTGGTACTGTAATATTATGCGTCATTCCGTCTTACGCGGTTAACAAACGCGAACTAGTTTCTGGCGCACGAGATGCAGCAAGTGTTGGCAACTTTTCAGGCTCAGGATCCCAACTTGGAAAGGTTCACTAGGGTTTCCAGAGGCATCATTCATGGATTTGATGCAATGCTACAAGGAGATCTTGGATGAGAAAAGGTTGCTCTCTGTCCAGTCTAACCTGGAGTAGTATTTTAAGAAGGTAGAGAGGCCTGCAACAGATCCTGTACCCTCTACCTCAGCTGCATCTACTACTCCAGGCTCACCTGCCCCAGCTTCTCCAGCACAATAAGCCCGTCTCTCCATCCCGCACTGTCTTTCATTCTTGTGGTAAGGAATTGTTTTCTCTTTTTTTAATACTTTTTTATGTCATTAACTGTTACATTTTATTATAGCACTGTACGTACAGTACTTTTCAATATATTTTGTTATGTTCCAACTTGCACTGAAATTCGGGTTACATCGCGTCTTAAAACGGATCAGCGTCGTAAACCGAGGACTCCCTATATATATATTCACTGTGTAATGGCACCCTACTGAAGCACAACATTTTCCTTCCTGTATCATATCAAGCAGTTCTACTTCTTCATGCAGCGTCATTAGCTTTTTCTCGCGCTTAGGCTCCTTACCAGAAGCCTGAGAAGATGCACGGTGTTTGGGTGACATCATAGAGCAGGGGTCTGAGAACCTATGGCTCGCGAGCCAGATGTGGCTCCTTTGAGGACTGTATCTGGCTCTCAGATAAATCAGGTGGCCTTTCTTAACAGAATAACGAATACATAACTTCACTGTCATTTAAATAAAAATACAAAAAAGCCATCAAATAAAACAAAAACATATGAATAAATCTAATGCATTTAAATCCATACAATG
>CM045730.1:11207500-11210000 GCA_024760905.1 Plotosus lineatus | reverse complement strand
TGAGATTAGGCAGGGGGAAAAAAACCCCGCCACGCCGGTACTCGGCGTTACCCGAGTACGATAGCAGTAATGCTGGTATTTGGACATAAAGCTTGCATTCCGCTATTATTTTTTTAATTACATTAAGTTATAATATGTTATGTTATTTCCTCATGCACATGGAGTCAGATCAATAGAGACAGAGATTAGAAGTCTTCCAAGTCATCACATGAACTTCTCTTATCTACGTCGCCTTAGAACAGCCGTCACAATAACAAACATGGCGGCAGCCATTCGCAGCGTGAGTATCGTGTTCATTACAGAGCAGAGGTCATTACATTTAAGAAAGCTGTATCAGCGCAACTTTAAATTCAAGAAGATTAATCCGAGGTCTCAGGACCTCGGTCTCATCTGAGACGAGGTTTCATCTGTAGCAGTGCTTTATCCCGGTGATGAACGTGAGACTCTCATTAAGCCACTTGAGCATGTTGAGATGTTTATGGAAGGTTCAAAGCCTGAGTCAAGAAATAAAGCATAAAACAACAGTAACTCTGTCCTTTACACAAAAAGCATCATGGTAGATTCAGCTCCATAATAGGCAATGGGAGGTAGCTGCGTCATCCCTCCTAGCCAATGGGATCCCTGTCCAAGATGGCGTCAGGTAGACCTGTCCAAGATGGCGCTCGAGTGAAGGCGACCTGAACGACAGCTCAGTTGTTAGCCAATGGGAGGCCAGCGGGGTGGGATGTTTGAATGTCATTGATGGGAGAGCAGCTCGTGCATTGTTTGAATGTTTGAATGGCACGTTTGAATTTTTAAGATGGCGCTTTCGTAAGGTGAACTTGTTTCGTATACAGAGACAAAAATTTTAAGAAAATGTGTTTCATAACCTGCATTTTTCGTTTGGTGAGACTTTTGTAAAGTGAGGTACTGCTGTATTTTTATCTGAAAGGTCGTCTCTTGTACGTAATCTGCTGCTTTAGTTCTTTGTTAGCCTCCTGTACTCACATTTTTATTTAACGTTTCATTTTGTGATGGAAAACTAAAGTGTTTTTTGTACTTACTAATATACAAATCATAAAATAAAAATCTACTGCTAAGTTTATACTTAAAAATAGGGTGGCTAAAACATTAGCGCAGTGCAGTGTGTGTCTGTGTGTGTGTGTGTGTGTGTGTGTGTGTGTGTGTGTGTGTGTGTGTGTGTTTGTCTATATATTTTTGAGGGGGGTTTACTGTATTAATCCCATAAGGGAACTTATTTCCTCTGCATTTAACCCATCCAAAATGAACACACACTGTGAATTCCCAGAGAGCAGTTGGGGGGGTAAGGTGTTTGCTCAGTGGCATTTTAGTCATTTATGTGGACGAAGTGCTGCTCACTCCCCCACTGCCACACATTTTTTCCTGCCAGTTCAGGACTCGAACCAATGAAATTTTGGTCCCAAAGTCGCTTCTCTAGCCATTAGACTACTGCTGCTCCCAAATACAGTTCCAGTGTCATAGTTTGGTCACTCTTTATTTGGCATATTTGTACAACTTGTGTGTGTGTGTGTGTGTGTGTGTGTGTGTGTGTGTGTGTGTAAAAACAAACACATGCATATGCTGAATAAAATGTGATGAAGCTATGGCACTGGACCCGTATTTGAACATTGTGTTCTATATATTTTTAAAGGTTTATTAAGCCGTTTGTTTTTAATTTCACATGTTTTCTATTGTGATGCGTCTTTAGTGGAATATGAAATGTTAAGGTGCATGTCAGAGAAAAATACTTTATTTAGGAAACTAAATATAGTATTATACTTCAGCTTTGTATTAAAATGCATATTTTTAATGGGTATGTTTATTTGCTTTTCTGTACATAGGGCTCTCCTGGATTATATACGTTTATCGAACACTTTAATAGGGACCGCCATACCCCTGCTCTGTCATATCATTGTCCACTCACCTACTCATGTAGAAACAGTGCTGCACATAAAACGTTGAAGGTTAAAGCCAAGCACTTCAGTTTATGTTGACCTCAAACACTAGAATATCAATACTGAGTTTTCTGGAAATGTGGGGCTGGATTGTGTGTTTCAGAAACGGTTCATTTTGAGTTTTCTGTAAAACCGTTTCTGGAGTTGAAGTCAGTGATAAGCAGTAGTCCTGAGGGTAGAAACACAACTGTATCACCATGATAGGAAAGTACAGTAGCACAGATAACGCACGTTTACAACTGTATTGAGCAGTAAACCACCTCTGAACGCACAATACATAAAATCCTAAGCCTATAACAGCAAACGACCATGCCAGGCTCCCCTGTCACAGGAAACTGGGGCTGAAGCAGACAGTGGCTATTTCAAGATTGTTTGATTGTCACGTTTTCTGTGTTCCAGATGTTTCTGTTCCGTTGTATGTGATGACTGCATGTTGAAGTGGCAGTGTTTTTATTTTGGCAATAGGGGAAGATTTCGTGGTGGATGGCATGTGTTTCAAGCTGCTTTGTGTGTATGTGAGAGAGAAGGAGAAAGCACATGACAGC
>CM045730.1:11192500-11202500 GCA_024760905.1 Plotosus lineatus | reverse complement strand
CCACACACGCCCTGACCAGACCTGACCAGACTGATGCAGTAGATGAACATGTGACATCATACCCATGTGGCCCATTGCCTCCAGAGTGGCTGATTTTGAGTGCAATGCAGGCCAGAACTCAGTCAGAATGAATCCGCCCGTAATAAAAATCCCTAAGTTTAATTATCTGTGTCTATCCAAGGGCAGCAAACGACTAGGCTGGAGAACATAATTGATTTCAGACCCCTGTTTTTTTTCCCTCCCTCTCAAGAAGAGGCGAAAACTCTCTTTTGGAATGATGTCGTCGTTCCTTTGTGGTATTTTGTTAATCATTTTCTAAAAAATGGTGTGTTTTGTGCCGTGCGGGTCCAGATAGGAGGATGCTCAAGCTGACAGCTTCCTGGAGCATGAGATGACGGTGTTGACCAGGACCGACTGTGTCGGTGGGTCGTCCTTGTGTTGAGCTCGGCTTTAGAGTTGGCTGGGAAGAAAGTTCCCATTCTCTGATGTGTGTAAATGGGTTTTATTTAATTACTGCACAAAGATGAATGTGTGTGTGTGTGTGTGTGTGTGTGTGTGTGTGTGTGTGTGTGTGAGCAGGTGAGTGTTCACCACTGTCTGTTTGACAGATTCGTCCTGTCAGAGTTCATTACCTGTGAGTCGGTGGGCTCTAATGAGCTGAATTAGTGGTATAATTAGCCTAAAAGAAAAGAGCACTGGCGTTGAGCTGGAGCAGACTCCTCTCTTTGGCCATGCTGGGATTAATGGTTCCCCCCCACCCCTCCATGCCCTCCCATACATCTTCCCTCTCTAACTCGCACCTTTTTCCATTCCTATATCTGAATCAAGGGATATCGATGTTATACACTCGAAAAATCCAACGCCAATGTTATTGATGTAGCTGTGGTACCGCCATCACAGCTGGTTACGGTGTACGGTTCCTGACCCAGGGCTACGATTTGCCCTCCGAAGGAATCTTGTTTCAGTCGGAACTGGTCAGATGTGTGCCACACGGTGCTGTATTGAAAAAAAATGTAATACTCCTGACATCCAGCCTGTGGTACTGTGTGCAAATGGAACTGTTTCGTTTTTCACTCTAATTAAATTTAATTCAGTTCGGTTTTATTTGTGTTGCAGTTTATATAATTAACATTCTCACAAAGCTGCTTTACATGATTTATTATTTTAAACCTTTCACTATAAACCCAGTATATGCTCAATGAACAATCCCATACAGACGATGGGAAGAAAAACTCCAACAGTTGACATGAGCAAGAAACCTTGAGACTCAAAAGGGAAACCCCAATACTCATTTGAGTGAAACCAGAGTTAAAATACAAAAAAAAAAACAATGTAGCACAAACTTCTGTATAGTTTTCCATGAAGTCTAATTGGTTATTTTAGAACTGTAATGGGAATTGTAGTCCTAAGTCATTTCAGTTAAAGAGCTTATATCGCCATCAGGGAAGACTCATCTTCACAGTTTCTGTGTGTATTTAGGTCCATAAGGATCATCAGCAGCAGGAGTCATGGACTTGTAACATAAGAACTGTACAACAAGGAGTATTGCACTTCAGCATGGGTCACAGGATTGAGAGAGCATAAGGAGAATCAGGATAACCAGGAAGAAGTAGCATGTGTACCTCGACAACCACAACATAGGAGGGGGGCTCACAGCATGACGTCACAACTCAAAAGCAAGAAGCAGAAGGAAGAGAGGCTAGAGGTCACCCAGTGATATAAGGCAATCAGCCATTCCGCCATCAATATAGAGTCAACAGATTTACTGGTTTTTACTCGATAAAGGCAAACACCTAGCTATAGTTTTTACGTCTTAACGGTGCTTCTTTAGCTTCAGAAGAGTTGAGGCATCCTCGAAGCCATTTATTGTGAGTTTACATCGGAGTCAGTGTGTTTTAAGTAATATACAGTATGTGTGTTTTAGAATAGAGTGGCCTTTGTTGGCGTACGTGTGTGTGTGTGGATTATGAGCAGCAGCCGGGGGGCTGTCCGGTCACGGACGGGTGCTCGCATGGATGCCTGTCAGTGTTGGGTAAACAGCCGCCGGCTTTGAGCAGGACAGGAAACACTGGCGAGTGTGTAAACACTAACTTCCAAAGCATTCAGCCAGGGAGAACTCACAACACACACACACACACACACACACACACACACACAGGAAACTGTCTTGACGGGGACCGACACTAGTTCCTATTAATCCGTGCTGCATTCCACCCCTCAGTTTCTAACAGAGATCAGGCAACAGTGCGTCTCCCGCGACCCCTCGTCCTACAGCAGTAAGCCCTAATTAAGCTGTCACTCAAAACTCCTTGGCTTTTTCGACTTTTCTTAAAAATCCTTCCACAAAGAGCCTCCACTTTACTTGCAATTAAACAGGGCCTTTTTGATTTAAGAATATTTTGAGGGAAATTTTTTACTTTAAAAAAATGGCAAAGAGTTTGTCTATACTTAAAGTAATTCCAAGAGATACATGTCTCTCGCTGTCTCTCTCTTTAGTAATATTCCTCCATTCAGTTTCTGAGGGTAAACAGATACACGTAGAATAACATTGTGAGCCGCTGCTCTTTAGGATTACCACCTACTAGTCCTTCTCAAAAAATTAGCATATTGTGATAAAGTTCATTATTTTCTGTAATGTACTGATAAAAATTAAACTTTCATATATTTTAGATTCATTGCACACCAACTGAAATATTTCAGGTCTTTTATTGTTTTAATACTGATGATTTTGGCATACAGCTCATGAAAACCCAAAATTTCTATCTCAAAAAATTAGCATATCATGTTCAGGTAGTCTAAACGAGCTATTAATCTAATCATCTGAATCAACCAATTAACTCTAAACACCTGCAAAAGATTCCTGAGGCTTTTAAAAACTCCCAGCCTGGTTCATTACTCAAAACCGTAATCATGGGTAAGACTGCCGACCTGACTGCTGTCCAGAAGGCCATCATTGACACCCTCAAGCAAGAGAAAGAAATCCCTGAGCGAATAGGCTGTTCCCAGAGTGCTGTATCAAGCCACCTCAGTGGGCCGTCTGTGGGAAGGAAAAAGTGAAAGAAGGGCCGGTTCCAGACCTTGGGGGATCTGTGGAAGCAGTGGACTGAGTCTGGACTAGAAACATCCAGAGCCACCGTGCACAGGCGTGTGCAGGAAATGGGCTACAGGTGCCGCATTTCCCAGGTCAACTTTTGAACCGGAAATAGCGGCAGAAGAAAGTACTTTTTTCGAATGAAAGCAAATTTTGCATGTCATTCGGAAATCAAGGTGCCAGAGTCTGGAGGAAGACTGGGGAGAAGGAAAAGCCATGTCAGCTGCTGGTGTTGGTCCACTGTGTTTTATCAAGGGCAGGGTCAATGCAGCTAGCTATCAGGAGATTTTGGAGCACTTCATGCTTCCATCTGCTGAAAAGCTTTATGGAGATGAAGATTTCATTTTTCAGCACGACCTGGCACCTGCTCACAGTGCCAAAACCACTGCTATTACTGTGCTCAATTGGCCTGCCAACTCTCCTGACCTGAAGCCCATAGAGAATCTGTGGGATATTGTGAAGAGAAAGTTGAGAGACACCAGACCCAACACTGTGGATGAGCTTAAGGCCGCTATCGAAGCATCCTGGGCCTCCGTAACACCTCAGCAGTGCCACAGGCTGATTGCCTCCATGCCACGCCGCATTGAAGCAGTCATTTCTGCAAAAGGATTCCCGACCAAGTATTGAGTGCATAACTGAAAAAATTTGAAGGTTGACTTTTTTTGTATTAAAAACACTTTTTTTTTTTATTGGTCGGATGAAATATGCTAATTTTTTGAGATAGGAATTTTGGTTTTTCTTTACTTTTTTGCCAAAATTATCAATATTAAAAAAATAAAAGGCTTGAACTACTTCAGTTGTGTGTAACTAATCTAAAATATATGAAAGTCTAATGTTTGTTAGTACATTACAGAAAATAATGAACTTTATCACAATATGCTAATTTTTTGAGAAGGACTAGTATAACCGGTTTGCGGTTGCCAGTTATACCTTTTTAATCTCATTTTTGTTCTTATATGATGAAATAGTATGTCACAGTGTATTCTCTCACTCATTTGCAAAAGCACTCAATTCTACTAGGGTTGTGGAAAGACTAGAGCCTATCTCAGCCAACACTGGCTGAAGGCAGGGTACACCCTGAACTGCTCGCCAGACCATTGTAGGATTATCATATACAAATACCATTTATATTTGTACTTTGTCACCATTTGGACCAGTCACCTATGTGCTTTTCTTTGAACTCTCGGTGGAAACCGGAGTACCCAGAGAAAACCCACACAAGCACAGGGAGAGAGAGCTCCATACAGAAACACTATCACCGAGTCTGGGACCTGAACCCTGGATTTTCTTGCTGTGAGGTGGTCATGCTAAAGACTAGCACTAATGCAACTCGGTGTACCGCCCCAACTGTCTGCAGCACATGATTTGTTTTGTGTGTGTGTGTGTGTGTGTGTGTGTGTGGATGCTGTAGGGGCATTTCACACCCAGGACTTACTGCGTTTAGACATCGTAGGTGGTCGTGATAGATCTGGCTGGCATGGTCTGGAGGCTTGAATTAGATTTGCAAAGAAGTCTGCCTTTCGCTATTAGTGTGTCCTTGTCTGCCCCCTTCTTGGTCCTATCACTGTTTGCTGTAGGTGGTGTGTGTGTGTGTGTGTGTGTGTGTGTGTGTTAGACTGGTTACAAGCACCTAATTCTTTAATGGTGGTAGTAGGTATGTACACAGCCATGAGACGTGATCCAAGTAACAGCACGCTGATTACCGTGACGATGAGGAGCAACAAGTACACACACACACACACACACACACACACACACAGATGTGATGAGAAAAGCACTGAGTAGCTAATTAGTCCAATTATCATCTCCCCAATGTGAGGACATGCTCCCCAAAGAGCTAATGGTTGCTGTGTGTGTGTGTGTGTGTGTGTGTGTGTGTGTGTGTGTGTGTGTGTGTGTGTGCACTCAATGCTGACTGATTACTCTGTGTAATTTTTCCCACATGTACCAAACATGCCAAGCTTGACCCAGTGTACGTAGAGTAGTAAAAACTGGAAGCAGAGTCCCTTTACTGGGAAAGTGTGTATCCAGTGTGTATCCATACACGGACAGCATGTCTCGCAGCAAGGTCTTGGGTTCAAGCTCAGCAAGGCCATTTCTGTGTGGAGTTGGCATGCTCTCCCAGGGGTTTCCTCATAGTATGCCGGTTTCCTCCCACAGTCTAAAGACATGCAGATGGTATAATTTCTATTATGCTTCAGAATCGGGTTTTGTTGATAATTGGTACAACCTGAAGAAAAACATTTCTCGTGCTGTTCTTACCGAGTTTTTGTTTTTGGACGGGGGGGATCAAGATGTCGTGTGCGGGGTGGTCTTGTCTCAGTCTGTGGTTGATTCCCTCACAGGTTGGTTCTGTTTGTCAATACACTGCTGATCCTTGTGCGTAGTCAGCTGGGAGACTTTATCCTGCAGACACTCTGAAGGAATCAGAATCCTTACACGTGGCCCTGGGCGGCCAGCTGCCAAGTAAGAAATGCAGACCAGAATTGATTGCTTTATTCTAAAACCTGTTGGAATTGTGGACCGACTCTGTTGGGGGGGGGGGGGGGGTAATGGGTCCATGATGGTTTAAAGATACAACAGCCAAGGTTCCAGATGTGTTTCTACCCACGGTTGTAGGAGTCACTGCTCGGTACTCATTTAGGTCGTCTTTGGAGCAGGAACTGTGATACTGCTGATAGTTTAAACACAGAGATCCAGAGACTGATCAGAAATATCTGTGAAGAGAGAAGACCGCATCTGGACCAGGAGCTTTTCTTTTATTCTGTCTTCAATGTTTCCGTAAACTAAAATATACACTAATGTTGCAGCAGTTTTATAATTGCTAATTTTCTTTGTGTGTTTCTAAATAGCAATCACTCATAGATTACCCGCTGCACCTCAGCTGTTTTACAGTTAGAGACAGCAACAGAACGCCATTAAAAGCCAACGTCTCAGAGTGATAAACTCAAAACGGCTAAGGACAAGAAGTGGAATAGCATGGATGAAGAAGCTGAAATACTTTTTGTCTGTGAGAAAAATCAATAACCGAGGTCCTTGTGCTACGAGGCAAATATCAGCAACATCTTGTGAGCGCTGTGCTGTTACTGTAATTAATTTCTCTGTATACAGCGAGCATCCACCCAGACCAGAGCATCATTCTCTATCTACCAATAATCTCTCTCTCTCTCTCTCTCTCTTTCTCTCTCACACACACACAGGCTCATTGTGTGGATTTTGTAGACAGTGTGTATTGTCTAAGCGTGTCATTTATCCTCTAACACCTGTCTTTATAAATCCAGATTCATGTCTCTGCTCTCTTCATGTCCATGACATGCCTGACTGCATCAATTTATGTTCAACTGTGTGTGTGTGTGTGTTGAAATGATTCATCAAATCAATAAGCTAATATGCACTATTGCGCACATTTTCTTTTCTTGAATTTCAGTGAAATTCTATTTTACGCTTTTCATGTGCACCCCCTCCTTTTTTGCTGATTTTAGCCTCACCCTTGGCAACCTTACTAACCGGGGAAGGCATGCGTTTCAGGGTTCACTCAAGTGCTCTCTATTTCCTCCAACCACACAGAGACCCTGCCGAGCCTCTTCCTCTCCCCCGTCCACCTCCTCCTTTCCCTTCCCACTACGCCCTTTCTCTTTTCCCATCTCCACCCCTGCTCCCAGGATGCTTTGTGCTGAGGCTGTGGCCCGTGCACCTACCGTCCGGCCCTCTCACTCACCAGAGGTTAACAGCACACACATTTAATACAATTCCTCAATGTTCCCATAGCTGCTGCTGCTATAGTGTCTGAACTCAACCGTCCCCATATCCGTCCATCCACTTTTTCCAGTTTGGTCCTTTTTTTTTTTTTTTTTTTTTTTTAATTATTATTATTTTTTTTTTGAATAAATAAGCCCCATTTGGATGTTGAGCTCTGAGTTTTCCCCCCATATGATGAACTATTGAGATTGTATAAATAATAGTGTATTATGACAGTGAGAGTGTGTTACTGAGTCTCGTGCAACTGAGGACCTGAAATCATTGAGCATAAAGAGTTCTTGTTTATCTGCATGGGGGGCTTTTCTTTGATTAAAAATAATGTCAGTAAACCATTGATCCTCGTGGCTATTGATCTGCGCTTGTCCTTTTAGCTCCTTTGTAGAATGTTATCTCCTCTAGGCCATGACGTACATCCACAGCTAATTTGTTATCAATTAGCGGCCTGTTAAATTACAAATCTAACATGGAAGGGCAAAATTCGCACTTTCCTCATCAACAACAGTGCCACCTAATTCGGATTTAAATGTTCTTGCATGAAAGATTTGGGAAATAGAAGCACACAGAGTCCTTTTGTTTATAAACCATGAGATCATAGATGTGCAGTCTTTGCGCCTCACAGCAATAAGGGATTTGAATTCGGGGCTTAACACAATTACCCAGAATACAGTGCTGCTTGACATACTAAACTGAACTAAATGTGCATAACAGTGGAGTGGTGTCAGGGAACTTGATCACATCAACACGATAAACATTATACGCTGTAAAGAACCTCCGGCTCTATAGAATTCTACCCAACCATGGAGCACCGCTTTAAGTTCTAAACCAAGGAGTTCACAGTGTATTGGATATCTGCAGCTATCTCCTTGGCCTCAGAGAGGAAGTAGAAGCTGGAGGGGGTTTCTCCGCACTCGGTTTTCTGAGATGAGGCCTCCCGATGGGCAGCTGTGCTTCAGGGGATAGCTCAATATCCTCTCCTCTGGGGCTCGATGCACTCCCCGAAACCCTCACGTAGGAACTGGGCCTGAACTAATCCCAGCTAGGCCTGAATGGAGTTGTTTACACTGTGGGGATTAACACAGATTAGTGCTATCATAGCACAGGATTAGCAACAGAGCTAAAAACATGCAACTGATACAAACCCCCCCCCCCCCCCCCCACACACACACACACACACACACACACACACACACACACCCTTCTGGGCCAGGATGGGGCTTGGTTGACATTTCTCTCAAACTGTATAAACACATACAGAGCCCCTTCAATAGATTGCTTCCAGTTCCTGCTTTCTCTTCCACACACATCCTGTTTCATTTTTCACACACCAGCTGCCCCTCCCTCTCTCCATCCCCTAAACATGTGGAACATTTTTGAGTTCAGCTAGTAGTAGCCAATAGCAATCTACACAAGCCCCTGAACTCTTAAATGTCATTCAGAGAACTTTTAAATGCCGATCAGAACGAGAGCCGAGTCGGAATAGTACTGCAGTCTGAACATGTGATGTTTCTGATTTATTTTTTTAACTTCCTCCTGACCTAATACCGATGTTGTCTGTGTATGTGTGTTCAGGGAGGAGCGGGAACGTTGGATCCGGGCCAAGTACGAGCAGAAGTTGTTTGTGGCGTCTCTGCCGTGTATTGAGTTGACTCTGGGACAACAGTTGCTCCGTGCTACCGCTGAAGAGGACCTGCGCTTAGTGGTGCTGCTACTCGCACATGGTTCACGGGACGAGGTGAACGAGACATGTGGTGAAGGAGACGGACGCACGGCACTTCATCTGGCCTGCCGCAAGGGTAGTGTGGTGATCACACAGCTTCTCATCTGGGTATGGACACGCACACACACATGCTCGTACTTTCCTCCTCCCTGCAATCCTCCCTGCAATCCTTTTTTGGGCCAGTAGTGTTTGTTTACCTGAATATTGACTGCACCTGTGTGTGTGTGTGTGAGACCAGACCAAGACATATCCCATCCTTGGAACAAAGAATCTCTCGGGGTCATAATGAAAGTTTTTACGCCTCTTTTAATGTTTTTTTTTTACTGTACTGTTAGTACTGTTATATTTTATTTCTTTCATTTTTACACCTTGTAACATATAATGTTCTGGGACTGCACCTGCTGAAAATTAATGGCGTATGGCACAGCCATGCACATCCAGCACATCTGGCAAACCAGTGTGCTGTATTGCATGCATGCTGTCAACATCTGGATCTGTGTTCTGCACGCTTTTGTGACAACAGCCTCATTTTAAATTTTATTATAGAAAAGAGAGTGACAAAAAGGGCCAGCTGTAGCCTAATGGCTAGAGAAGCGGATTTGGAACCGAAAGGTCGCTGGTTCGATTCCTGTAGATGTGTGGTGGGGGAGTGAACAGCATCCTCTCGTCCTCCATATAAATGGCTGTAGTGCTCTTGAGCAAGACACTTAAACGGGCGACCCCCAATGCGTGTGGCAGCCCACTGCTCTGTGTGTATGTGTTCACTTTAGATGGCTTAAATACAGCGGAAATAATTTCTCTTCTGGGATTTAATACAGTGTAGCAAAATCTTTAAAAAAAACTTTTTTGTATTTATGAAGTCACATAGTGTACTGGATTATTCCTTGCTCCTGCAGCTGCTGCACGTGGCCGAACTGCACACCACTCATTCACAGAAGGAGCCATCCCAGAACTTTTGATCACATTATATGTTATTGTTTATAATGTTGTTGACAGCTGCAACAAGACATACATTTAGTGTGTGTGTGTGTGTGTGTGTGTGTGTGTGTGTGTGTGTGCATGGGCAGAGGTGGCTCAGTGGTTAAAGCTCGTAGCTCGCAAAGCGGTGAATGGTGATGGATGTACTACAGTTTTTCTTGTTCATGCTCAGTTCTGTTTGTCCCAAGAATCAGTCAGTAGCTGAGGATCAGTACCAGTGCGACAGAACCCTCATCTATGGCTGCCACCCTGACCCCAATAGACCTGACCACGGGTGGTGGGTCCATGGGAGGGTAGCCCATGTGTTTTTTCAGGCTGAGCCCAGACATGCTCCACGGGGAGAAGCCCAACCACCAGGCACTCACGTTTACCCCATATGAATTTGGCCTAACACGCTCGGAGGGAAATTGTGATCCGCCTCTTTTTATACGAATGTGCTCACAGTCGCACATGGA
>CM045730.1:11182500-11187500 GCA_024760905.1 Plotosus lineatus | reverse complement strand
TCTTCAAGTGCCCATCTAGGTCCATCTGGGTCATCAGCAGGAGCACGGGGCTTCCGAGATGTGAGCACCAGCCAGTAGCGGCACAAGAGGACAGACCACAGAACTCGGAAAGCAGGAAGATCAGGATCACAAGAAGCAGCATGTGTATCTCAGCAAAAGCACAGAGAGAGGTTGTTAAGTATACTCAACAGTGTAATGGTAAAGAAGAGAGCTTATCAGTACTGAGTGCAACCAGGGACTCTGGCACGACTGACTGTCATCATAACCAACCGAGAGAACAAGAAGACTGAGGTGAGGAAACCCTGTAACGTGAGGCAATCAACCACTGTGCATATTGTCTTATATTGAACAGTTGTACAGTGAAGGTAATTGTTTAAGTATAAACTATACAGGAACAGAAGAAAAAAGGCACACCAAAAAAAAAAATATATATATATATATATATATATATATATATATATATATATATATATATATATATATATGTGTGTGTGTGTGTATATATATATATATATATATATATATATGTGTGTATATAGGGGGCAGTGGTGGTCTAGTGGTATAGGGCGCTGGATCGCTGATCCAAAGGTTGGGAGTCCCACTCTCCACAAGGTTGTCACTGTCCCCCCAGTGCAGCTAACTGGGTTATCAAAGGCGGGCCATGTCTCTCACTGTCTATGGTGAGAGGCATGTAAAAGAACCATTGCTGACTTTCGTAAAGAGTAGCTGCAAAGTCGTCAGCGTGTTTCTGTCCCTTGCTAAAAGGGTTGTGACAGGAAGGGCATCCGACGTAAAAACCTCTGCCAAATCAAACGTGCGAATCAGATGATTCGCTGTGACGACTCCCGAGTAAAAGGGAAAAAGTCGAAAGGAAGACAGAATGTATATATATGTGTGTATATATATATATATATATATATATATATATATAATGTGTGTGTGTGTGTTTTAAATCCTGAGTGCAGGTGAACTTGAATACACATATGCAGATGTTCTTTCCCCCACCCCCATTTTCTCACTAATTTAGTCATATCCAATTCCCACCCATCACGTAGTACCTTCCCTGCCACATGACCACCACCAACCAGGGGAGCACATGCCTCTGCTATGACATACAATGCTAGCCACCCTTTTCACCACATCTTTTCGAACTTTGTGGCACATGCACGTTGGAGGCGGTGTAACACACTCAGAGGAAAAGTGTTATTCACCCACTTGTTTGAATGAGCTCACAGATGCTCATGATTGGCAGGTGACCGCTGTGAGTGACAAGAAAGTGAGAGCGCAGCCAATTAGCTCCCATGGGCTCCCGATCACAGGTGGCTGTGCCATTAACCCAGATTCAGACTTGAGAGCTCTGTAATAATAGTCACGTACTCTGTCGATGTGGCACTCGGAGCCCATGAGCAGGTGTTGTACTAAAGTCTCTTTCAGAGTTTCTTATATAAGACAGAAACATAAAGGAAAAACGAACTAAAAGTGGATTTCTATAGTTCGTGGCTAACAACATCTGTTCAGTCTCAGAAATAAAAGTAATGAAATGAAAGTGAACTGACACAAAAAAAATGTGTTCCATGAGATGATGATCATGAATGTCTATTGTTTTAATTCAAACATTATCCACTCAAAATAAGTATTTTCAATCATGCAATAACAGACCAATCAGATCATGGTGTTGCTGAGTAGCGTTTAGTTATAGATGAAGTATAATTGTGTTCAGAATTAAAAATTAACAAATATTTGTCACTACACACCTGCCACGAAGTAAAGTGTTTCTGATAAACTCGCACTAAGTTCTGTTTCTCCAGTACAAATCTTCCTGACATTAATTTGGTTCCATCTTGGCGCAAAAGCCACGATCCACAAAGTGCTTACAAATGTCAAAAAGGATCTCACTGTTGGAATTTTGTGTCTTTGAGTCAGATATATAAAATACTTTCCAAGACATTAACTATACCATGGAACACAGTGAAAGAACCAGGGAGGAGATCTGCTACATCACAAAGAACTGGACGTTCTTCCAACACTGGTGGCGGTCTCCTGCTGCCAACATTAAAGGAGTCACAGGAATTTCTGGTGAGTACTTGTGTTCTGTATGTGGCGCTCATATACTGTATATTTTTAGCTCCCCCCATTGAGAGCTATAGGAATGAGTTCCGTCCTTCCATCTGTCTGTCACACTTTAGTTTTCGGACTTTTACCTTCCATTTGCTGAAGCTGGGACTTTCAAACTTGCTATGCTTGTTCATACTTTCAAGTTCCTTTTTGGCATTATATATTATATTTAACAGCATGCAAGCACACCTAATGTTTTTTTTAATTATCAAGTCTACCTAAAGCATGTAGAGGAAGTGTAGTCTGGTCTGCTGAGACAATGTTGAGGTCAATGTTGAAGGAAGTCCATATCGACATTGAAACATGGTGGTGGTAGCGTCATAATTTAATGCTATTTTTCTTCAGCTGAGGTTTTATTAAAAGGAATTATGGACCACCTTTAAAATCCCAGTTAGTTTTGAGACTAAACCTTCAGGGATGTCTGGACTTCACTGCTTAGGCTGCTGCCCACACTGCCCAACCCCGGATTTGGCGGAGGATGATGATGGTGACGACTAAACCTTCAGGTTTCTCCTAGAATGCCAAAGATATTTCATCCTTTAGCACAACGACTCAAATCATCCGATATACAGCTTTAACGATTAAAATTTAAGGGGTATCTTTTGGAAATTAAATTAAATTATCCATAATGTCTTTCTGAAACCGTTTGTTTACTCCTGTACGCGAGTGTTAAAGACCTCAGTACTACTAGTAACATCACCATATTTCTTTTTTTTTTTTTTTAAATTTCTCTTGAAATCGTTCCTTCCGTTTCTTTATACCCGATCTATGACTTTTCCACTTTCTACCAATCAGTGTTGCGCTGACAACTTTTGCATGTACCCGATTGTTCCTTCAGTCTCGCCGTCTGGTTATTGTTGTGATTATCTCTGCCATTTGAAGGGGAGCTTACGTGTTCACCAGCATCTGTCCTTGTTGTTGTTGACTCTTCGCGGAATTATGCAACACTACTGAACTGATTTTCACCAAACATGGTGGAGGGGTGTGGCCTGGAAAGAACCCATTATATATTGGAGGTAATGTGTGCGTAGGATTGTGTTTAAAAAAAATAATTAAATAAATCCCAAAATCCTGAAAAATACCTATCCTTAACATTTGGCAAAATGTTAATATGTTGCCAACTAGGGGGAGACATTTCATTATAACTATGCCAAGTTAAAATAATCCATTTCTGCACCACTTGAGCTACCTTACACTCCATAAGTGGCCCCATTTTTGTTTATGTTCAGCCTGAGACATGAAAATGAATAAAGATCTACCACATCTGCCAAGCATAGGGGGGGGGAAAGAATCATTTTCCTAGAATCAAATGGGTGCAATAATAAAGTTAAACCATTTTTATTTCTTGGCAAAGCTGATGTAGTTCAGTGATCTACCACACTGTGTGTGTGTGTGTGTGTGTGTGTGTGTGTGTGTGTGTGTGTGTGTGTTCACCCTGCAGGCTGCTGTGAGATACACTGGACACTGTGGTGTAGATGAAGGCATTTCATGCCAAGCTCTGTAGACCCTGCTGAGGCTCTAATGGGATAATAGTGCCCTAATATCTCTCTCTCTCTCTCTCTCTCTCTCTCTCTCTCTCTCTCTCTCTCTCTGTCTGTCTCAGGAAGCCTTACAAAGCAAATGGGGAGGGGACAGGAGGACAGCACTCACACTCACAAAAGCCCCCTGACCGAGTAGGACAAAGGAAACCTCAGCAGCCCGGGACAGCAGATGTAATTAAAGAGATTAGACGAGGCTGAGAAGGAAACTGAACAGTGTGTGGAGAGGAAATGGATATTTGGGACGGGTGGGGTGGGGGAGGGTGTCTGTGCTAATATTAGGTTAACTTTCATGACATGAAATCAAATGAATAAACGGCTTGGTTCAATAACAGAATTTAAGTTTTTTTTTTATTCTGAGATCAGAAAAATCTTATTTTAAAAACTACTGACTAGTCTAGAGGTGGCATGGGGATGTGGTGCCTGACACAACCGCCTCCCAGCAAGAACATCCTGGGTTTGAATCCCAGCCCTTTTTTGTATGGAGATTTCATGCTCTTTGCCCTCTTGCATGGGTCTCATCTGGGTTCTCCAGTTTCTTTCCGCAGTCCAGAGGCACATTGTTCCAAATTGCACCTCGGTGTGAATGTCAATGGCAACGGTGTTGGTCTGGTGAGCTGTCCAAGGAGTACCTCACCTTTGTACAGGGTCGGCTGAGATAGACTCTGATCTCCTTGTGAGCCTAGTATATTGAAGCAGTTTGGTGAGTGAGTGAGTGAGTGAGTGAGTAGTAGAGATGGTGCTTTTGCTTTTTAATAGTTTTATTTGTCTGTGTTGGAAAAAAACTTTAATTCACAGAATAATCACACCATGTTCTCACTGAATTTGAATATTGAAGATAAATGTTAGATGAACATTTTCTTGAGCAGATAGTGATGTAACTCTCATGATAACATTACAATACAGTAATCCCCCTTATTTCGCGGTTAATGGGGACCAGCCCACTCCGCGAAATGCATTTTCCATTTTCACAACTATTATGGTCTGTGCTAGTTGGCGGCGTTTAACTCTCTCTCTCTCGCTCTCTCTCTTTCTCTCTCTCCATAAACTGCATGCACTGGTGAGGGGCATGGCTGTTACCTGCAGGCAAAATCCAGAGAGCGCACCTGAATTCACTCAGCCATCAGCTGTAAAGAGCTCCGTGCTCGACCAGTTTCCTTGTTGATACTCTCCCAGTGATTTTGGTTTTTGTTTTTTCCCTCACCACTACGGTGAACACAATTTCCCCCCACACCTCAGTGCTTCCCTTGAGTTCAATAAAAGTCATTGTTTCATGAAGGAGGAAAGGTGTGGTGGATGCTGAGAACAATAATCTTGACCAATCAGCTTTCTGGATTCACAGCCAAT
>CM045730.1:11172500-11175000 GCA_024760905.1 Plotosus lineatus | reverse complement strand
TTTCTGATTGGAAATAAAATCCGAATTGTAAAATCTTTATTCGTTTAATAATTGTTTGATTTTAAATATAATCCTTTATGGCTGAAATATCTCGCTTCTGGTTCTTTGGGTAAATGTGTGTCGGTGTTCTATGTGTTATATATTATTTATTATTGATCATTTATTATAAATGATATAATATGCCGGCTCTACACACATGTTGAAGTGCTGGAGATGACACTGCCTCTACACTGCCTTTACTCTGCCTTTACTCTGCCTCTATATCTTCACTGGTCTCCTGCAGCAGCAGCAGCAGCACAGGCTGTGTCTCCATCCCTCAATTCAACTGGACTAAATTAAGCCAGTCATGTGCACTTCGCCTTCAGGCTCTGTTCACTGGAGGCCTGTGTCCCCTCCTGAGAAGTGATTTTCGTGCCAATGCGCTTTTCTGCGCCGCACACAGAACACTGAATTTCCCGGAGGCTGTGAAATCGTTATTTTGTCATTAACAAATCGAGTGACATTTCACAAGACAGCAAAGTCTCTCTTTTATCTTTAACACACAAGATCATTTCTCTACATGAGGCCCTCACCACTCTCATTCATTCGCACCCACACAGGACCCTGGTATTACTGCACCACCAGTACCAGCACCAACAACACCACCAGCACCACCAACACCAACACCATCACCAACAACAACACCAACACCACCAGCACCACCACCAACACCACCCAGGATAATGAAGCTGGATGAGCAGCTCAGGTGCGCTTCAGTCAAATCAGGAAAATAACTAACACTGATTGGTTCATATTTTCAAATATTCAAAACAAAATTCCACCACAACAGATTATTACATTTACACTTTCACAAATAAAAGATGGATGCAGTTCTTAGGTTTGATCTCCTCCTTCGATTTCCCTGCACTTCCAGCATCACATCATGCAAATTTAATTCTGTGCCAAGGATAATAATTCAAGGCCCTCGGGAATTCTGCCTCAATCAGAGTCTGACTTGAACAAGATTTCAAAATAAAATCTCGAACTGTCCGACCTTTTGGATGCTTCTTGCTAAATATATTCTACTTCTCAATTCGAACCCGTGTTAGAATCAGAAGTAGAGCAGGAGTTCATCTCCAGTCCCATTTGGTTCCATCTTCACTATAATGTTCCTCCTGGGGAACCTCAGGGTTATCAAGGTTATCCCTTTAACACCTGAATTATTTATTTTTTTTTGCGGGGAAAAAATGTGTCACTAGTTTTTTCCCAAATCAAAAAGACCTCAGGAAACACATTTCTTTCAACAAAATTATAATAACACTACTACTACTACTACTACTATTACTACAACAACTAATAATAATAATAATAATAACGCAATAATAGCATAATAGTAATAATAATAACCCTATCACAAATTCATGAACAGGATCGTCTCACAGCTGACTGAGGCACGTGGAACCAAGCTGTGTTGCATCAGGCAATGCCACGGCAAGTATAGAACACGTTCTGAACGGCAGCAGCACGTGTCTAGTAGTTTTTTTTTTTAAAGAGGACCATATGGTCCGGTTAGGCGTTAAAAGGCGTTATATTTGTATCTACATGTTCCAGCAAGTATCTAAAGGCCGTAAATAAGTACCATGGAGAGCTCCGGTACACTGATCAACCTACTGTATGACGGTTCACACCACTAAAACTACAGTACAGTACCCCACAGTGCCGGCCCACATCCCTGCTGGTGTGGTGGTCTGTGCTGACCTGTGGCGGACTGCAGAGGTTCGTCGTGGAAGGGCAGAAGCGCAGAGGTCTCCTTGCTCAGAAAACTTTTCCCGTCTTCAGCGTCTAGTCGGATCTCGTGGGATTTGTCGAAGGCCGCGTGCAGAGCCTGCGTGCCGAACTTCCGGGCCGCTTCTGGGTGCTGGGGGAGGCTGGCCATGAGCGTGGAGGTGAGAGCCATTCCCTGCGCCAGACTGGAGCAGAACGCGCCCGGTATCGCGGCTGGTAAAGTGGCGAGCTGATGATGATGATGATGATGATGATGATGAGGCGGCTGAGTCAGACCAGGTGGAGGTGGTGGTGGATGAGGAGGAGGAAGCACCACAGAGCGGTAGGGCATGAACATGGGGTAGCCAGTGTACACGAAGTGTCCCGGGCTGGGCTGCTGGGAGCCGCCGATCAGCGAGTCGATGCTGAAGGCAGTGGTGTTTCCCACCGGACGCTGCATCATTGTGAAGGGCGCGCCGAACGCGGCACTCATAGGCTCGTTAATTTCAGGGTGCACTTCGAAAAGTTTACACGGGCACTGCGATCGCGGGGACGCGCCGTCCACACCACTTTCATTCGGCTCAAATCCAAACGGTACAATCCCGACAAAGATGCGAGCGCGCGTGCGCGTGAGTCTCTGAGAGTATGCGCGCGCGCGCGCGTGTGTGTGTGTATATATATATAAAATATATATAATAATATATAATCAGGTGACAGCCACAGAGCCCAGAGGATGAAAGTTCCCGATTCAGGCGCA
>CM045730.1:11162500-11170000 GCA_024760905.1 Plotosus lineatus | reverse complement strand
GAATCAGTGAACAGTGGACACACACAGTGTCCTGTACAGTTTGTGTAACATTTAGTCTCAAAGCTCTGCACCATTCCATGTCCTTCTTTTGAATGTTATAATCCTGTGCTTCAGTCATTCAAATCCACGTTGGCCTTTTTCTACACCACTTCAATTATTCTTAATCTTTGGGGACTTCTTTTTTTTTTTTTTTTTTTCCTGCACACACCATAAAACCATGACCTCTGCTCTAAACCCCCCCCCCCACACACCTCACCCCACCCACCCACCCACCCCCATCCAAATCAAGGACACCCCCCTTCCCTCCACAGGGTCACAGGGACACTGTCTCATTAAAGGGGAGCCTGAGCCACAACTGCAATGCAGACATTAAATAGCAGTATTTTTCAATTAGCACTGACAAATTCAATCAAAATTCCATAGATTAGAACGAAATGAGGCATGGGTCATTTACAAGGGGATTTAATTGCACAGCCATTAGACAAATAGTACAGCAGTCACTGTCTCATTATCAATCATGTGGAGGCATCAATAGAAAAAGGAGAGAGAATTGGACAGGGGGGTGTGGGGATGTGAGGGGATGGGTGGTGGTGGTGGTGGTGGTGGTGGTGGTGGTGGTGGTGGCAGCGGCGGTGGTGGCGGGGTGTTACACTCTTTCTAATATGCTGCCACAGCACCAGCACTGGGAGCCCAGTTAATAAATACCCCTTTGTACAGTACTTATAAATTATCCAGTTTAATTAAGAGCATGGATTATGATTGGAATATGATTTAATTAAAGCTATCCTGCGTGCTGGTGTGCGGGGTCATCCATTATGTGGAAATAAGGCAAGCGTTACCACAGGCTAAATTAAGGAAGGGCCCCAGAGACCCTCAGTGCCCTTAAGACCTTCAGCGCAGGGCCGATAAAGTGCAACAGTGCCGATGATGGTTGCAGAATATCAGCACTCAAACTAGCACGCCTTTATTCGGGATGCATGCGCCGCGGTATATCACACGCCGCCGCATATGGCACTTGTGCAGAAATGCCCCTGCATTCGGAAGTGGTTTACTCACCGGGCAAACCAATTAAAAGGCTCTTATTGCTGCTGGATGCAGTTTGGCTGGGAAATGGATTCGGAAACGTTGCCCGAAGCATTTGACCATTCAACATTATTTAGTTACCGTGTCTCAGGCTCAACCTTTTCATCAAGGCCCAAATGTCAGCTATAATTTATTCGGCACAGTTCGCCTCTCCCAATGAAAACATGACTCGCCGTTTCCTTCATTCCTGATTCAGACATATTAGGAAAGGCCACAGGCAGACCACTTTCCTGCAGTATACACATTTAATCGCCTCCGATTGTTTCCAAGACAGCTATTAAAAAATCCCCGGCCTGCTGGCCTTCGATTTTGGATCATTTGATCTAAATGAAATTGATTTATTAACCTTTAAACTGTCTCGGGATGATGCGCGATCAAGCCCGGTGGATTCGTTCCTCCTTGGCTGTAGGAATAAGTACAGGCCTCATCGATCCGCTTTCTCCAGTCAAGTGGTGCTCATGATCTCCCATACAAGTCAATATTCACACTTCCAGTGGAAACACTGCATTTCTACACCGGTTTGGGTTTACAGAACATTGGACCATTGGAGACAATTTACGCTGACTCTGGGTGAAGGCTGGTTACACCCTGAACATCTTTTTCAGACCTTCGCAGGCCCAACACACAAACACACACATGCAGAGTCATTCACATTCACATTCACATTCACACCTTGGAAAAATCTGGAACATCTGATTAGTCCAGTGCTTCGCAAATATTGGGGCGCGCTCCACTTGGCCCCTTGGGGGACACAGTATGATGCCAGGGGGGTGTGGCGTGATGCCGGGTTGGAGGCGCGTATGACCCTGGGGAACATGCTTTTCTGGAATATGTGTATGAGAATTAAGTGTAATTGCACCTCCACTCCAGTGGTTGGCAGTGGCGCTCTCATTGTCGCGCTATGGTGTAGCGGTTTTTCGCATGAGAAAACGATATGAGGTGCAGTGAACAACCCCTCAAGAAACAACACGGGAACATTTCTAACAGGAACGAAGAGAAAGGTGGAGAGAGACGGAGACATTAAGACATAAATAAGTTGAATGAGTTTAAATGAGGACGAATTTTTTATTTCAGGCACATTGGCAAACTTTAAATCTTTTCTATTAACAGTGTTAACGAAGTTTTTCTTTATTGTAAGTTCAACTATATTTCTTTCTTTTTTGTTTTTGTACTAATAACAATTTTATCGACAAATAGTACGATTTACAGTCACTCGAAATGTTTTTTTCTTCCTAGAGGGGGCGCCACAGAGAATAATTGAGAAGCACTTGCATAGTCTCATGTGCATGTCTTTGAATTGTAGGAGGAAAAACCAGAGTGCCTGGGGGAAACCCGCGCAAACACAGGCAGGACATGCAAACTCCACGCGGAGACGCCCGTCCTGACTCCGGGAACTCAACTCTGGAGCTTTTTGCTGTGAAGGCGGACGTGCTGACCCCTGTGGTACCATGTCGCCCATGCAAATAATAAGAAAAAGCACATCACATGGTCTTCGTATGAAACGTGTACATACATATGTTCTGTATCATGTGATATATGTGTATATAAATGTTTATTTATAAAGTAACATGTGACACGAGACTTGTCTGAATGAATACGGTACTGTACCCTCTCGCCTTCGCTTCGACCGAAATCAGACTGCAGGGATTTGGTTGTGAGCATGAAGCGCTCTGAGCATATGCTTTCAGGCCACTCCGCCACCCCCTTGATTAGGCCAATTGGCTTTTTGAGGCGGATATTTGTATCACTGGGTGCATTTTGTTCACCAGTCATGCTTAGTAAAGTAGATCCTGAGTGCTGCAGTAATCATCGCATTCTGCGTTTCATTTGTAACGCACCGCGTATTAAACGGTTCACACCATGACACGACGCCATGGCCCGATTCATCTTGCTTTATTAAAGAGAGGAAATGAGGTGAGGCATCAGTGATTTGAGCCCTGGGGGCACGTTTTCAAGACAGATGAACGACGGGGGGCAAACATGGCACTGGCGCAAAAAAAAAAAAAAAAAAAATTGTACAGAGGAGATATCAGTGGAGCTCAATATCCCAAACATCTCTGAATTATCATCAGCGTTCCTGTCATTTTATCGTCAGATTGTTACCGTAGACCTGCGTTATATTCATCAGAACCAACAATCATGTAAGAACCCAAGCAAACACTGGTGGATCAGTCCAACATGATGCGGTTCTGATCCAACTGACCCTCGGGGCTGTGTCCACAGCATCATCATCATCATCATCATCATCATAATAATAATAATAATAATAATTATTATTATTATTACTATTATTAATTAATTCATTAATTTATTGAGCCACTTGATCCGATCCAAGCTGATGTTGGACCTACCAAGGCCAAGAGGAACAACTCACCAGTCCATCTCTGGGGCTACACACACACACACACACACACACACACACACACACACACACACACAGAACTAGTAGTATTTTATTTTGGAACAACCAATTAGCCTTATATGCACGTCTTTGTACTTTGGGAGGAACCCCGCCCTCCACACAGAAACACTTTTGCAGAACCTGGGACTTGAACCTACTACCTTCCTATGGTGAAGGAGATGTGCTATCCTAGCACACCATCACACCGCAACATCCATTCATTTTATGCGCCGCTTAATTCTAATTCTAATTGCAGGAGGCCGGTGCCCATCTCAACTGACTCTGTTGGCCCATTCACCAGACCACTGCAAGGCCAACACATATACATTCACACCTTAGGGAAATTTGGAACATTGTTACCCACAGAAGACTGGGTGGGAGGGCGGGGAGAGGGCGGGGGGGAGGGGCATGCAAACGCCATACAGAAACGTCTGAGAAAGGGAATCAAGAGTTTCTAATACATTCTAAAACTGCTACTCAGCTTCGGGTTCAGAAAAAGGCTACATGTGCAAATCATAATTTCTGAAAGCGCCCGTCCACTCCAGAAGCCCCACACACCACCCCTTTAAAATCCAGATGTCCCGCTCACGGCTAATTAGAGGCCACGGTCCTGTGTAAACGGCCACCAGTTGCTCTGTAACAGACCTGCAGTCATCAGAGGTCTTTTTGCAGAATTCTTTCAGTGCGTCTAACAAACATTATTGAATATTTCGGAGATCGCGTTGCAGCCGTGGAGCTTTTAATTCCTGAATGTCCTTGCTCAGACCTACAGTTGTTATCATGGCCGTCTTTATAAATTTGAATAAATCTGATTTGTCATTCTAAATGATTGCACTGATGTGCGTTTTCAGGTTATTAAGTTCATCAGTTCATTTTCTGTAACCGCTTCATCCTAATTAGGGTCGCGGGGAGGCTGGTGCCCATCCCAGCCAACTCAGGGCGAGGGCAGAGTACACCCTGGACAGCTCGCCAGGCCATCGCAGGGCGGAAACACGCTGACGGCTTTGCAGCCTACTCTTGTCGAAAGTCAGCAATGGTTCTTTTACATGCCTCACACCATAGACAGTGAGAGACATGGCCGGCCTTTGATAACCCAGTTAGTTGCACTGGGTGGGGGGGGGGGGGGGGGGGGCAGTGACAACCCTGTGGAGAGTGGGACTCGAACCCCCAACCTTTGGATCAGCGATCCGGCGCCTTAGACCACTAGACCACCACTGCCCCAGGTTATTAAGATTTACATGAAAATATTTCAAATCAGGTGATCAGACACCCAAGCTTATAATAATCAATAAATTTATAATAACTGCGGGTAGAACAGCTTTCTTTCACACTGACGGTGATCTTTCACACTTTTATGTTGGAGCCTCCAGTCGACCCTGTCTTGGTGACTCTATTCTCATAGAGTTCATTGAAATATTTTTTACAAGGTAGCTTGCCATGGGGATCTCGGGACAGCGCCGCCTGCATGGAAAGGCATCAGTCAGGGTGGTTCGGGGATCTGATTAGGATGCTTCCTGGTTGCTTCCCTTCAGAAATGTTCCGAGACCCTGGGGTAGATCGAGGACTTGTTGGTGATAGTATACATGGTCTGTCTGGCCTCGGAACTTCTCAGTATCCACCAGGAGCAGGTAGACACTGTTGAGGGTTAGACGGACGCCGAAGTTTCCCCCCCTCCTAGACCTGTTGTCCTTGTGACCCCGCCTCAGATAAGGGGAGGAAAGTAAATGAATAGAGGTTGGCAGTTCTTTTTCCTTAACCCTGTGCAACACCTATTGTTCTCAGGTGGTCTACCATCCTAGAAATAACACGGCATGACACTGTTTAGCTTCCAAGAGTGGGCAGGACTGACCTCGTCCTACTACAGTCACGGGGAGGCTGGAACCGATCTCAGCCAACATCGGGTAAAGTCAGAGTACATCCTAAACAGTTTGCCAGACCATAACAGGACCAACACACACACACACGCACCAAAATTCATACTCACAGTTAGGGGCGATCTGTAATAGCCAATGATCCTGATGTGCAATTTTTTGGACTGTAGAAGAAAACTGGGTACGCCGAAAAAACCCACCCATGAATGCACGCGGAGAACATGTGACCTTTGGTTATGACTCTTGTACGATTGGTTATATTCAGAATTTCCACCAACACAACACCATTCAAACCCAGGGCCAAGGTTCTTGTTTTTTTTTTTCCTGGTCCGTTAGGTCCTGATCACATTTTGACTCTAACATGACAAAATTAAAGACATCTAGCACGAGACACTCATGGGTTTAGAGGTCCAGACTATCAATGTCGAGTCTGCTCTCATTGCGGTCTCAAACATGGTGGCCATATTATATTTGACGCAAATTCACCCCGGGCTGTCTCAAAAGACGATTATTTAATAATTACATGCTTAATTACTGGTCCAGGCGAGAGGACTGAAATAGAGTGGAAGTCTTATGATACTAAAATTGGGTTAGTTCCCTGTTCATGGCTCTGATTTCCTCTGTGGAAACATCATGCTAACTGCTTTATTAACCCATCAGCTCTGTCGCGAGACGTTTAAACGCAAATAAGCTGAAAACTCTTCCACTGATTCTCAGCAATTAGATACTCAGGAAACACGACGGCATTCCATCGTCTTTTAAAATAAAACGAGAAAAGCGTTCTGCGGATCTATAATGTTTTAATACGCTTGATAATTATTGTTCTGACTCAAACGCCTTAACGTTGGATTTTACGTGATAAAACTGAAGCGCTTATGTTTTACTGGTTCCTTCTGGCGAGGCGCTGATTCTGTCTGTTGTCGTTCTTTGATTTTTGTATGAAGCGATTTTGTAGGAACAGCGTCCGGGTTTGGATCAAAAAAAAAAACAAGAAAAAAAAAAAAAAAAAAAACGAGTCGTTATGCCTGGGGGTCATGCCCACAGCAAGTCGGCTTCAAGCGGCCTTCGTAGACTATTGAACTTCCCCCGGAAGGAAACCTTTTCAGAATGTATCCAGTGCCGACGTTATGAAGCCAACGCTCTGCTTTCCTGTTGTCAGTTGGTTTTGGAACACAAAAGAAATATTTTCTGCCGTTTCTGCGCTTGTTGTTTGTCCGACCGTACGCTTTCAACAATCGCCATTTTCCTGGCCCGGCACTGGCGGGTAACGTACTATCTTAGACTGGTTTATGCTGCTCAGGGTCAGTGAATAGTCCATCGCTGCTCAGCCAATAGGACAAAACAATGAGTTAGCATCACTACCAGGTCTAGAATCGCCACGGCAACATGTCGCTGCGAATGTCTCATAGTAGCAGTACTAGTAGTGTGGCGGCACTCGCGTATACTTGACAAGAAGCAAGAACTGAAGTTGTCATCATCATCATCATCATCATCATCATCATCATCATCATCATCATGTCCTTTCGCTTATTTCGAGGTCGGGTCGCGGGGCAGCAACCTAATCAATGAGGTCCAGCCCTCCCTCTCCCCAGCCACCTCCATCAGCTCTTCCGGGGGGGACACCGAGATGTTCCCAGACCAGCCGAGAAACACAGTCCCTCCAGCATGTTCTAGGTTGACCCTTTGGTCTCTTCCCGGTTGGTCACACCCCACCAGGGAGGCGTTCAAGAGGCATTCTGACCAGATGCCTGAGCCACCTCAACTGGCCCCAGTCAGTGCGGCGGAGCAGCAGTTCTGAACTGCTGATGTCATACATTTTAAAAGCTCGCCATATGAATTTGCCCCAGGTGCACTTTAACCCGCACGTTCTTTAGGTAACAGGGCAACCTGAACCCTACCTCCAAATCACAGGTATCGTACTAATAGTTCTAGGGTTGCATAGAAAATTGAGCCTATCTCAACCAGCTCTGGACGAAGCAAGAGTTAGCCCTGAACAGCTTGCAGCTTACCAGACCATCACAGGGCAACACATACACCTAAGGGCAATCTGGAACAGGCAGTTGGATTATTGTGCATGCCTTTGGACGATGGGAGGAAACAGGGACAGCTGGAGGAAACTCGTGTACGCACAGAGAGCGCATGCAG
>CM045730.1:11145000-11160000 GCA_024760905.1 Plotosus lineatus | reverse complement strand
AATTTGTACTCAACGCTGGGGTTGGTAACCTAGAAACCTCGCAAAATTTGAAAATCGTAGCTCTTTGGAACTCCAGGTAAACCCCACCCCCATCCCAAGCCCCACCCCACACACAGGCGCCGATCTAAACACATGAACAGGAATCTCGGACTGTGTGGAGTGCAGAAGTTCTACTCGTGTTTTCATTGTTTCATGCTCGTTTCCTTCAGGTATTCTGGTGTCCTCCCGCAGACCAAAACCATGGCTAGGCTATAGTCATTTAGCCATATGCTAATTGCCTGTTATATATAGCCACAGGCTAATTGGCTGTTCCAAATTGACCTTAGGTATGTTTGTGTGTATGTGTGTGTGAGAGGTTCAGAGTGTACCTCACCTTCACCCAGAGTTGGCTGAGATAGGCGTCAGCCTTCCCTCGACTAGGGTAGGATTAAGCGATGCGGAAAATGAGAGCGTGAATACATTTAATACACTAGGTGGCGGTGTGGTGCAGAGGGTGATGGTTTTTCCTCACAGCTTCAGGATCTCGGCTTCAGTTCTGATCTCGGGTCTGTGTGGGGTTCTACAGGCTTTCCTTGGGTCTGCGTGGAGTTCTTTACCCCCGAGTTCCCTCGTTTCCCAGGCATGCTCTTGTATGGGTATGCTGTGCCGTGTTTAATGTTCTATCCGTGTAGCTGAGGGTGCGGATGTGTTTGTGTGCAGCGCCATGTCAAACCCCTCACCTGAGTGACTGTCAATCAAAAATGTCTCCAGTTAGAACATATTTAGAAAGTAAGGAACTTTCAGGGAACCATGTGCTTCGGAAACAATGAAAAAAGAAAGATAGCTGAGGTATACAGAGCTTGAAGAGAACAACCTCATCTGGTTTTATTCTAACGAGGAGGGCTTGGCCTGAAAGGACGTCTGTGTTGGCCAAACTAGAGACAAGCGATGTGGGTTGCTTGCGCTTCTGTTTTTCATGGGTCATAAAATGTACTCACTGGGTTGCCCTTCCCCAGCCCTAAAAGTCAGCGCTGGCCTGTGATTTCCCATCTTCTCCCGTTGGAGTACCTGAGATGTACAGAGTAGCTGGTAATTAGGTGGTGGGGTAACAATGGACTTGAGACGGAGCACACCTGGCCTTTAATGAACAGCTCACCTGGTTCAAGTGTCCCAGCATGTACACGAACTCTACCTGCCCCCTTCACTCTCACTGTAGGCACTTGGAGGGAACCTTTCAAAGGAACTATAAAGATGGAACAGGTTTGCACTCCTTCACACATGACTTTCCTTAAGGCTGGTAATTATTACCAGAGGCCATGACGTGGGTATAAATATAGTGTACAAGATATTATTCATCTGAAAAAGGGCCATAATGTCACTGACTTGTGCAATAGTTTTGATTTTTACACACGGCGCCGACCAAAACTATTTCTCCTTTAACCTGCTTCCATCTGTTATAAACACCCTGGTTTATATACCCTCGCAATACTGGACTGAACTGGCTCGAAATGTCTGGCGGTGAACAGGGTAACCTGCGATGGACTCGTATCGTATATACATCGGCATGTTCCCACATTGTACCCAGTGTTCCCAGAATCCGATTCGGATAGTGATGATGATGATGATGATGATGATGATGATGATGTGACTGATGTTTTTACCCATGTGGAAACATTTCCCCCTTGCTTTTATTCAGCTGTTTCATGGAACAAAGAATGAACAGGAATGAACTATAGGTAGATAAAAACAAAGAGTGTTGCTATTACGATAATTCTGAGATATTTTGTTTATAAGAGTCGCACGATGACAAAGTGGTTCGAGTCCTGGGATTGGTGAGGGAGTCCCTGTATGGACCTCGTACAGTACAAAGACACGCACATTAGGGTAACTGAGTGTTCCAAATTATGTTCCAGGTATGAATGGTTGTATGTGTTTTATACCAGTGTCGGCTGAGATAGGCTCTGGCCTTGCCACAACCTTAGTAGTATTAAGCAATTCAGCAAATGAGTGATGAGTCAGTGCTGCTGAGGATGGAACAGTGGTGTCGTGGTTAGCATGTCTCCCGCACAGTAAGAAGTCCCAGGTTTGGTGAGGATACTTCCATGTGGACTTTGCATGCTTTCTCTGCACTTTTGTGGGTTCCCTCTGGGTACCCTGGTTTTCTCTTATAGTTCAAAGGCAAGCACATTAGGATTATTGGCCCCTAGGTGTGTGTGTGTGTGTGTGTGTGTGTGTTTTAAAAAACCAGTACTGTATGAGAATATATTCACTGATGGTGACTTTAAAGATTTTCTGTAAGACACTCTGGATAAATGCTGTAAAGGTAAATGTCAATAAGTGAATGAGTGAATACATGAACATATGAGTAAGATAATGAATCAATGACAGCGTGACTGACTGAGTGAGCAGATGAATGAGCAAATAGATGAATGAATAAGTGAGTGAATAAATTAATGAATAAATGAACAGGTGAATGGATGAGTGAACAAGTGAGTGAATGAATGAATCAGTGAATGGGTGAATACATGAGTGAGTCAATGAACGAGTGAATGGATGAATGAATAAGAGAATGGATGAATGAATGAGTGAGTGACTGAATGAGTGAATGGATGAATGATTGGGTAAATGGATGAATGAATGAATTGATGAATGAATGAGTGAGTGAACGAATTAGTGAATGGATGAATGAATAAAGGATGGGATGGATGAATGAGTGAGTGAATGAATGCATGAATTAATATATAAGTGAATGGATGAATGAGCAGTTAAATGGATGGATCAGTGAATGAGTGGATGAGTGAATAAATGAATGAACAATTAAATGAATGGATCAGTGAATGAGTGGATGAGTGAATGAGTCAGTGAATGAATGAGTGAGTGAATGAATGAACAATTGAATCGATGAGTCATGAATGAATGAGTGAGTAAAAGGATGAATGAATAAATAAGTGAATGAACGAATGAGTGAATGAATGAGTGAACGAATGAACGAGTGAATGGATGAATGAATGGGTGAATGAATGTGTGCGTGAACAAATGAACAAGTGAATATATGAATGAATGAATGAATGAACGGATGAGTGAATGGATGAATGAATGAGAGTAAATGGGTGAACAAACGAATGAGTGAGTGAATGAACAAGTGAATGGATGAATGAATGAATGGATGGATGGATGAATGAATGAGTGAATGAATTAACAATTGAATAGATGCATTGGTGAATTAATGATTAAGTTAACGACTGAGTGAGTGAAGGGATGAATGAATGAACAAGTGAATGAATGAGTGAACGAATAAACAAGTGAATGGATGAACAAATGAATGAATGGATGAGGGAATAGGTGAATGAATGGGTGAATGAACAAATGAACAAGTTAATGGATGGATGAATGAATGAATGGGTGAGCAAATGGGTGAACGAATGAGTGAGTGAATAAATGAACAAGGGAATGGATAAATGGATGAATGGGTGAGCAAATGGGGTGAATGAATGAGTGAATGAATGGATGGAAAAAAATGAATGAGTGAATGAATGAACAAGTGAATGAACGAACGATTGAATGAATGAGTGAACGAATGAACAAGTGAATGGATGAACAAATGAATGGATGAGGGAATAGGTGAGTGAATGGGTGAATGAACAAATGAACACGTGAATGGATGGATGGATGAATGAATGAATGGGTGAGCAAATGGGTGAACGAATGAGTGAGTGAATGAATGAACAAGGGAATTGATAAATGGCTGAATGGGTGAGCAAATGGGTGAATGAATGAGTGAATGAATGGATGAAAAAATGAATGAGTGAATGAATGAACAAGTGAATGAATGAACGAGTGAATGAATGAGTGAACGAATGAACAAGTGAATGGATGAACAAATGAATGGATGAGGGAATAAGTGAGTGAATGGGTGAGCAAATTGGTGAATGAACGAGTGAGTGAATGAATGAACAAGGGAATGGATAAATGGATGAATGGATGAGCAAATGGGTGAATGAATGAGTGAATGAATAGATGAAAAAAATGAATGAGTGAATGAATGAACAAGTGAATGAATGATCTAGTGAATGAATGAGTGAACGAATGAACAAGTGCATGGATGAACAAATGAATGAATGGATGAGTGAGTGAATGAATTAGTAGACATTTTTGGCGCTTGTACTGGAATTCTGCTGTACTCAGACTCAGTGGATGACTGGAATACCTGAGAATTAAAAACGGCGACCCTTGTAATTTTTATGATCGTCTAATATCCAGGAGCGTTCATCACCGGTTTACCTTTGAATAAATTAATTAATGTAAACATGCTTTTCTTTCATCGCTGATGACCTCGATGACTGAAGCGCTATAAATTTATGCGAAGCTTGCGGTTCAGGTTGCCCGCAGGACCAAACCCCACGCTGTGCACTGATATGAAGATTCTTCCAGCTGTGGAGAGGAGTTTGTTAAATACCAGAATCTGATTAATCACACGTAATCTTGTGTGCTGCAAAATTCATTCTAATTAACAAATAATTAGCAAATGATAAAGAATTTTACGAAATCTCGCTGATTAGCATAACATTAATTGCTTTGTTTTATAAGACGCAGCTGGCTAATTGTTCAGTAATTGGAGCGTTCAACATGACATGTTTGGGAGCGTGATGGTAGCTCTGCTCAGAAAAGTGGGCATCAACTGTTTATAATTGTTTACAACAGTCGGCACACAAACAGAGATAGTGCGATGTGACAGGTCCGGCTCCCAGGGACCTCCTGTCAAAGCTCGCTTTTATGATCTCCATTAGGCAAGAGAAAACATTTTAATTGGCCGTCTCTCACTCTTCACCCTAAGGGTCAGTCTGAGGCTCTGAGGTTTGGTAAGGTCACATGACGGAGAGGGGTGTGAGGATCTGGATGGATCACTATGAACATTTGCAACCCAGCTGCAGGGAATGCACACAGAAAATAAATGGAGGAAGAGAACCATGGCGGAGCGCGATATAGTGGATACCACATCTGCCTCACAGCAAGACGGGCCTAGGTTCAAGTCCTGGGGTTGTGTGGGTTTCCGCCAGATACTCCATCCAATTTCCTCCCACAGTCCGAAGACATGCGCATTAGGCAAATTTGCTGTCCCTAGGTGGGAGTAGGAGGGGTGGTATGACTTGAACGGCTGAGACAGGCTCCAGAAACCGTGTCAGGATTAAGTGAGTGAGTGAGTGAGTACAGTAACCGGGAAATGCCTTTGATTAGCACTGCGGCTTGCTCTTGACGAAACATCTGCCCAACAGCAAGAAGGTCCTGGGTTCGAATCCCAGACTCTGCAAGGCCATTTCTGTTTGGAATTTGTTTGTATGTTCTTCTAATGCTTGCTCAGATTATCTCATGCTACACTAGCTTCCTCTGACCGTCCAAAGACATGCCCTTAGGTGTGACTGCGTGTGTGTGTGTGTGTGTGTGTGTGTGTGTGTGTTAGCCCCACAATGGTCTGGAGAACTGGTGTTTGCTGGGTTAGGCTCCAGCCTTGCCGTGATCGTATCAGTGAGTGAGTGAGTATCTGAGACATAGTGGTTCATGCTCTCGATGAAAAGGTTGCACGTGACAAATCCAATTATAATAATGTTTAATTAGAATCCCTCCTGAAGGGAAGATGTGTGCAGAGTTATGGAATTTCCTATGAGAACTGTGAGCAGTCCGAAAGGAGAGATTAATTAAACATGAATGTGTCGAACCACAGCCAAAACAATTCGTTGTTATGACTGAGTGATGTCAGCAACAGATCCAGCCCCTGTGCACTGGACTGCATGCGTCATTACTGAAAGGTACACAATAGATGGCCTTTATAAGTGAGTGCACTTTAGCAGATGTGCTTTAACATCTGAATGAGAAAAGATGTACAAAAAAAAAAAAAAAAAAAAAAAAAACTCACTTATCATAGCGTGATACTTAGCTTCAGGGCTTTTGGGATGAGAACACACACACACACACACACACACACACACACACACACACACACACACCCTCCTGAATAATTCAATTAGATGTGAGTCGAAGCTGGAAGGAGCACAGAGTCTTGAGTGTGTTTGTCATGCTCTATAAACCCACCTGGCACAGAGAACTGGGGACATGGGTAACAAAGACGGATCAAGAGACGGATAAGAACAAGAACTGAAAGAAGGGAAGTGGATGAATGGGTTTAATATGAGGGAATTCAAATCTAGGAACTCTATTAGGACGAGGAGACGAGCGAAAGCGCTGCTTGGTGGAACAGACTGGCACGTGCACACCGGGCATGGAATGATCTCGTCAGTTGGGCTGAGACGTCGCAGAGTAGTCATGCTGGCACCCACGGGCATGGCGGCCCATTACACAGGCTAATTAGCAACTCCGTCACTGAGGAGCTAAATGAGACCGCTCAGGAGAGACACTGCCACAACACAACACAGCACACATCCTATCTTAATATCACTCGTTTCTCCATCATTATTTTCAGCTTCTCAGATTTTTTTTTTTTTTTTTTTTTTACAATGCAAATGAAAAGAAATGAAAAACTGGTTCTTTAGATAATCGAGTTCCAAGATCAGGACTGACCTGGTTTTCAAGGGTCCTGGAATATTACACACAATCAGTACCACCTGCAGTGAATATGAATATTTCCCAACCAATGGACCAATGGACCTGTTAAAGGTTCTAATCTCGTTCCCTGAATTATTATAATCTGCATTCCGATATTATATCTTAATAAATAAATAAAAAAACAACTAAAACAAAAAAACTGCTAAAGGTAAACACATATTTATTAATATGCTACAAATCTGGGGCGGCACTGTTAGCGGAAGAATCCCAGGCCCGGGGAAGGTGTATCAGAGTGGATTTTTACATGTTCTTACCGAGCTTGTATGGGTTTCCTCCAGATGCTCCAGTTTCCTCCTACAGTCCAAAGAAATGCACATGTGGAGGTTTTAGGTTGCCCCTAGGTGTGACTTGTGAATGGTTGTGTGTGTTGATGAGCTGCTCAGGGTATACCCTGCCTTTATCCAGAATTGGTTGTGATAGGCTTCAGCCTGTAAGCTACCCTAGTAGGATTAAGCAGTTTAGCAAATGAATGAATGAAATGATGAATGATACAATTTGACATGCACTACAATCCCAGTACGTAAATTCTTCTGAGCTCCGGGTTGTAACACGACAAGGTATTTCATGCTAAGAAAATAATTTGGGTTCACACAAAAAAAAAAAAAAAAAAAAAAAAAAATATATATATATATATATATATATATATATATATATATATATATATATATATATATATATATATATATATATATATATATATATATATATATAAAATACCTGTTCAACATGTGTGATTCGGATTCAGAATGCTATTTCAGATAAATACAGATAAGTAAAGACACACAAAAAAGGTAAAGTACTGATATGCTGTTTATCATTAAACTGATATTTCTGGCCTTGCTTTCGCACTGGATTTCGAGAGACAAAAGCTGAAGCTTCGTCTTTTACTGAACAGAACACGCAATTTAAATTAGTCGGTTTATGAATGATATTAAATTTAACTATTTATTTACACCATATTAAGCTACAAGCTTGCAATAAAATGAAATAAACAATATCAACATAAAGGAAATTATACAGCAAAAAGAAAAGGCTGCTAGTGCTCTCTAGTGTCCAGAAGAGTTACTGCATCTCTTCTCAAAGGTTTGGATTGAGTGTTGTCTGGTTTTACAGTACTGTACATTAAAGTATGAAATATAAAGCCCTGAAAATGTCAAAAGTCAATACTTGTATTTAAATTAGGAAATATTATTGGGTAATTAATGCAGTGACTAATATGTTTCAGCCAGTAACATGTTATTCAACCCTAACTGAGGGATATTGAACTGTATTCACAATGGACCATTGTGACTACAGGTTTTCATTCCAACAGGAGCCACACTTGAAAGTGGACAGTGTAATTACGTTTCGTTGGAACGGAAACCTGCACTCACATTGGCCCTTTGCAGATCAGAGTGAATATACATGCTCTAACTGATGCACTTCTTATTTCTTAAACAACCATACTGGAAGACTTGGACAAGCATTATCACGAAAAAATGTTAGTGGGTTTCAGAATTTTTCAAATCATCGGCTTTCATAAAACAAACAAAACAAATAAGTACAATGCTGAATTTACTAAAAATGGGTTTACCCAGGGTCCTTGACCCCAGTCGTCCTCCTGACTGGCAAATCTTATATATGTTTTACACTACCTTATAAGTCAGACACCTCAGAAATGATGGCAGTTTTGAGAGTAAGTGTGGTTTGATTTAATAATGAAACTTTGGCTGTTGACCTTAATATTATTGAAGTGAATAGCTCAGGGCACAAGGCATGTTTCATCATTGAATTCAGTCTGGATTTAAAGCTGACTCAATCTATTAGCCGACAGCTTCCAAACAATACATTTAATTAAAAAAGAGCATATTAATTTATTACAATTCCTATAACCTCAATGAATTAATGCTATTTGAAAGAAAAATTGTACACTCAACATACAGGAAATGCTACTAAAGCAACTATTTCCCCCCAATTTCCCCTAGCCCCCAAGACCCCCTAGTGGAACCACCTGAATCAATCCTAGGAAGAATAGTCCTGAAGTGCTGTCTGCACTTAACAAATGTTCTGTGATCAGAGAATATGTATATAAAATAGCACCACTGGCTTCCTGTAGCTGCTCACATTAGATTTAAAACACTACTGCTTGCCAACAAAGCCAACAATGGACCCGCACCTTCCTACCTCATAGCATTTATCACACCCCACACTACACCGCATTCTCTCAGATTCTCTAGCACTACTAGACTGGTTCCTCCTTGTACCAAGAGAGTAAGAAAAAAATGCAACTAAATTCTTCTATGTTCTAGGACTAGCGTGTTGGAATGAACTTCCATTCGATATCCGGACAGCAGACTTACTGGGTGTCTTCAAATGACACCCTAGCTTTATCAGAAATACTTAGATTAGCACTGTACTTTTCACACACACACACACACACACACACACACACACACACACACACACACACACACACACACACACACCTGCACACAACACCTACTGACAAAGTTTGATTGACGGTTTACTTACTCTGTGCTCTAACAAGCCAGTAGAAATATATACAGTGGTACCTCACTTTACGAAAGTCTCACCAAATGAAAAATGCAGGTTACGAAACGCATTTTCCTAAAACTTTTGTCTCTGTATACGAAACAAGTTTACTTTACGAAAGCGCCATCTTAAAAATTCAAATGCGCCATTCAAATATTAAAACACTCCATTCAAACATTCAAACAATGCACGAGCTGCTCTCCCATCAATGACGCTCAAACATCCCGCCCCGCTGCCCTCCCATTGGCTAACAACTGAGCTGTCGTTCAGGTCGCCTTCACTCAAGCGCCATCTTGGACAGGTCCACCTGACGCCATCTTGGACAGGGATCCCATTGGCTAGGAGGGATGACGCAGCTACCTCCCATTGCCTATTATGGAGCTGAATCTATCACGATGCTTTTCGTGTAAAGGACAGAGTTACTGTTGTTTCATGCTTTATTTCTTGACTCAGGCTTTTAACGTTTCCATAAACATTTGTAAGATTATAACTCTGCTAAAAAGACATGGTCCACACGCTTGCACGCGCACACACACACACACACACACACACACACACACACACACACGCGCGTGTGATTTCCGGTATGAGGGAGAAGAAGAAACGGGCTCGAGTGATATCATAAAGGAATATGGCCAAACCCGTCTAGCTTCGGTACAATACTGAAGCAGAAGGAGGTCTTAAAAGGTATTCTTTTATCATTTTTGAAGGGTTGAGGGGGTAGTATCGGGAGCCTTGGAACGAATCACGCGTTTTACATGTAAAATGCGGTTCAAGTTACGAAGAATGCAGGTTACGAAAAAAGCTCTGGAACGGATTAATTTCGTAAAGTGAGGTACCACTGTATTCTCCGGTAGTGAATTTAAAGCCTTTATGTATGTCGCTCTGGATAATAGTGTCTGCTAAATATTGTACATGTAAATGTAATAGTAAAAGTAACAGCTTTTTCACATAGTGAGACAAGAGCTCACAGGATTAGAACTAAAACCGCGGTGGGGATATTAAAACAAACCCTTACAAGAGAGAATAATAAAATTAAAGGTTTCAGTTTATTAGGTATAAAGATAAGACTCTGAAGCGATGGGAAAAGTCATGATATGAGGAGACCCTGCTGTAAGCGTGAGGGATGTGCAGGAGAAGACTTTATGGAGTGGTTCAATTTTTCTGTCATCAATTCAAGATCTCAGTAAAAATTTAATACAAATCTGAACTGGTTGAGAAGTGTATAAGTTTATTGAAACCATGCCGTGGAGAGTGCATGCTGTAACCAAAGCCAAAGGCAGTTGAATATGATCTTAGAGTGTGATGTTGTTCTTGGCAGGGCAGTGAATAACAGTACAATATAAATAAATATCATCATTAAATGCAACACTGTTCTAGGAAAGAGACTGAAGACCCGGAATAGAAGAACGTCTCTGATATTCTGAATAGAAAATCACCTCAGCACTCAGATATTTGCACAACTCAGACATTCACTTCTTTTTCTTTTCTCTCGTTGTAGCTACTGCTGTTTTTAAGGATTTCCCACGTTTTTTCTTTCCTTTTTTCAGCTCTGCCGCTTCCTGAAACGCCTTTCCTGCCCGTGCTCGTCTCTTGCCCATTGGAGTCCTGCTGTACCAAGCCTGTCAGTATGAAATCCAACAATACAGGGATTATTTCATTCATTCATTCATTCATTCATTCATTTCTTTAACCTTATTTTCTTCAAATTTGTGTGTATCTCACAAAGAAGAAGGTCCTGGGTTCGAGTCACAGGCTCAGGTGTTTCTGTGTGGAGTTTACATGCCCCCCGTGCCTGCATGGGTATCCTCCAGGTACCCTGTTTTCCTTCTACAGTCCAAGACATGCATATTAGACTAACTGGCTGTTCCATATTGCACCAAGGTGTGTGTGTGTGTGTGTGTGTGTGTGTGTGTGTGTGTGTGTGTGTGAATGGTTGCGTTTGTGCTGGCCCCGTCCAGGGTGTATTCTGCCCTTGCCCGGAGTCAGCTGGGATGGGCGCCAGCTTCCCCGCAACCCTTATTAGGATTAAGCGGTAACAGAACAGATTATATTTTTAGCCATTCATTCTGCTTCCTCGTGATCTCCTGTATATAATGACAACCAATCAGGGACGCTAATCACGTGCTTCTTCTGAAACATGTAAGGAAACCCAGACACATCTTTGTGACACACTGCTCATTCTGCGTCACAGGACTGCACAACATACGCAGAGGAAAACACTATTCACAGCCTTCTGCATACATGAGCTCACAGATGCCCAAGACTGAGTAGTGTTACACTGATTGACAGGGAGAGACTGTATACTCTATGACAAACAACACAAACAATTTTGTTTACTGGTTCTCCTCGTCAAACCCAAAGTCTCTGGAGGATAAGATGAACTATTTACTCCTAAGTTGCATTAAATATTGTGGAATGGCTGTTAAATATGCTACCGTTCACCTTTACACTTTAAACTCGTGGTTTTGAACCAGTAATGAAATTGCTGTTATAGGAAACTAATCAACAGTCAAGAGAAAGGATTGGGCTCAAGATACAATGATCCTGGGTTCTGTAAAGGCAACCTGTTCATTCACAAGAACTTGTGAATGAATGTCTTCTTGGCTAAATAATTATAAATGTATAGAGTTATACTGTATATAGGGGCAGTGGTGGTCTAGTGGTGTAGGGCGCTGGATCGCTGATCCAAAGGTTGGGGATTGGAGTCCCACTCTCCACAAGGTTGTCACTGCCCCCCCCCAGTGCGGCTAACTAGGTTATCAAAGGCGGGCCATGTCTCTCACTGTCTATGGTGAGAGGTTCATGTAAAAGAACCATTGCTGACTTTCGTAAAGAGTAGCTGCAAAGCCGTCAGCGTGTTTCTATCCCTTGCTAAAAAGGGTTGTGACAGGAAGGGCAGCCGACGTAAAAACCTCTGCCAAATCAAACGTGCGAATCAAATGATTCGCTGTGGCGACTCCCGAGTAAAAGGGAAAAAGCCAAAAGGAAGACAGACAGACAGACAGACAGAGTTATACTGTATATGATTGTTTTTTATCGTCCCTAATAAGTAACTAGACTCAGACATATCATGCTTCTTGTCTCTAACCTTAAAGGCTTCCTCCTCATCTTTGTAGATGGGGTCCTGTCTGGCAAGAGGTGGGATGAACTCCAGAGCAGTGAGGGGTTTCTTGGTTTGACGACTGAGGCGCTGACAGGTCAGAATACTCTGCACAGCTTGCAGAATGTGTCCCTGTGTGTAGCCGTCAGTGATTTTAGCCAAAGAGCTAAGGTCCAGAGAGGGGTTGAACTGCACACCACGCACCCTCAACAACTCTTTCCATAGATCTACACACACACACACACACACACACACACACACACACACACACACACACACACACAGAAGATTTAAGCACTGTCTAAAGTGGAGTTCCTAATAGAGATCTCTACTGAGAGGTGTCCTACACTGGTGTTATTATAATAGTCTAATCAGATGCCAGAGCTACTTCAATTGTCTCCTCTCAGTGCGGGGAAGGTCCTAGCTTGATGAGGCCAAAAGGACATCATCCACAAAATGCAGAGATGAGATCCTATGGCCACCAATCCAGAACTCCTCAATGCCTCAGCTCCTAGAAATTCTGCCTGTAAAATTATGAACGGAATCGGTAACAAAGGACAGCCCTGGTGGACTCCAACTCTCACTGGAAACAAATTCAACCTGTTGTTACCAATGCGGACCAAGCCTTGACTCCGGTCCAGAGACCTAATGACCTAATTCCTCGTAGCAAAGGGTCCGGTATACTTGTGGAGCACACTCCACAAGACCGCCCAAGGGACACGGTAAAAAGCCTTCTTTAAATACAGAAAAGACATGTGGACAGGTTGAGCAAACTCCCATCGCCCCATCCAGGATCCTGTAGAGTGTAGGGCTGGTCAAGATTGCTGGAGGAAAACCACATTGTTCCGCCAGAATCTGAGGATCAACAATTGGCTGGATCCTTCTCTCCAGTACTTTTCCTGATAGGCTGAGGAGTATGTTTCTGTGATAGCTGGAACACACCCTGCAGTCCATCTTTTTAAAAAGGGGAACTACCACCATGGTTTACCAGTCCAGAGATGCGACTCTGAATGTCCACACGATGTTGCAGAGACATGTCAATCAAAACAACATCCAGAGGCCTGAGATATTCAGGGTGACTTGTGTCCACTGAGCAGCTGTTTGACTACCTCAGTGACCTCACCCCCAGCAATGGGCCCCACCCCCCAGTGTCTTACTCCTTCACAGATTGGAGATGAGATTAAAGAGGTTCTAGAAGCATTTCCCTCATTTCCTGACAAGATTCCCAGTTGAACTGAGCAGCTCCCCACTTCCACTGAAAAACGGTATTTGTGGAGAACGGCTGCCCCCTCCTAAGGCATCAGATGGTGGTCCAGAATCTTTTCAAGGCCAACTGATAGTTGCTTTCCAGGCCCTCGCCAAACTCCTCCTATGCCTGGGATTTTGCATCAGCGACAGCCTAGACTGCAGCACTTTTGTCATGCCGGTACCTGTATGCTGCCTTGTGAGTCCAACAGTCCAAAAATACTCAATAGGCCTGGACAACCCACTTAGTGCAGGTGTCCATCACTGGGTTCAGAGGATACTGCAACGACAGGCATCAATGACCTTCCGGCCACAGCTCTGGACTACTCCCTCAATAATGAAGGCACGAGACATGGTCCATTTGGATCCCATGTCCGATGCCTCCTTTCAGATGCGGTTGTAGGTCAGCTTGAGATGGTAGTTGAAGGCCCTTCCGACAGAAGACTCCATCAAATGTTCCCAGGAGATCCTGACTACTTGCTTAAGCGTCCCAGGTCTGGAGGGTGACCTCTCCCGCCATCGGAGCCAGCTCACCACCAAGTGGTGATCAGTTAACAGCTCAACTCCTCTCTTTACCTGAGTGTCCAGAATATGCAGAAGTCAACCATTGAAGGGAGAATAAGCCAGATACTACCGGTCATGAAGGCATGAGCAGACAGGATGCACACGTGAGATGAGAAGTTTATTGTGGACTAGCAACTCAATGAGAAATAAAACCCAAACAAGGAAGCATAGCATGTAGCAAGCTAACAATTTCTCACTTACACATTTGATGAACGCCCGAGAGACCGGAGCCTATCGCAGCTGACACCGGCCAAAGGCGGGTTATACCTTGAACAGCCCGCCAGTCCACATATAATCAGTGACTTTGATTTCAGTGTAATTTTAGGATTTATTGGTTGTAGTACTGACATTATTACACTGAATTACTTTATTAATTACTTTATAGCGGTTAGCACGTCTACCTCACAGGACGAAGGAGGTGGGTTGAAGTTCTGGGCTTGGCGAGGGTGTGTCTTCTCTGGAGTTTGCTGCTTGTATGGGTTTCCTTTTGGCTACTCTGGTTTCCTCCTACAGTCCAAAAACATGCTCATGATGCTAACTAGCTGTTCTAAATTAACCCTCGGAGTGAGTGTAAGCGTCAATAGTGGTGTGTGTATGTGTTGGTCATTTAATGGACTTGAGAACTGTTCAGGATGTACCCTGCCTTCACCCAGAGTCAAGTGAAATAGGCACCAGCCTCACTACAACCTTAGAAAGAATAAGTCAATACATTTACATCAGTACGTACTCAGTCTTGAAGCGTAGTCTGGTCTGGGAATCAGAATGATCTTTTTGTAAACTTTACAGAGTGCTTTGAGATCTGCGTCGAAAGGTCTGCGAGATGTCCCGACCAGCAGCACCCGATCCTCTGCTTTAATAGACCTTACCATCTTTGGCAGATGTTTCTTCAGCCTTTTCGGTTCCATCTTTATCAGTAAAGCATAAATAACAAGAACAGCTAAAATACCAATAACTACTTT
>CM045730.1:11130000-11137500 GCA_024760905.1 Plotosus lineatus | reverse complement strand
TTGACAGGCACAAATCGAGCCGAGCAATCGAAACAAATGGAGCAAACTCAGCGCAACCGGAGCAAAGAGGCCTGAAGACTGCAGGAATGGCAGAGTTAGACCTGCCTCGGGCCGGCTTCTGAACACGCCTCAATCCGAACCATCTCTCAACAGGAACAGCCATCATAACCATATGCTAAATCGCGTCTCGATGGAAGACGGGTCTGCTACAGGAGAATGGTGCAGAAAGGCCTCCATTTTTATTTCCTCACGAGATTTTCGGCTGTCCTATGCTTTTAGTCTGGTGACGGTTTCTTTCCAAAAACTGTCTGTGTACATGGACTAACTGTAGTTTATGTATAACTATATAATTATGTACAATGCACTGACAAATGATCGGCGGTGTAGTGGTTAGAACTCCGCCTCACAGAAAGACGGTCCTGGGTTCGAGTCCCATGCTTGCCAAGGATGTTTCTGTGTGGTCTGCATGCTCGCCTGTGTTTGTGTTGGTTTCCTCTGAGTACTCTGGTTTCCTCCTACAGTCCAAAACACGCACATTAAGGCTAACTGTCCGCTCCAAAAATTCACATTTGAGTGTGACCGGTTGTGTGTGTGTGTGTCTTGTGTGTTGAATCCCACCTTTACCCACCCAGTTTTGGCTGGAATAGGCTCCAACCTCTCTGAGATCCTTATAAAATTAAATGGTACAGTTACTGAGTAACCTTGCTGCTGTACATTGTACATTAATTTTCTGAAACGCCCATTTCAGCCGACTCTGCAAGGGTAGAGTACACCCTGGACAGCTCACCAGAGCTGAAGCACGCTGGCGGCTATGCAGCTACTCTTGACGAAAGTCAGCAATTGGTCTTTACATGAACCTCTCGCTACAGACAGTGAGCGACATGGCTGGCCTTTGATAACCCAGTTAGCTGCACTGGGGGGACAGGAATGACAACCTGCTGATAATGGGACTTGAACCCTTGAGTTTGGGATCAGTGAACCAGCACCCTTCCACCGTGCCAGCAATGCCCCCACTTTAATTTACATGAAGTAGAATTTCATGTTTATGGGACCGAACCGAGCAAAGCCGCTTACTCCAACCAGGGCTGCAGAGATGCTGAAGCCTATCTCAGGTCGACTCTGGTCGAAGGCGGGGTACACCCTGGACAGCTCAACAGACCATCACAGGTCAACACACAGACAGCCATTCACACTCTGATCCACACCAAGGGGGGGTTTGGAACAGCCAGTTAGCCTAATGCAGTGCTTCTCAGTTATTTTCTGTGGCGCCCCCTCTAGGAAGAAAAAAACATTTCACCCCCCCCCCCACTCCACCATCGACTATAAATAGTATTATTTGTCCATAATATTGTTATCAGTTCACCTGTGCATAGCATTGTATCTTTATTAACATTAAAAACAAAAAAGAAAGAAATATAGTTGAATTTACAATAAAGAAAAACTTCATTAACATTGTTTTTTAATCTGTAATAGAAAAGATTTAAAGTGCACCAATGTGGCTGAAATAAAAAATAATCCTCATTTAAACTCATTCAACTTATTTATGTCTTAATATCTCCGTCTCTCTCCACCTTTCTCTTCGTTCCTGTTAGAAATGTTTCTGTGTTGTTTCTTGAGGGGTTGTTTACTGCACTTCATATCGTTTGCTCGAGCGAAAAACCGCTACACCATAGTGCAACAATGAGAGCGCTACTGCCAACTAGTGGAGCGGAGGTGCAATTACACTTAATTCTGGAATTCCACAATTCCAGAAAAGCATGTTCCCCAGGATAATACGCCCCCCCCGGCATCCCCCCCCCCCCCCCCCCCCGGCATCATACCGGGGCACGCCTCACTAATTGAGAAGCATTGGCCTTATGTGAATGTCTTCGGACTGTGGGGAGGAAACCGGATTACCTGGAGGAAACCCATGTGGACTCAAACCCAGAACCTTCTTTCTGTTCGTTGTGCTAACCCCTGCAGCACCTGTGTCTATGTCCACATGCTCAAAAAATAATGTTAGCATGTTTTTGTACTGACTTGCTAATGTACAAGATATGAAATAAAATTGACAGTAAAATTGACACAGAAAAAGCAAAAAATAAATTTGGCGCCAAAGACTTTTGCACAGTAACAGTATATGCCAAAACTGTGATCTTTCAAGATTAGTAGAACTACTAACCTCCCAACCTCATTGCTTCTCCGCCGTCACTTTTTTTCGTGCTACCTATGGAGTCTCCATCCTGTCTGTTTTCTTTCTCCCCTTGCAGAGAGGTGATGAAAGGCCCTGGAGGTCTCCATCACTCTCCCTCGCCGAGTCCTGATCACAGGCCACGATCCCTCTAGCGTGTGATTATTTTTAAGCCTCGGACTCAATCTCTCATTGTTTTAGAGCCGTTGAGGTTGTTTATACGGTAACACGGTGCTATCTGGGACTCTGAGCTGCAGAGCGTCGTTAGGGGATATAACACGCCAGGGCTCTGAACACGTGTGCGGGTGTGAAAGGTCTTCTGATGGGTTATTAAAACAGGCGATGGAGGAGAGGTAGCAGAGAACGGCTTGATACCAGACACCGGTGTGCTCTCCTCTAATTGCAAGTTCACTGGAGAGAAAGTGACAAAAGAGGCCGGGCTGCGCAATAAAGGCACAATAGGGTCGGATACAGTTCAGGGGGGCATGCATTGTATGACACGCAACGTGTGCGAGCACAAGGCTTTAACAGTACAGCTCCTGAAACATTCATGAGAGCCATTCGAGTTCCCAGGGTGTTCATGAGCGTCCCCTTGGACATTTTTCTGCACACAATAGATCCAATCCATCATCTCATGTCACGCCGAAGTTGTGCAATACAAAACCTCTTTGTGATCCGAAATGAGTTTCATACTTTCCCTTATGGTGCCGTATTTGGCTTCATGTTTGTTTACTCCTATTTCCAGGTCCTGCCTGGCTTGTGTACAGTAAACTGAGTCCTGGCTGGGATTAGCGAATTAGAGGAAGCAGAGCATCCTGGGATGGAGAGAGTAGACATGGGAATGCTTACTCACCCAGAGGCAGCACGCCGTACAGAGCGATGAGCTGTCTGACGTCTGAAAGGGATGGCATGGGCTCAATGTCTGCCTGCCTCAGGCTCGTACCCAGGTAGCTGTATTCCCCTGGAGAGACACAGCTACGCCTTACACGTGCTTGTAAGCATTGAAACACAACGTACTCCAAATAAATAAGCTGTGGTGGCACGACAACCTAAGTGGTTGGCATGTTTGTCTCCAAGCAAGAAGGTTCTGGGTTCGAGGCCCGGGCTGGAAGAGGCACATTAGACTAAACGGCTGTTCCAAACAGACTTAAAGTGTGAGTGAGCATGAATGCTGAATGGTTCTGTGTGTCGGTTGCCCTGGGATGGTCTGGTGAGCTATTGAGGGTGTTTCCCACCTTCACCCAGAGTTGGCTGAGATAGGCTTCACCTTCACTCAGGCCTTAGTAGGATTAAGTGGTTTTGTAAATGAGTGAGTAATGAGTGTTTAAAATTCAGAGCCGATGGAGTTGAAGTAATTAAGCTCACAGCAAGAAGGTTCAGGGTTCGAATCCCAGGCTAAGTAGAAGTAAAGTATGCATGTTCTCCTGGTGCTTGCATGGGTTTCCTCTGGGAATTCTGGTTTCCTTCTACAGTCATGCACATTCAGCTAATTGGCTGTTAGGAGTTTGGCAAATATTGAAAATTATTTACATTTCTGTGATTACACACACACACACACACACACACACACACACACACACACACACACACACACACGTGCACACACACACACACACGTGCACACACACACACACACGTGCACACACACACACACACACACACACACACACACACACATACACGAGCACACACACACACACACACACACACACACACATGTGCACACACACGCACACACACACACACACACACACACACACACACACACACACACACACACACACACACACACACACACACGTGCACACACGTGCACACACACACACACACACACACACAAACATGTGCACACACACACACACACACACACACACACACACACACACACACACACACACACACACACACACGTGCACACACACACGCACACACAGTTAACCCATCCTTATGCACTAGTAGTGTCAGTGGGCAGCAAATGTGGGCCCAGGGGACAGTTGAGGGTTAAATGGATGATTTCCAGCCAGTCCTGGGATTCAACCCAACAACCTTTTGGTCAATAACCTGCTTTTTAACCTTCAGCCCATGTCTGCCCCCATCACCTCAGTACACGTACAGAATTTTACAGATACAAGCCATTACACCACGCAAGGATAAAGAAACAGATGAAATATAAAGAAAGACAAAGAGGGCATTGACTCAGTTCCGCCTTAAAACATCAAGATCAACAGATGAAGGCGAATCTCTGGCTGTTTGCCCGTATTATATCACGTTGCCATGGCAACACCGCTCATTTTGCCCCAATCAGCATCTAAATGACATATTTTACATGTTAGAACTAATGTGGTTTGTAGTTATAGCACCACACCCAGGTCTGGAAAAGCGTCTAACCATGAACTGAAACTTTATGAACTTCACAAGAAATATAAAAGGAACTTTATTTAAAATTACACATTCTCTTCATACAGCAAACCGAAAGCGTTGGGAAATATGTTCCAAATAGTGCTGTGAAAAAAAAAAAGAAAGGTGCACGGGCGATGTTCAGAATGCCTCGCATGCTTTCTATAAATCTGTGTTCGTTTTGATCACTGGAAATATACTGGTGTGATGTGAAGGAGGCTGTACGTGCATGCGTGTGTATGGTTACTGACGGCACGTAATCGAGACCAACTGAGGAAGCAACGAACTAGAATAGATCTCCTGTTAACTTCACCGCGAACTGTACGACAAGTCACATGGAAGTGATTGAGTCACTTAGGAAGAGAAAATCTTCTGTCATGCTGGGATACACACGTACGCACACAGATCATCGTTCAGTGTGTGGTGGTGACAGTAACGCGGATGATATTACTGTGAGGCCCGGAGCGATTGGTGCATCTCACTGGGGCCAGATTTACAGATGCAATAGATTACAGAAGCACAAAATGACCTTCTGAGAACTGAGTGCACACTGGGTAACGCTACAAACTTCAAAAGGAAAGGAGGCTTGAGCTCTCTCACTCTCTCATCCCCACTCTCACTCTCCCTTTCTCTCTCTCAGTCTATCACTCAGTCTCAGTCACTCTCACTCACTCTCATTCTCCCTTAGTCTCTCTCACTCTATCAGTCACTCTCGTGCACTCACTCTCCCTATCACCCCTACTCTCTCTCTTACTCTCTCTCTCTAGATCACTCACTCTCACTCACTCACACTCACTCTCTCACTCAGTCTCTCACTAACTCTATCACCCCCTCGATCACTCACTCACTCACTCACTCACTCACTCACTCACTATCATGCCCACTCTCACTCTTTCTTACTCTCTCTGACTCACTCACACTCACTCTCTCACTCTCTCTCACTCACTCACACTCACTCACTCACTCTATCATCCCCACTCTCACTCTCTCACTCCCTCTCACCCTCTCTCATGCTATCACAAACTCTCACTCTCTCTTACTCTCTCTCACTCTCTCACTCTATCATGCACACTCTCACTCTTTCTCACTCTACCTCACACTTTTACTATCACTTTATCACCCCATTCTCTCTCACTCACTCACTCACTCACTCACTCACTCTCTTTGTACACCAACACTCTCACTCACTCAGAATCACTCTTTCACTCACTCTCTCACTCTCACTATATCACTCACACTCTCACTCTCCCTTACTCTGTCTCACTCATTCACTCACACTTTCTCTTACTCCCTCTTACTCTCTCTCACTCTCTCACTCTCTTGTGCTCACTCTCTCTCTCACTGTCTCACCCTCTCTCGCACTCTCACTCTATAACTCACTCTCTATAACCCACACTCTCTCTTACTCTCACTCACTCACTCATGCTCACTTTCTCACTCATTCATTCACTTACTCTCTTTCACACACACACACACACACACACACACAGAATCATTCTCACTCTATCACTCTCACTCTATCACCTACACTCTCACTCTCTCTTACTCTCTCACTTACTCACAGAGTCAGTGACTCACTGACTCACTCACTCACACTCACTCACTCACTCACTCACTCACTCACTCACTCACTCACTCACTCACTCACAGAATCATTCTCACTCTTTACTCTCAATCTATCACCCACACTCTCACTTTCTCTTACTATCACTCTCTCTCTCACTGTCTCACCCTCTCTGTCCCCCTCTCTCGCACTCTCACTCTATCACTCACTCTCTATCACCCACACTCTCTCTTACTCTCACTCACTGACTCATACTCACACACACAGAATCACTCATTCATTCACTCATACTCACACAGACAGAATCGCTCACTCTCGCACTCTACCACTCACACTCTCACTTTCTCTTACTCTCTCTCACTCTCTCCCCAACACTCACTCACTCACTCACTCACTCACTCGCTCACTCACTCACTCACTCACTCCCATTCTCACTCTATCACTCATACTCTCACTCTCTCTTACTCCCTCACTCACTCTCTCACCCAGTCTCACTCACTCACTCAGTCAGTCAGTCAGTCAGTCAGTCACTCACTCACTCACTCACTCATGCTTTCTCACTCTATGACATTCATTTACTCTGTCATTCATTCACTCTCACTCAAATGCATTCATTCTCACTCACTCCCACTCACTCTCTCACTCACTCTCTCATTCACTCACTCCCATTCATTCTCTCATTCATTCAGTGTCATTCATGCACCCACTCACTCACTCAGTCACTCACTCACTCACTCACTCACTCACTCACTCATTCACCCACTCACTCATTCACTCACTCACTCACTCACTCACTCACTCACTCACTCACTCACTCACTCACTCACATACTTTCTCTCTCACTCACATGTTCACTTACTTTTTTATCACTCACTACCAATCTCTTTAATTACGTGCTCATTTGTCAAACCCCTTAATCTTACAAGGTTCACAGAGAAGATGAAGTCTATCTCAGCGAGCACTGGATGACCGTGGGGTACACCTTGAGCAACTTTCCAGTCCATTTCTGGACACCCCTCCACACATCAATTCACACTTACATGTAGGTGCTATTTGGAACACATATTAATCTAACATGCGTATCTCTTTGGACTGTGGGGCACCAGAACACCTTGGGAAGAACATGCAAAGTCACTCCCTGACTCATTTGCCTATACCACTTAATCCAACTAGGGTCGTAGGGAGGCTGGAACCTATCTCAGTCGTCATCAGAAGGAGGTGGAGTTTGAACAGCTCGCCAGACCATTGTGGGAGGAAGCTAGAGAACCTGGAAGAAACATATGTAATCATGGGACGAACATGTAAACTCCACAGAGACTACACGGGACTCAAACTTAGGACCTTCTTGCCGTGAGGCACCATAATGCCT
>CM045730.1:11110000-11125000 GCA_024760905.1 Plotosus lineatus | reverse complement strand
ATCTGCCATATTGGATGGCATGGTCCGGACGGCGCTCGCTCATTCAACAGTGCTAAACATTTTAAAATAAGTAATAGTGGTTCAACATTACCCAACTGGATGTTATTTGTCGGTTACTAACTTCCCCGGAGTGATACAAAATAACCAGTGAGTATGGTTATATCATGTTGCATTGTTGGTTGTGCAAATAGACAGAGGAGTAAAGCCTGCACTGTCATTTTAGAGTTTTCCATCTAACCCAGAGAGAAAAGCCAAGTGGATCGCAGCGGTAAATAGGAAAGACTGGAATCCTACAGAATACAGTAGAATATGCAGCGAACACTTTGTATCAGGTAAATATACATTATTAGGCTGTTGTGAAAAATTGTTGATTTTAATCTAACCTTTTATGGTTTGAGTGAATCAAAGGTTGAATGTTAATATGTAGTTGTGTTGTGCGGGCTGCGGGGCGGGTGCTGGCTCAGAATTAGAAACTCACTGCGGGGTGGGGCGGGCTGCAGGCTGAATTATTTTGTGTGGGGTGGGCTGCGGGCCAGTTTAGAATTTCACTTGTGGGGTGAGGCAAGCTGACCTACAAGGGTAAATGTGTGGGGCGGGCTGCGGGCCACAATTCTAATTTGCGGGGTGGGCGCGGGCTTGTGATCTTGGCCCGTGCAGGGCTCTTTTATATATATGTATATTACATACATATAGAGGGCAGTGGGGGCCTGATGGTAAGAGGTGCTGGATCACTGATCCTAAGTTTGGGGGTTATCAATTATATATTGTCCCCCCCAGTGCCACTAACTGGGTTATCAAAGGCCGGCAATGTGTCTCACTGTCTGTGGTGAGAGGTTCATGAAAAAGAACCACTGCTGACTGTTGACAAGAGTAGCTGCATAGCCGTGACTGTGTTTCTGCCCCGCGATGGCCTACCGAGCTGTCCAGGGTGTACTCTGTCCTCACCCGGAGTCGGCTGAGATGGGCGCCAGCCTCCCTACGACCCAAATTAGGAGTACGTGGCTACATGAAATGAATGTGTATATATATATATATATATATATATATATATATATATATATATATATATATATATATATATATATATATACATATATATATAGCCATGTCTTTAAAATTATTTTTGTTTTTCTTTTCTTTATTTTGTCATTATCGCCATACTACTACTTATTCCCCAAGTTCTGTTCGACGACACAGGCAATAAATTTGTGTTTGGCAAGGCAAAATGCCTAATTTGGAAAAATAATGAAATAATAACAGCTATTCCTATCAAATACAGTGTCTTGCAAAAATAATCACATTTATGGCCTTTTCTCTTCATGCAAAATATTTGTTATTATGAAATAACGTCAGCACTTTGTAGATCCTCCTTCCCTTCGGATGTGTCTCTATGAGCTTGACACATATATAGCCACTGGGAATTTTCCCATTTTTCAAAGCCAAACTTCTTCAGCCTATCAAGAATTTGGCTGTATCAGCACCATCTTTCATTCCCTCAATTTTGATAAAACACATCATCGCAACATGATACCGCCATCAGCATGCTTCACTGTGGGTAATGAGTTTTGTGAGGTGATGAGAAGAAAAAAGTTAAGTCGCAGCTGACCAAAAAACCCTCATTTCATATGTTTGAAGAGTGTTCCACATGCCACTAACCCTTTGATCCTGTAAATTATTCAAATTGTTATCAACCAGTTTAATTGCTATAAATGCATAAATACTGTGGTGAGCCCCATGTGTAATGCTGCACTTTGGTGCACTTTCCCCCTTCAGCTGCAGCGCCTTTAATGAATGAACTTATATCCATATTTAATGAATGAACTTCTTTTTTTTAAAACATTTGCATGCACACATGACATCATCCAGGCAAATCCCCCTCTAACACTCAAGGAACAAATTATAGACACATGGGTAAAGGAGTAGAAAAATGGCATGTCGCTTTAGATCAAAACACTTATTTAAGTTCTGCCACCATACCCTAAGTGCCTCTAATCCTGTTTCAGTCACTCACTCTCCTTCCTTTTGTTTGTGATCTCACTGCTGTGGCCTCCAAATTGTATGTTTTCTGTAGTGCACCACCTCCCATAGAAGTATTTCTATCTCCATTTTCATGAAATTCTTTTTTTCTCCCCTGTTCTTTTCTCACCTGCAGTCATTATTCACAACGACAGAACAAGAGCACACCAGACTCATTTATATACGAACCACATTCATGAGATAATTTGCATTGACTATTTATGATTAAAAAGTGTGTGTACAGGAGGGAAATTCAGGTGTGTGCATGCTATAGAGTGAGGATTTCTGTCAGGTTTCAGATTGCTGCATATGCAGGATTTCATAAAGCTGAAATTTTTTTGTTGTAGACAACATTTTAGGTTTTTGGGGAGTACACTTTTTGTGGTGATCCTACACTACACATTAATGTAACCCTACCTCTGTGGAGTGTGGACAGATACACCAATATACACTGTAAACCTTTCCTGCTCCTACATGGTTAGCTTTATTCTCTTTGTTTTCTTCTGTGATTAATGCCCTCCTTTTCCGGTCTATGAGTCTTGGTGGATGGCTCTCTATGCATGTTTGTTGTGGTGACATATTCTTACAGTTTTGTAATCATGGATTTAATCGTATTCCATGGGATTCTCAAAGTTTCTCATACCTCCTTGGCTTCTTGATTAGTGATGTTGCAGACTCCGGGGCCTTTCGACACAGGTGCATATATAGTGAGATGATGTGACACTTAGATTGCACACATGCGGACTTTATTTAAATACAGTGGTACTTCGACTTATGGAATTAATCCGTTCCAAGAGCAAGCTTGTAAGTCAAAACATTCGTTAGATGAAACAAAAATTCCCATGGAAAACAATAGAAAACCAATTAAGCCGTTCCAACTGCCTCCCAGACTCATATGACCTGACACAAACATCTATATTTGACGTAATATATTAAAGATAAACATGTAACAATAAATATTTCACAGTAATAACACATGTACAGTAACATTAGTAATACTGTAATTAACAATAAATAATAATAAAAAACAAACACTAAGCCAATAAACAATACAGTAAGTGCGTCTGAACTTAAGAATAGCACTTAACATTAATTTACACTACTACTTTTTTAAACTTTTTATTTATTTATTTATTTAATTTTTTGAATTTTTAAACTGTTTTAATGAGGCTAATTGGTGCGTATGACCCCGGGGAACATGCTATTTAACATACTGGACGAGTCTTAAGTGTGATTGCACATCCTTTACACCAGGTGGCAGTGGCACTCTCACTGTGTTCCCTATGATGTAGAGAAAAAGCACCGAGCAAACCATATGGAGTGCAGTAAACACTACTCTCATCGCACACGGGGTGCTGGGGGGGGTTCCTTCCTATAGGGGGCATCATAGAAAATAATTGAGAAGCACTGCACAAGGTGTACTCGGATTATGGAGGAATACATGTGGAAGAATACGAGGCTAATCGGCTTGGAAATGCCATTTCCCCAGCATAGCTCGTAAGTTGAAAAATTTGCTTGTTGGATGGGGCAGATTTTTGGTGGGATCATTGCTCGTATCATGGAAAATTTCGTTATAAAAGACACTCGTAAGTCCACTGTATTTGTGTGATGAATTAATAATGCAATAAGGTAACTGGTCACATGCATCTATCCATTTTCCTCTGCTTATTCAAGGTCAGATTGCAGAGGCAACAGGTATAGGAGGGACACCCAGACACCCCTCTCCTCACTGATACTCTCGATCTCCTTGTGGGGATCCCAAGGCATTCCCAGGTCAAACGGGATATATAATCTTTCCACCAAGTCAGTAGTTTGGGGGCCTATAATGGGATGTAAGTGATCAGCAGGCATCCTAATCAGATGCCAGAACCACCTCAATGACTCTTTTCGATCCGAAGGAGCATCTGGATCCCCCAGAGATCCATTTTCCAAAGGAAACTCATTCATACACATTATCGAAGGCATATAGGAAAAATAACCATTCAGTCAGTGGTAGAGGGGAATATTGTTGTTTCAGTTGTTTTGTCCATCATATACTGAACCGCAATAGAACAACAGAATTACAGAATCATAACCTGGGATTCATGGTATTTAAATAATGAAACACCGCCAAACATGCCGAGTGTAATTCAGAAAAAGAAATGTGAGCTAAGCCCAAACCTTCTAACCTTTTAAATCATTTTAAGATGATTATATATTCATGCAGTTCCCCCCGAAAAATTGCAATGCTTGCCCTGTGGGTGTAGCACTGGTCCATTCCAATATGGAACCAAAATATTTTGTCCTGTGTCAGCCAAGGACTGGTTTCCTATAACAAAGTATGCAGGGTGAGAGGAAGGTCAGAAGTGAATTCAAACCCAAGAACAGGGTGAATTTCTCAAAAACAAAGAGACCTATGTCATCTTTTGGCTGCTTTTTTTCAGTCAGAAAAATGAAAGGGAGGGGCATTGTGGGATGAGAAAATAAACACTCACACATTTACTGCTCTTAGGAGCAGTCCATCTCGGCCGACACTAGACAAGGGTGGGGCACACCCTGAATAGCTCACCAGATCATTGTAGGCCCCCTCCTCTACACACACACACACACACACACACACACAAAACCATTGGCATTCATACTCACAACTAGGGGCGATTTGGAACAGCCAATTATCCGAAAAGTTGTAAACATGGGTCATTATCATTTAATTATGCAACTCATAATCTTCAAGTCGTTATTAATATTTGTTCCTTTGGTACTTCTGTTTCCACTGAAATTTTATAAATATTATAAATTGTTTATACTCCATATATTTAAATTTGGTGTGGCATGGTGGCACAGTGGCGAGCAAATCCACCTCCTGGCAATAAGGTCCCGGGTTCGGGTGATGGGCTTGGTGAGGACATCCTAGTTTTGATTTTGCATGTTTCACCCAACACTCAAAAGGGCAGTGGTGGTCTAGTGGTATAGGGCGCTGGATCGCTGATCCAAAGGTTGGGGGTTCAAGTCCCACTCTCCACAAGGTTGTCATTGTCCCCCCCAGTGCAGCTAACTGGATTATCAAAGGCGGGCCTTGTCTCTCACTGTCTATGGTGAGAGGCATGTAAAAGAACCATTGCTGACTTTCGTAAAGAGTAGGCTGCAAAGTCGTCAGCGTGTTTCTGTCCCTTGCTAAAAAAAAGGGTTGTGACAGGAAGGGCATCCGACGTAAAAACCTCTGCCAAATCAAACGTGCGAATCAGATGATTCGCTGTGGCGACTCCCGAGTAAAAGGGAAAAAGCCGAAAGGAAGACAGACAGACCCAACACTCAAAGGATATAAACATTGGGCTAATTGGCTGCTCCAAGTTGCCCCTAGGTGTGAATGTTAGTGTGAATAGATGCGTGTTGGACCTGTAATGGTGTAGGGAGCTGTTTAGGGTGTATCAAACAGAGACAGCTGAGATAGGCTTCAGAATCCTAGTGATTGTAATAGGATTAAGCGGTTTGGAAAATGGATGGATGGATATATATGCTTGATGCACACATCAAGAGAAATTCTAACTTTTTTTACGAATAGGAATATATTCCACAGAGGGAATGAAAACAGGCTTTGTGAATGTAATCCAACTGTTTGGGGACTGGGACTGGGACATATTATTAGTCTTTACACCCGGGACAAACAAATCAAGTAACCTAGCTATCAGTTGTTCTTTCACAGCTGCCTCGGGTACGGGCAAGTTCAGGGTGGTGTACTGTAAACAAAAACATCTTCCTTTTAACGTCACCCATCGAACCACCGAAAAAAGAAATAAAAGTCTCTTCTCCCTTATGGACCTTTTATAACAATAACATTTCACCCTCCAATTCATCTCAATAGTGAGTTTCTCTGGAGAGAAACGTAACCCAATACTTTAGTGAGCTGCTCTTTTTTATACCCTTCCACTGTCTAAATGACTCTCTCTCTCTCTCTCTCTCTCTCTCTCTCTCTCTCTCTCTCTCTCTCTCACACACACACACACACACACACACACACACACACACACACATGCAGTACGTGGTCTGAATATCTGTAGTATCTAAGCATGTCAATTATACTGAATGGACCCCAGACAAAACAGAACCAGGAAGTGATATAAAAACGATGATTACATTAAAATAAATCTTCTTTTCCTTTTTTCAGGGGTCGCCACAACGAATCATCTGATTCGCACGTTTGATTTGGCAGAGGTTTTTACGTCGGATGCCCTTCCTGTCACAACCCTTTTTAGCAAGGGACAGAAACACGCTGACGGCTTTGCAGCTACTCTTTACGAAAGTCAGCAATGGTTCTTTTACATGAACCTCTCACCATAGACAGTGACAGACATGGCCCGCCTTTGATAACCCAGTTAGCTGCACTGGAGGGGGGGGCAGTGACAACCCTGTGGGGACTCGAACCCCCAAACGTAGGATCAATGATCCTGCACCCTCCCACTAGACCACCACTGCCCCTACATTAAAATAAATACATAAATAAATAAACATTGGACAGAACATTACAATTATATAACGTAGATAAACCTGCATTCAGACACAACAATGTGAAAAAAAATGCTCGTGCAATTCAGATAATTTTTTTTTTTTTTTTTTACAATCACATATCTTGGTCTGCACATCTGCCTCAGAGGAAGAAGGTCCTGGGTTCGAGTCCGAGGCATTTCTGTATGGAGTTTGGATGTTCTCCCTGTGCCTGTGTTACTCGTCTCCCTCCATGCACTCTGGTTTTCTCTAACAGCCCACAAACATCCACATTAGGCTACTTGACCACTCTAAATTGCCCCTAGGTGTGAGTGTGAGTGTGAGCGTGAGCGTGAGCGTGAACGTGAGCGTGAGCGTGAACGTGAGTGTGAGCGTGAATGTGAGTGTGAGTGTGAATGTGAGTGTGAGTGTGAATGTGAGTGTGAGTGTGAGTGTGAGTGTGACTGTGAGCGTGAGTGTGAGTGTGAGCGTGAACGTGCGTGTGAGTGTGAGTGAGTGTGAATGTGAGTGTGAGTGTGAGCATGAGTGTGAGCGTGAACGTGAGTGTGAGTGAGTGTGAATGTGAGTGTGAGTGTGAGCGTGAGTGTGAGCGTGAACGTGAGTGTGAGTGTGAGTGAGTGTGAATGTGAGTGTGAGTGTGAGCGTGAGTGTGAGCGTGAACGTGAGTGTGAGTGTGAGTGATTGTGCATGTGTGTTGCCATGTAATGGTTTGGTAAGCTGTTTTTATTGTGCACCCTGAACTTGCCCAGAGATAACTGGTAGGAACGTGGTAGGAATAAGTGGTCTGGCGTAATATTGGATGGCTGGATGGATGGATAGATGGATAGATGGATGGGTAGACGAATTCCTAGATAGATTGATAGATGGATGAATAGATGGATGATAGATTGATGGATCGATAGTTTAATAGATTAATAGATTTATAAATGGATGTATAGATGATAGATTGATGGATGGAAACATGGATTAATAGATAGATAGATAGATAGATAGATAGATAGATAGATAGATAGATAGATAGATGAATTGGTGGATATATTGATAGATGGATGTATGGATATATAGATAAATTAATGGGTAGCTAGATGGATGAATTTATCGCTAAATTGATGGATAGATGGATTGAGTGATAGATGGATGGTAGATAAATAGAGAGATTGATGAATGGATAGACTAATAGGTGGAAGGATGGATGGATGGCTGGATGGAAGCATGGATGCATCTTTTGGTGATGGATGGGTAGATAGATGAATGAATTTATAGATAAATTGATGGATAGATGGATTGATTGATAGATGGATGATAGATTGATGAATGGATAGACTGATAGATGGCTGAATGGAAGCATGGATGCGTCTTTTGGTGATGGATGGGTAGATAGATGAATGAATTTATAGATAAATTGGTAGATGGATTGAGTGATAGATGGATGATAGACTGATAAATGGATAGACTGATAGATGGTTGGATGGATGGATGGATGGATGGATGGATGGATACATCTCTTGATGAAAGCCAAAGAATGTTTTGTGAAGAGTATGCGATGTTTGATCACGCCCTCAGTCAGGATGGAGTAACTGATCCATGACTAGATTAACGTTGTCTCCGAGTCTCAACACATTTACTTTTGCTTGTGTGGATCTTTGAACTTCGACAGCATGTCTCACTTTTAATATAAAAAGGATGTTGGTTTTTATCCAAGTTCTTTCTGTTTCTGAGAAAAAACAACTTGGGCTGGAAAGCTTTTCTTTGCTTGTTGGCAAGCGAGTGTATACAATTTGTTCACCTCTGACGATAAAATTCTGGCTATGTATTATATTCATCCAAACGTTTTATTCCTCACGTTCCCTCATTGGCAGAACACATTAGGCACTCTGTCTTCGCCCAGTGTCGGCTGATATAGGCTCCTGCCTCGACATGACCCTAGTAGGATTAAACGGTTTGACATATGAGAACGTGAGTGTTGAGTAAAATATTATTGATAATATTGGGTTGTGCTTTCGGCCACTGTGAAACCATCTGGGTGTATATCAAGGACCCTGTTATAATTCATTCATTTTCTCAACCGCTTGATCCTAATTAGGGTCGTGGGGAGGCTGGCGCCCATGTCAGCTGATTCCGGGCAAGGGTGAAGTACACCCTGGACGGCTCACCAGGCCATCACCGGGCAGAAGCACGCTGATGCTATACAGCTCCTCTTGTTGAAAGTCAGCAATGGTTCTTCTACATGACCTTCTCACCACAGACAGTGAGAGACATGGCCGGCCTTGGATAACCCAGTTCGAGCACTGGGGGCCTGTTTTTAATATTATTTTTTATTTTTACCCATCTTCAACTTAACAATAAAATCCTGCTTTTAGGTAGCAGGCACATCATTTCCGAGAGCGATGGTGAAATGGTAAAATGAACTCCGTTTCTGCTCGAGACACAACATCATGAAGGACGTACATTGCTGTCCATATCAGAGCCAGTGAAGACCCAGGGCATGTATGAATGCATGTGGAGCCCCGTTACACATCCGTTGTTCATCACTTCCTATGTGTTACTCATTAGTAATCAGATACTATACATGAGGTCGGTGTCCGTCACACTGGAGCAGTTCAGGTAGTAGTCCAAGCCCTGAGTCAGGTCCACGTAACATCAATGTATTCGAACTAACAAGTACAGAGCGAGGAATGCAGATGTTCTGAACCAAACGTACACCTGGCGTACAACAACCGTGTGACCACAGGGCACCTTTGCTCGAAAGCATGCACTGAACTCATCGCCTGACAAGTGACACGTTCACCGAACGAGATACGAAACGGAAATGGGCAGGTTGAAAAATTCCTGTTCTCCTGTGAACATCTGGTGACTCCATCCATTCCAGATGTAATGGGTTACAGAGATATTTAAAGCTTATGGAAAGGGCGGTATTGCAAAATAAGTAAATGAATCAAAGTTCAGATGATTCTTCCCATAAGCACTCACTCACTCATTTGATGAATCGCTCAATCCTAATATGGTCATGGAGAGGCTGGAGCCTTCCTCAGATGACACTGGGTGGGCGGGGTGCATGCTGAACCGCTCGCCAGAACCCATACACAACTATTCACGTCACAGCTAGGGTCAATTTGGAACAGCCAGTTAGCTTAACGTCTTTGGACTTTTGGAGGAAACTGGAGTACCCAGAGGAAACCCATCCAAGGACAGTAAGAAAATGCAAACTCCACCCAGAAGCGTCCATGCCGAGCCCTTGAATCGAACCCAGGACCTTCTGGCTGTGATGTCGCCGTGCTACCCAATACACCACCTCCTCCTATACGTAGGACTGTAATTACACTCGAACATGTACAGAATTGTACTCAGGGAGCGGAGTGAAAGCTAGGGACTCTTGCATGTGTTAAAAGATTAATATCCTTCCTAATGTTTACACGCATTCCACACGTGGGCCAGAAAGTGAAAGGCTGATGTGTCTGTCAAAAATGTTGAGTGTAAAAATACCACTGCATCACCATGCCAAGTATGTTTCTGGAATATTCGCTTGTGCAGACGTGCCGTGGGTGCCTGGGGCAGATGTGGAGTGTTTGGACGAAAAAACAAATATACAATATATATATATATATATATATATATATATATATACACACACACACACACACACACACACACACACACACACACACACATATATATATGTATATATATATATATATATATATATATATATATATATATATATATATATATATATATATATAGGAAATACAGATGCATGTGCAACATATATCATGCATATATATATATACACCCTCATGCACTGTATATAAATATGCGTATATAAGCACAGTGATTGCAATACCGGGTGTGGCCTCTATAGATGTTTACAACAGCATACAGTTGTTTGGAACGAGGCAACAACATCAACATCCTGGTTCATATCCACCAAAACAACCCACATCTGGCACTGTCTGTAGAATGTGTATGTGTGTGTGTGTGTGTGTGTGTGTGTGTGTGTGTGTGTGTGTGTGTGCACGTGTGTGTTTTTTCATGCACGTGCAGGTCTCAAAGATGGTGGGAAAGCCATCCTATCAAAACACAACCTGACAAGTGCAAGAGTGTTAAAGAGTCTCTGCATTCCTATAGCCATCGGTGTGTGACTCATAACCAGCTCTCATCACTTCTACATCAATGAGTCGGTCGAATCCCGCGTGAATTCACTCCGCAGACCACGTGGCAAAAGAATTACGGATGAAACCGAGTAAAGAATGTAAAACACTCTGGTTCCTATATCAACTCCTCAGGAACATCATGGAGAGGATGTCTGCAGACTATCAGTACATCATGCACACGACAAAGATGATCTTTTTTTTTTTTTTTTTTTTTTTTTCAGGCGTAAACCTTATCTCGCTGTAATCCGAGTGACGGCAGTACACTGGGGTTGCTCACCTTTTTATTAGCCCTTTTCCCTTTTTTCTTCTTTTTGCCCTTGTCCCGCTCCATTACCAGTTTGAGGTTCTTCAGTTCCTGCCTCATAAGCTCATCAACCTGTGATAGAAATATCACCTGATCACATGACCTGATTTATTTTAGTATGTCATTAGAAATGAGTCCACTATTATTATTATTTCATACAGAAATTCATAGGATGTCATGGTGGTGTCGTAGCTAGTGTTTAGTTAACGGGTCGCCCTCACCTCAAGAAGGTCCTGAGCTCGGATTAAAGGCTCAGCGAGGGTGTCCTTATATGGAGTTTGCATGTTCTCCCCGTGCTTGTGTGGGTTTCATCTGGGTACTTTAGTTTGCTCTTCCAGTTTTAACACATATGCATTAGGTCCAGTGGCTGTTCCAAAATGTCTCTAGGTAGGTGTGTGTGTGTGTGTGTGCGTGTGTGTGTGTGTGTGTGCGTGTGTGTGTGAATCTGGATGTCTTTGAACTGTGAGAGGAAACTAGAGTGCCCAGAGGAATCCCATGCAAGTACAGGAAGAATATGCAAGCTCCACATAGACACGCCCTCACTAAGCCTGGGACTCAAACCCAGGACCTTCTTGCTGTGAGGCGGATGTGTTAACTATGACGCCACCGGGCGTCACTCTGTGGCCCATTATTGTACCATGTATATCATATACTGTACAGTATTAATTCATTCATTCATTTTCTGAACCACTTAATCCTAATTAAGGTCGCGGGGAGGCAGGTGCCCATCTCAGCCAATTCTCCCTGAGGGCAGAGTACACCCTAGACAGCTTGCTTGTCCATCGCAGGACAGAAACATGCTGACGGCTGTGCGGTTACTGTTGGTGAAAGTCATCAATGGTACTTTTACATGAACCTCTCAGCATAGACAGTGAGAGACGGGGCCGGCCTGCGATGACCCAGTTAGCTGCGCTGGGGCCACAGTAGTGACAACCCGTTGACAGTGGAGCTTGAAACCCTGACCTGGGGATCGGTAATCCAGCACCTTTACCACCGGGCCACCATCGGGCCACCACTGCCATATCATATAGTGTATTACTTATTTCTAAAAGAAAAGAATTTAATATTCATGTTGAACTTTCCGACGTTCTGCTCAAACTCAGTTGTTCTGAAAGTTGAGACGTGAAACAGAAAAATGAACTCTTGAGCTTTTTATGTTAATTATCCAATTACTGCACATCGCACACTGCATTCCTGTTCCAAATTTAAAGCTCCGACAGTTTTACATTCCCCGAAGCTCGTCCGCACCACATCATTAAACTTTAAACACTGAGGTTCTCTCTATAAACAATAAACCTGCAAAATAAAACTTTATAATGGATTCGAACAGAGCTAATTACACATGAACTTACTGAGAGCGACTCTCACGCTCACTCTCACTCTCACACTCACTCTCACTCACTCACACTCACTCTGACTCTCACTTATTCACTCTCACTCTCACTCACTCTCACTCACTCTCACTTACTCACTCTCACTCCCTTACACTCACTCTCATGTACTCTCACTCACTCTCACTCACTCTCACTCTCACTTATTCACTCTCACTCCCTCACACTCACTCTCACTCACTCTCACTTACTCTCACTCACTCACACTCACTCTCACTCTCACACTCACTCTCACTTACTCACTCTCACTCCCTTACGCTCACTCTCACTTGCTCTCACTTACTCTCACTAACTCTCACTCATGCTCACTCTCACTCTCACTCACTCTCACTTACTCACTCTCACTCCCTTACACTCACTCTCACTTACTCTCACTCACTCTCACTCACTCTGACTTACTCTCACTTACTCTCACGCTCACTCTCACTCTTACACTCACTCTCACTCTCACTCACTCTCACTTACTCACATTCACTGACTCACTCACTTACTCACACTCTCACTTACTCATTCACTCATTTACTCACTCCCACTCTCACTTACTCTCACTTACTCTCACTTACTTCTCTCAAGCACTCATTCACTTTACCCACGCTCACTCACGCATTCATTCACTCTTACTCTCACTCACTCACTCAGTGACTCCTATTCACTCAATCTCACTCACTCACTCATACTCTATCACTCAGTGACTCCTATTCACTCAACCTCACTCACTCACTGACTCACTGACTCACTGACTCACTCACTCACTCACTGACTCACTCACTCACTGACTCACTGACTCATACACACTCACTAACTCACTCACTTAATCCCACTCACGTACACATTTATTCTATTACCCATTCACTCAGTCATTCACTAACTCACTCTTCCTCACTCTCTCACTCCCTTACTCACGCATACTCACTCAGTCCAAGGGTTGCCATTGACTAATGTTTAGAGAAGCCTGTTTGGGACATAAATGTTATTGGTTCAAAGGGAAAATGTGTGGTGGTGGGGAAGTGACCTGTGCGTGGTAGCTCACTGCTCCAAGTTTTTGTGTTCTCACTGTTTACCTGTGTGGATGGATGGGTTAAATTATTTATTGCAGAGGCGGACATGGCCACCACTACACCACTATCACCACAGACGAGATGGAGCTGAGGGCGGAGCACGGCCTTATGCTGTAGTCCCTTTCAAGGACCAGACCTAGGGTTCTTACATCATGGGAGTGAGGAGGTCATGGTTTTATTGTGTTAGTTTTGGTTATTGTGTATACAGTGCTCCCCCTGTGTATTAAATATGGTTTGATCTACCACTATATGTTGCCCCAGGGTCTTATTTAAGGAGGGCTGTTAGTTGAGTTGGTGTTTACCTTTTGCTACACTTATTTTCAGTAACGTGATATCCATTCATTAATTTCCTGAACCACTTAATCCTAATTAGGGTCACCTTTTTTTAGTGTTTTTCATGATTACTTAAGCGCTATGATGTCACTCAAACGCCCTGCATCTTCTATAGCTTCTGGTAAGGAGCCTAAGCGCTTTATGTATTCAATAAATTTTATTTATACAAAATTACAAAGTTTTTTCTTAATCATTACTACATTTTACTGCATTATTACTTTATTAATTAGTAAGACTATAGAATGGGTTTAACAAGCATATATTACTGCATGTAATATCAAACATGGGGTTTTAAAACCGTGCCAATAATTTGCGGATTTCCGGGATTCATAGGTGGTGGGGGGGGACCTATAACAGGGGCTTTCTGTACACTATATATATTTAGTATATTAAATATTATCTATACAGTACTGTATAATATTATACAAGTAAATTTGCCTACAGACAAGCTAATTCAAGTTAAGTTGTTTTCGACCTAGATTGTCTCTCCTGGAACCAATTAACAACGAAAGCAAAGGTATACCTGTATTTTTTAAATTTTTTAAGGGCCTTATACAGTAATTTTGATTTTATTACTTTTAGTCATTTTTGTACAAGTTATTTTTTTTGTTTTTTGGAAAATAAATAATTTTTTTTACCCATGTTTTTGGTCCTTGACTGCTTGGTTCATGACAGGCTGGGTTTGAAAATAATTTTAGAACAATGAATGATGCAATCTGAAGTCTGGTATTGCATCATAAAAATATGGATTGCATCACATCCCCCCGAATCATGACTGATGCAACATTAACTCAGCTTCCATCAGTTTGTTGAACATATGGTTCTCTATCAACTCTCCAATCCATATACAGGTAGCTTCATACTCTTTGATTTTCATATACCACTGTATATGCAAAAAATTTTGGAAAATGTTTTTCGTAACCTGAATTTTTCATTTGCGTTATGAAAAGCATTTTCCAAAATTTTTGTCTCTGTATACAAAACAAGTTCTCCTTACGAAACGCGCCAAAAGCGCCATTCAAACATTCAAACGCGCCATTCAAACATTAAAACGCACCATTCAAACATTCAAACAATGCACGAGCTGCCCTCCCATCAATGACATTCAAGCATCTCGCCCCGCTGGCCTCCCATTGGCTAGGAGGGATGACGCAGCTACCTCCCATTGACTATCTCCCAACATCCTGACCCGCTGGACTCCCATTGGCTTGAAGGAATGACGCAGCTACCTCCCATTGACTATCTCCCAACATCCTACCCCGCTG
>CM045730.1:11100000-11105000 GCA_024760905.1 Plotosus lineatus | reverse complement strand
CTGCAGCACACACGGTCTCGGTCATGCTGGATGACATCACTGCGGCGGAAATAAGTCCTGGTTTCAGTTCAGCATTGAGCAGGAGCTGAGAGTTCAGTATCGTGCTTTAAACCTGGCTTCGAAAAGCTGTGCACTGACAAATGTGCTCATTATAGCCATTAATAAGGACCTCATCATTTTGACAACAACAACAACAATAATAATAATAATAATAATAATAATAATAATAATAATAATGTCTGTCTTCCTTTCGGCTTTTTCCCTTTTACTCAGAGTCGCCACAGCGAATCATCTGATTCACACGTTTGATTTGGCAGAGGTTTTTACGTCGGATGCCCTTCCTGTCACAACCCTTTTAGCAAGGGACAGAAACACACTGACGACTTTGCAGCTACTCTTTACTAAAGTCAGCAATGGTTCTTTTACATGTCTCTCATCATAGACAGTGAGAGACATGGCCCACCTTTGATAACCCAGTTAGCCGCACTGGGGGGGACAGTGACAATCTTGTGGAGAGTGGGACTCGAACCCCTAACCTTTGGATCAGCGATCCAGCGCCCTATACCACTAGACCACCACTGCTCCAATAATAATAATAATAATAATAATAATAATAATAATAATAATAATAATAATAATAATAATAATAATAATAATAATAATAGTTTCATTCATTTTTGTTTTGTAGGTTAAAGGGTTTTATATATTGTGCTCCTGAGTTAATATTGCTGATCAATTTGAATTTATTATTATTTATTGATTTTATTTAATTTTATTTTTCAGTATCAAATGGTTCAAATTGTTGGACAAAAAATGTTTACAGTTTAAATAAGGATACTTTTTTTTATTTCAGGAAAATTGATGCACTTTAAATCATTTTGTTTAAAGACTAAAATATTTCTTGTAAGTTGATCTATATTTCTTCCTTTTTTTGTATTCCATAATGATAACAATTATTTATTATGTTAATTAGGATACAGTGTTATGCAGAGGATTACTTATAACAATTTTAGACTAATAACACTATTTATATGGGGGGGGGGGGTATTTTCAGAAAATAATTGAGAAGCACAGCAATTTTGAACAGCAATTAACTGAAGCCTATCTCAGCTGTCTCTTCTTTGAAGACGGGATACACCCTGAACAGCTCATCAGACCATTGCAGAGCGACCAACACACATAACCATTCACACTCACACTCAGAGGCTATTAGGAGCAGCCAGTTAGCCTAAAGTGCATGTCTTTGGACTGTGGGAGGAAACCAGAGTACCCGGAGGAAACCCATACGATCATGAGTAGACCCTGCAAACTCCACACAAAAAAAGCTCTCACCAAGCCTGGGACTCAAACCCAGGACTTTCTTGCTGTGAGGCAGACTTACTGTCCTCGAAGCCACCATGATGCCCACCAATAAACTTAGCAGGATCAATAAAAAGAACATCACTTAAGGAAACAATAAAACCCAAAATAAAGCAGATGGATATAATCATGGCACCTCCGGCCCGTTCTCAGTTTTTTTGTAACGCTCCTGTTAGAACTCTGATGTTTAAGACCCTGACAGAGGAAGCACAGGTGCTGCTGCCCTGGTGAGAATGTTGAAGGTGACAAGCTCTCATGCGCCATATCCTGGCAGGAAATGCATTTCAACGCACTTCCTGTTCCAGGACAAGAACAGCATGCCAAGCAGATACGAGCAGAGACTGACTCAGTGAGGACAGATCACGCTTGAGCTTCTTGTGAAATGTCATGTTCTGAACAATTATTTCAGAAATTACGAATGGTGGGGAAAAGACCCAGTGACATCTGGGTGGAGGTTCAGCACCATTACCGCCATGATGATGCAGTACATCCTGAAGTGTTTTTTTTTTTTTTTTTTTAATTTTTAAATTTTTTATTATTTTCATACCACAGCTGTCAGCCAATGATTACACAATTTTATGAATTAAACAAAGACACATGGGCAGCATGGTGGCATAGTGTGTAGCACCTCCGCCCCACACCAAGAAGATTCTGGGTTCAAGTACTTTGCTCGCCTTGGGTGTTTGTATATGGGGTTTGCATGCTCTTAAAGTGGTTGCATGGGTTTCCTCTGGATACTCAGGTTTCCTGAGACTGTCCACATACATCACATGAGGCTAATTGGCGGATCCAAAGTTGTCCATAAGCGTGAGTGTGAGTGATTGTGGGGTTTTTTCCCTGTAATGGACTGGTGAAAATCAAGGTGTGCCCCATATACTCCCAGTTTTGGCTGAGATAGGCTCAAATGGTTCAATAAATAAGCTGTATTTTCTTTTGTTTGTCAGTAAGAAGGAAACGTCACATCAACTCCAGCTTCTGCAGCTAATACTGTAGGATATGGAAATGGTGTGGAGTTCTCATGCACTCTGACATAAAAACCTGTAAAACATACTTTGCTATGATATACATACTGTACATACATACATCATGAAGGGCAGTGGTGGCCTTGGTGGTAAAGGTGCTGGATCACTGATCCTAAGGTCGAGGGTTCAAGCTCCACTCTCTACGGGTTGTCACTGTCCTCCCAGTGCACTAACAGGGTTATCAAAGTCCAGCCATGTCTCTCACTGTCTATGGTGAGAGGTTCATGTAAAAGAACCATTGCTGACTTTCGTAAAGAGGAGTTGCAAAACCGTCAGTGTGCTGTCGTCGCCTGGAGTCAGCTGGGATGGGCGCCACCCTCCCCGTGACCCAAATTAGGATTAATCGGTTACAGAAAATGAACGGATGCACATACATCAGGTGTACGCGATTGAAACAAAAGCTACAGAGCAATGACTCAGCAGGAATGCAACGACAATGCATGCGCTTCAGTACTTCGTAACTTTACATCCCTTGAACTGCATACAAACCCCAGATACACCAAAAGAAAGCCACAGAAATGTCGCACATCACATGACTTACATTTTTAATAAACTACGCCTCTTTTTTTTTTTTTTTTTTTTTTATTTAAAGAATTTTTTAATAAATACGCCACTTATGTAGTGAGATTCAGGTGTATACAGTGTGAGAGCTTTACCGCGGTGGTATGAGGGGCTGTTTATAGTGTACCCCGCCCTGTGTCGGCTGAGATATTCTCCATTTTGCTGCATCCCTAGTCAGAGTAAACGGTTTGGTAAATGAGCGAATGTGTCTGAGTGAGATATTTTCCCGACTGAACGGACGTCTGTTAGTCCTGTTAATGTGTGGTCAAGTTTAAAATGTAAAAAATGTGACCGGAAGAGTATTTAAGGATCACTGGACTTCAAAGAAATAATAACGAGCTTTAACCGCTTGTTTGAAACTGTACACCCCATGTTGCAGAAGATCAACTGAACTTTAAAATTATTGAAACTGAAAATTATTAACAACCTAAACAATAAACTTCGACACGGATCAGGCACCCGACGCGCAGTGGAGATATACACAAAGTAATTATTGTATGAGGCAAAGCATGATATGGGCTGAGATGGGCATCAGCCTCCCCGTGACCCAATCTAGGATTAGGTGGTTCAGAAAATGAAACATTAATAATCTTTAGGACAAAGCAAGTGCACGTGTTATATAATACTGCCCAACTTAACATGAAGGGGCTGGTGGTGTAGTGGTTACGGTGCTGGGCTCATGATACTTGTGTGCAATGTTTTGGGTTATGGGTTCAGATCTCCATTAAACTCTGACTATGCTAACCCCTGGGCAAGATCTTAACCACAAGTGTGCCTCTGTGTACCCAGCAGCATAAATGCGCTCATGATTGGGAGGTTGTGAGTTCAAATCCCACTGAGACCTTGACTGTGCTAAGACCCCAACCACAAGTGTGCCTCTGTTCACCCAGCAGTATAAATGCGTACCAGTAAAAATATACTGGGACGGTAACAAGCGATGGACTAGCGTCCCATCCAGGGGGAGTTGAACTCCTGGTCGCTTCACGCTATGGAAACTGGGGATAAGCACCGGCCTGATGAGCCATTATGGCTCGGGAGTAAAAACCAAAAAACCTATCCAGAAGGACTTGAACTTGTAGTTGCTTTACGATACAGAAACTGGCTATGATGAGTCAGGCTCAATGCCCCCAATTTAACATGTACAGATTATCTTCATATAATAAATACAAACAATAGTGTAAGTCTTGAGAAGAGCACTATAGACATGAAGCTTGGTTTGGATAGTTCTCTTATGTCTGTGCCACAGGTTGCTCTGTGTCATTGCTGAGTTAATGCTAATTGGCAGTTATGTATCATTGACTTACTTCATTGAGGACAGGCAGCAATAAAAAACAAAAAAACAAAAAAAAGAACCCAAACAAAAACAAAACCAGATTTAGTAATAATGTAACTCAAACCCAAAAAAGGTTCATACACTATTACTCAAACTTGCACAGACTAAAAAATATACAGTAGTACCTTGACTTACGAAATTAATCCGTTCCGAGAGCAAGCTCATAAGTCAAAAAGTTGGCTCATAAGTCAAAAAATTCGTTAATTAAATATAAATCCCCATAGGAAATAATACAAAATCAATTAATCCATTCCAACCCTCTCCCAAACTCATATAACCTGACACAAACATGTATATTTGACCTAATATAGTAAAGATAAACATGTCAAAACAATAATTATTCCATAATAATAATAATAATAATAATAATAATAATAATAATAATAATAATGCATGTTCATTACCATTAATAATAATTAATAATAAATAATAATATAACAAGAATAAACAATAAGTCAACTAACCCTTCCGATGATCGACTGTGGCAAAGATGTCATGTGGGCACAAAAAATGTCATGTGGGCAGGCAGGAGGTGGTGCGTAACAGAGGAGGAGGAGGAGGAGAAGGAGGACCAGAATTTTGTGTCTGTGCATGCTACGAATAACAGTGATGAAAAGCACTTGGTGAGCTCCCACTAGGCCAGTGCGTCTCAAATAGTAATGCTGGGTGTGGGGGGTGGGGGGAGTGTATGACCCTGGGGAGCATGCTTTTTTTGCCACACTGTT
>CM045730.1:11070000-11087500 GCA_024760905.1 Plotosus lineatus | reverse complement strand
TATCAAAACACGCATTCATTCGTTCCTTTTCTGCAACCACTTAATCCTAATTAGAGTCACGGGGAGGCTGGCCAACATCTCAGCCAACTCCAGGTGAGGGCAGAGTATACCCTAGACGTAAAGTCCATTCATTCATCCCCATGACCATGATAGGATTGAGTGGCTTGGCGAATGAGCAAATGAGTAAGAAAACATAAGGTGGAGCGATGGCGTTGTGGTTAGTCTGTCTGCCTCACACCCTGGACAACTCACCAGGCCATCGCAGGGTGGAAACATGCTGATGGCTATGCAGCTACTCTTCACAAAAGTCAGCATTGGTTCTTTTACATGAACCTCACACCATAGACAGTGATAGACATGACCGGCCTTTGATAACCCAGTTAGCTGCACTGGGGGGGACAGTGATAACCTGTTGAGAGTGGGGCTTGAACCAGTGATCTAGCATATTTACCACCAGGCCACCACTGCCCATCAAAACACACTGTTATTATAATCTTTATCATGAAGAATAAATGAGATTTCCTTTCAGCTTTTTTCCTTTTTTCAGGGGTCACCACAGAGAATGATTCGCACATTTGATTTGGCATAGGTTTTTACGTCAGATGCTCTTTCTGACACAAGCCTTTTAGCAAGGGACAGAAACATGCTGACAGCTTTGCAGTCTATTCTTTGCGAAAGTCAGCAATGGTTCTTTTACATGCCTCTCACCATAGAGTGTGAGACATGGTCTGTCTTTGATAACCCAGTTAGCTGCAATGTGGGGGACAGTGATAACCTTGTGGGGACTCGAACCCCCAACCTTAGGATCAGCAATCCAGTGCCCTATACCATTAGACCACCACTGCCCATTCATGAAGAATAAATAAAGAATCATAAATCCACACACACAGCCATTGTACTACAAAAATGTTTCCCATGATTGACTCCACAGACACTGCAAACACGGAAATAATCCTAATTAGGGTCACATAGAAATGAACTGTGCATAATCCATGCATTGATGTAAACAAGCAAATGACTATATGATTGAAGGGTCTTGCTCAAGGGCCCAACACTGGTGATGGTGGGGATTGAACTGCTGACTTTTGGATCATTAACCCATGGCCTTAACCACTAAGTCAGCACTGATAGTTTAATATCTGTATACTGTTATTTTTGCCATTAGCTTGCTTCACACACTCACAAGACTAATGAACTTCAAATGGTGGTAATTTCAAACTACTGAGCACATTTTAGTAGACACATATATATATATATATATATATATATATATATATATATATATATATATATATATATTTTTTTTTTTTTTTTTTTTTTTTTTTTTTTACATTTTTTTCAGTGAAACAGGAGAGTCTGGAAGGCTTTCCATTCATTTCACTTCAATCCTGCAGCAAACCAGTGAACCGAGACACGCTGGCAACACAGTAAAGGACTTCGTCAAGGGAAAAAAGTGGTAGGGTTTAGACTGTGTGCATCAATGATGAGATCATAACCCTACTTCGTATGAATTTCATACATTCAAGAGGATACTGGAAGAAAAACTGTAAGAAATTGATACAAGCCTGGAATCTCATCACAAAAGTAATAATATCGTGATATCAGTGGGTTCCTGACTTAATGCATATATTACAAAGGAAATTCAACTATTGTTTACTTTAAATAATATATTTTACTTTAGGAATGTCTTTAAAAATATTGTGGCCGGGCGATCAGAGATGTCATGCTGTTAAACACAATTAGATGTAAATGAAGAAAATCGGGAAATGTTTTTGATCTCAAATCCAATAATTTTCGGGAGGACTTGAGGGGTAAACAGAAGCTAAACTGTCTCTCTGTCATACATTTTAACCATTAAAACCCCAAATCACTGTGATATAAAAGTAATAACACAGTTCTGAGCGTACAGTTAAAAAATCTTTTTAGCTACTTGGTGTCTGCCTTGTGCTTCATCAATATAGAAACTGATGATTTCTGCAGACATTCCACTTAATTATAAGGAATGAACACATGGTTTGGGAAGATACAGATAACATTTAAGGTAAATCTTTTGGGCTTTTTACACCTGAGCCTAGTGGCTCATCAAGCCGGTTCTTATTCCTGGTTTCCTTAGCATGAAGCTACCAGGAGTTCAACTCCTCCTGAAGGGGACGCTAGTCCATCGCAGGTTACCTTCCCAGTATAGTTTTACTGGTACCCATTTTTACTGCTGGGTGAACAGAGGCACACTTGTGATTAAGACCTTGCTCAAGGGTCTTAGCACAGTCGGGGTCTAACTGGAATTTGAACTCATGACCCTAGCACCATAATCACTACGCCATTGGCCCCACTCAGATGATAATTATGTTAAATTATTTGACACTGCAGTAAAACAATTACACTGGAGAAGATTTCTTAAAGGACAATATGATTGTGTAGTGGTTAGCATGTCTGCCTCACAGGTAGAAGGTTCTAAGTTTGAGTCCCACTCTCGAGGAAGGGAGCTTCTGTGTGGCATTTATATGTTCTTACCATCTTTGATTGGGTTTCTTTCAGGCACTCTGGTTTCCTCCCAAAGTCCAAAGATATGCACAGTAGGCTTACTGGGCATTCCAAAATTACCCCAAGCATGAGTATCAAGGACTGTGTGTGTTGGCTCTGTGATGGTCTGGCGAGCTGTTCAGGGTGTACCCTGCTTTCAGGTAGAGTCAGCTAATAGGAATAAATGGTGAGGCAAAGAAATAGAGAAGATTTCTTAAAACCGTTTTCAAACCAGACCAACTAAATTTAAACTGCAATAAAACTAGACCAACTGAAGCATAAACAAACCAGCTGTAGGAGGCTGGAGTCTATCATCTCTGCTGAAGATGGGCTACACCCTAAACAGCTTGTCGGACCATTGTAGGGCAACATGCACACACAACAGTGAAGTGCTTTGAGGTTGTCAGCTGGTGAGGCACTGACTCTTTTAGAGTCAGATTTACAAATATAAATTAACTCAAAGTAGGATATTTTTCATCATTTAATTGACAACAGACAGTGTGTATATAATAACAATTGTGTTTTACATCTCATATCAGGATTCTGTACACAAACATGTGACGCATATTTCATTTAAAATTTATTCCAACTGCGTTGGTCTTCCTTTAGTTTTTACCTCTTATTTTAATTGAAAGTCCAGATTTGTGAATTTTCTCAGATTGGAAATGTGGTGTTCCATTTTGATAAGGTGGATTACAAAGGAAATATAACAACAATCGAAGAAGATTGTAGGTCATGCAAGAATCTGTGGGCTTATATGCACCATCTGTTGTGAGTCCGAGGTACTGTTTGCCTCACCGAGAGACCTTTGTTCTGGGTTTTATGATTAATTTGAAGTCTAAACTTGTTACAGAAATACATTTTGTACATTATCCACTTGTGAAAATTTAAGCCTATAATCTGAAAGTTTGAAAGCATTTCATGTGCGATATATATAGGGGGAGCGAAACACTATTTTAATAGCATGCCAACGCAGTTTGTGAGGGACACAATCCACTGAGTGGCACAGCTAAGCATGACCTCACTGCGCAGCTCCGCCCTGTATCTGAACAGGACATTATCAAATTCTGCCATCACTGACACACAACCACTCACTCACACACCACACTCACACCTAGGGGCAATTTGGAACAGCCAATTAAACCCTCATTGAGCTCAGGGAAGCTTCTTGTTGTGAGGCAGATATACTAACCGCTACACCGCCTGAGTAAATAAGTAAGAATTAAAAAAGCCAATTATTCCCAAAACATGGTTAAAAAAAAAAGGTTTGGCTGATGTAAGATTTTGATTAGATGACGAGTGCTTCCAGTGCAACATTAATTTCATTCATTTTCTGAACTTCGTAATCCTAATTAGGGTTGTGCGGTGGCTGGTGCCCTTCTCAGCTGACGGCTTTGCAACTACTCTTGACAAAAGTCAGCAATGATTCTTTTACAGCCTCTCACCATAGACAGTGAGAGACATGACTGGCCTTTGATAACCCAGTTAGTGCACTGGGGGACAGTGACAACCATTGAGAGGGGGCTTGAACCCCCAACCTTAGGATCAGCGATCCGGCACCTTTACCACCAGGCCACCACTGCCCCAACTTCAGTGCAACAATAAAGGTAGTTATAACTAGTTTATAAAGCATGATGGGTTGTTTTTTTTTAAGATATAAAATTCTAAATAAGCAAGAAATTGCTTTGAATGTACTCAGAGGTAGTATTAGAACCCCACTATAACCCAGCATGCTTCATTCCTTTCATTTTGAAGAATGATTAAAATAAGAAAATATTACAGCTTCTACCACGAGGGCTTCAAAGAACTGTGGTTAAAGAGGTTGTAATAACCCTCTAGTATGTGGTTCCAGAGTGTCAGAGACCGTTTTATTCTGTGAAGGCTTTATTTAATTTGATTTTATTTTTCAGAGGCTGTTTTATTTTATGTAAAAACCACATATTTTAAGATATCCAACGTAATATATTCAACATGAATTGCTTTGGCATTTATTCATTTATTCACAGAGATCTCAGCCAACTCTTGGCAAAGGCAGGGAACACCCAAACAGCTTGCCAGTCCATTGCAGGACCAACACCCACCCACCCACCCACCCACACTCACTCACACACACACACACACAAAACAAAACAAAACAAAACAAAAAAACAATCATTTACACTTACACTCAGGGGCAGCGAATTAGTCTTACTTGATCTAAATTAGCCATAAACGGGAGGAGGAAGCCAAACAGAATTTCCAGCACAATTAGTGTCAGTGGGAAGTGGAGACGCTTTCTGAAGAAATGTTGATTCTAAAGAAGTTTCAAATTATAGTTTGGTGCTCAACTGTTGTCTGAAATGAAAAGTCTATATATCCTCAGAGGGAGATCATTTCATTTTCACCTTTTTATACTGTTTTCTTTCAGTAAAGTTCTCTTCCATCACTGTGGTAACCTCACTGACTCATAAGATTTAAGTTCAAGTGAAGTCCTGTTTCATTTCTGCTTTTAACACCCAAACACTACTCAGTCTTTCAAATTTTCCAAAACTGCTTAATCCTTTTAGGGTTGTGAGGAGGCTGGCGCCTATCTCAGCTGACACTGGGCTAAGGCAGGCTTCAGCTTGAACAGCAGGGTCAACACACACACACACACACACACACACACACACACACACACACACCAGGAGGAAACCAGAATACTCGGAACTCCACATAAGCACAGGGGAGCATGCAGTCTCCATACGCCTGGTGTAGCCTGCGACTCGCACCCAGGACCTTCTTACTGCAAAGCAGCTGCACTACGGACTATACCACAGTGCCGCCCACGTTCAACTTATTATAGCATAAAATACATTGAACTCCGAAAGCAAAACTGTCATCTTCCCCACTGATTTCACCATTTTTATGTGGGTTTTCCTTTGTATGTAACTGATGCTCTGCCTTCACTACATACACAGACATACTACCCCGAAAAATGAAGACGTAGCATCAACGGCCACATCAAAGAATGTTTCAACCCTTATTACCGGAGTTGTTGAAACCCCTTCACTGAGCAGACGGAGCAATATAAGAGCACATCGAACCCTCTCGTAACTTAGCCAGCAGTGATGACAGTGAAAGGAGCAGATGCTGCGCAGCTGTGCAGTGATATGCCTCATGGCATAGTATTCCGTTTTCAAATTCATGCATGAGAACCGTAACCTTAACCACATGAATATACAAATACGATTTTCTTGTAAAGTGTTCGTACGTGAATTCTTAAACATGTTTAGTCAATTATGCCCATGTCAGAGGTCCATCGTGGCTGGACCTACAAGTCTACAGGTGAGTGGTGTTAAAGCAAGAGGAGATAGATTGCAGTTCTGAGGAAGAAGGGAGGAAAGGAAAAGGAGGAGAAAGAGGAGGAGGAAGAGGAGGAGGAGGAGATGATGGCTGACCCAAAACAGGGCCTCACCCTAACCCTTGTTCTTCAGATAAACGGATGATGGAAGAGCTACGATGGATGAGCTGTTCTATGATAAGAGAGCTTGAACTTAAAGCCTTTCACATTCCAACACTGACAGAACAAATTGTCGCTGGGGATATTTTTGATTCTTGGGCAGGGACAGGGTGCTTCAGTGAATAGTTTGCAGGTTCTCCGTGTGCTTGTGTGGGTTTCCTCTGGGAACCCTGGTTTCCTCAGACAGTCCAAATACATGCACAATAAGTCAGTTGGTTGTTCCAGGTAGCCCTTGGTGTGAGTGAGAATGGTTGTGTCTGGTGAGCTGCTCAGGCTGCCTTTGACTGGTGTCGGCTGACGTAGACTCCAATGTAGTCTAATGATATTCTTGGATTAACGGTGATTTTTCTGGGTTTTAAAATCAAGACAAGAGCTGAACGATCCATTATATTGTAGTGACGTATCCGAGAGCGTTGACTCGGGTTGAGGTAAAGTCTTGACCTCGATCTTTTTCTGCTCCACCAATTGCTCCCTATTGACACATTTATGTATACACACACTTGCACATGAGATTTGTGGCAGTCCACATTTCTTTCCTGTCAGTACGGATCATCGGGTTACAGAAGCACGACCTGAGGTACTCACTTCCTGCTAAAGTCAAACAGAAAGTAGCGCTTCATTACCGAAACACATTCGTGCCGTCGGGGTGGGGGGGGAGGGGTGGGGAGGGGAGAGGGGGCGGTGTTGGGGTTGGATGGATGGCAGTCATATTGATTTTTCATTCAGCGTACCATGGAAAGTCTCTGGCTGTCTGACAAAGACACACACAGCTAGGGCTCTTAGAAGAAGAACCCTGGGGGCCCAGGCATTTTAATTAGACATTTGGTCAGACAGCATGAAGTTTATGCAGCTGATGGATTGTACATGGCTCAGCAGGGAACTCCAGATTTTTTTTGTTTTTTTTTTCTGAGACAAAAATGGTTGGATGGATGCTAACACTTCTCATTAATGCTAACGGAGCTGGAGGTACCCCAGCCATGGCTATTGTTGCGCCTGATGGGTTTCAGAATGAAGAATGCTTTTATTCCCAGAAGATATAACACTTGTAGGTGAATTCAGTAAACAGTCATTTTCTGAGAAATGACTGGAGTCAGTATCGGTGCGATGAGTTACAATTCAAGTGCTTTGCCTGGTATAGATTTATTTATTAATTAGGGTCACGGTTGAGCCTCATCTCAGCCGACTCTGGGCGAGGGTGGGGTACTCCCTGGGCAGCTCACCAGGCCATCACAGGGTTGGTTTATCTTTAACAAATAGAAAGGAAAGGAGTATTGGTTAGCACGTCTGCCTCACAATAAGAAGGTTCTGAGTTTGATTCCCTCACTTGGTGGACGTTTGCATGTTTACTCTGTGCTTGTACTGGTTTCCTCCTAAACTCTAGTTTTCTCCGGCAGTCCAAAGACATTAGGCTAACTGGTAGTTCCAAATTGCCCCAAGGTGCAAGTGTAAGTTTGAGAGAAAATGTGTATATATTGTGCTGTGATGGTCTGATGATTGTTTAGGGTGTAGGGTAAGATAGACGCCAGCCTACCCATAGCCCTTGTAGCAGACAAATCTGCTCTCAGAAACTGGGTGGGATTGTGGTGTCATGGTTAAAATGGTTTCTTCAGAGCAAGAAGGTCCTGAGTTTGAGTCACAGGCTTGGCGATGATGTTCTCTGTGTGCTTTCTTCATGGCTAGCAAAGGGTTCCTCTAAGAAATATGCTGACGGCTATGCGAAAACGATGGAAATCAGCAATGTTTCCTCTCTCCACTGACCATGAGAGACATGGCTGGCCTTTGATAACCCTGTTAGCTGCACTGCAGGGACAGCGGTGACAACCTGTTGATAGTGGGGCGATAGTTCCCTTTGGTATTTGAGTGAGTGTGAATGGTGGTCTGTGCGTTGCCCTGAGATGGCCTGGTAAGTTCAGAGTGCACCCTGCCTTTACCCAGAATTGGCTAAGATAGGTGCCATCCTCCCTAATAAAATTAAGTGGCTAAGTAAATGAATGAATAAATGAAATCTGAATTTTTGTGGCAGTATTCTAAACGTTACCGTTTCCTTGTCCTGTCTGTCTGTCTGGTTGTGAACAAAGTCCTGAAAACACCCATGCACTGTTTTTCACCAAATTTGTGGGGGGCACTAACCTACCTAAAGCCCAACAAAAACTTGATTTTGCAATATCTAGGTCAAAGGTCAAAGACAAATCCGGAAAGTCTGGAAAGTTCTCAGTGGCCTCTTGTTAACTTTCCCAGTTTCAAACAGTGATGCTGTATTGATCGTGAAGCCTCTCTTACCATTCAAAATGTCATGATATCTCACTCTCTCACTCAACCCTTTTACAAATCGCTTACACTCATTATGGTTCCAGTGAGGCTGGAGTCTATCTCAGCCAACAATTGGTGAAGGCAGGGTAAACTTTGAACAGCTCGCTAGGTCATTGGAGGACCAACACATATACAACCATTCACATTCACATTCACACCTGGGGTGACTGGGAACAGACAATGAGCCTAATGTGTATGTCTTTAGACTGTGGGAGTAAACCAGAGCATCCACAGGCCACTGGGGAGAACAAGCCAACTCCACACAGAAAAACCTAAGCATGAGACTCTGACCCAGGATTTTTTGTGAGAAGCCGCTGCTTGTATTCCTTTGTTTTGTGGGTAAGTGATGGTCTAGTGGTATAGAGCACAGGATTTCTGATCCTAAGGTTGGGGGTTCAAGTCCCACCAACTGGGTTATCAAAGGCAGGTCATGTCTCTCACTGTCTATGGTGTGAGGTTCATGTAAAAGAGCCATTGCTGACTTTCGACAAGAGTAGCTGCAAAGCCATCAGCGTGCTTCTAATCAGAGTCGCTTGAAGCAGTTCGTTCACAGTAACGCTCTGGCAACTCCTGCAGTGGCACTGCCCTTCCATTGGATCCTTCCGGTGGCGCCGATAGAGGGGACTTGCTGACTGGGTAACAGCCTGCCCTCCATTACTCCCTACCCCGGCTCTGCGCACTGGAGAGTATCACCAGTCAGGATACCATCCAGAGTGCACCATAGTCCATCGGGACTGACGGAGGCCTACATAATACTACTTATTCCTTTGTTTTGCGAACCACTGAGTTAGCACGCATGGCAAGTGCAAATCAAAACAAAATAATTCAAACATACACTAGATCTCACATTGAATATGCATGTAGGTTACCAGACCTGAAAAAAATGGAATACCATAAATAAGCCTCTCTCCATCACTCACCTCTGTATATTTTAGCTCCTTCAACCACCATTGGCAGAAAGTTACTCGGGCTCATCTTCCATCCCTCCTCCTTCTTCTCCTGAAAAAAAAAAACACAAGCACTCTTACCCCATGCACGGCATTCTGAAACGTAATTTTGGAAGCAGAGAAAGCCTTTCAGAGTTATCCGGGAGATTTTAAGGTTATTTATTGGCACTCATCCTGAAAAGAGTGTAGATAAAAGCCAGATACTCAAGTGCGCCATGATACACAGGGTACCTGGGTTAATGATGATCAGCGGTAGGGAAGCAGGCTGGGTGTAATGCTGTGTGTGTTCGTGTGTGTGTGTGTGTGTGTGTGTGTGTGTGTGTGTGTGTGTGTGTGTGTGTGTGTGTGTGTGTGTGTGTGTGTGTGTGTGATTTACAACTGCCTGTGATTTCCTTCCTCTTGTTGGGGGTCACACTTTAAAACCTAATCACTGTCCGCACACGCACACTCAGAGAAATGTTTGTTTTGTGGGTTAAATGCAGTCAGGTTGTGGAGCGTGTCTCCATTCAGGAGCAGCATTGTGTTTTCACAAGAAATAAGGCATCCTGACACACTTTGTTTTATGACCACTCTGCTTTTAAACACACTTCACCATTAGTAGCTAATGGCCCCCAATAGAGACAGGAAAATCTTTTTGGAAATACAGTATAGAAGAATCTTAAGTGCTCTGTAATACATCCCAGTGATGTATGGTTGTGGTGGCATGACACGGGGCATTTCTTTAAGGATCTAGCAGGCCTAACTCGAAAAATATAAAGTTTGGCTGGCGTGCAAACAATGTTTCTTCCTGATGCTATATTTATTGGACACAGTGCCTCCCAGTTGAGCAGTTGAGCTGGAGCTGGTTATCAGTAATACATGACCAAAGTTCAGTTCTACACATCCACAACCTTTGAGAGCCATTAACAACCAAAGTGAACTTTGCGGAACAACCATGAGAGCTTTGACAAAAATTCCCTTTAATGACCCATTCAGTTTTCAGCAGGAAGTGTGGCTTTTTGAAGAGGCTCAGATTTGACCTTTCACATCAGACTGCTGCAGGTATCAGTAGCTCAGTTCCGTAATGAGAACAACAGGTGCCCTTATTAACCAGAGCCGAAACAAAGACTCTATTCTATAACTGCAGACAGCACTCACTTTGAGTGGCTATTGGTAATAGTTGAATGCTTTGCATTTATACAACAGTCCACATTCAGTTCTTTAAGAACACTTGGAGATATACCAAGAAGGATAAAGAGCACTTAAAATGTTTAGACTCGGCAATGAGTGGCAGCTTCAGTGAATAAAAAAGAAAAAAAATCTCAGTGGACAACGGGCAATGGTGGGGTACTCCAGACCATCGCAGAGCAGTACACATACAACCCTTCACCCGCACACCTTGGGGCAATTTGAGATAGTCAGTTAGTCTAATAGGCATGTCCTTGGTCTGTGGGATGAAAGTGGAATACCCAGAGGAAACCCACACAAGCAAAGGGAAGGTGGTGCAAACTCCACACAAAAATGCCGAAGTCTGGGACTTGCTGTGAAGGGATTGGTTACTGCTTGCTAAACGCCATGCCAATAGGTTGCCATAATATTCTTTGGTTATACAGGGCTCCCTCACTATCCGCAGTTAATTGGGACCAAGATCCCCGACGACAGAATTCTGTGAAGTAGGATCAACCCCCTCACCCCAACCCCCGACTGATGTATACGTACATGTATATAATATCAATAAATGCATATTCAATGCAATAAATGCTTATAATAAGAATTAAACATTAAAAAATAATGCGTAACATGTAAATAAAATTTAAATACACACACATAAAGAGGCTTGAGCGTGCATGCACGCACGCAGATGCACGTGCATGCACTCAGATGCACAACTCACAAAAATATAAGTAGTTTTGATGGGAGGTTTTGGGTTACTTTTGTTTTTGTTTTGTTTTTTTTGTTTTGTGTTGTTTTTGTTGCATAATTGGCCTTGTTTTTTGTGGCATTTTAACTTTTCCCCCTATGCTTACTTAATTTCCTTATTTTTTAATTTGATGAATATATATATATACACACATATATATATATATATATATATATATATATATATATATATATATATATATATATATATATATATATATATATATATATATATATATATATATATATATATATATATATATATATATATATATATATATATATAAACTCGATGCCCTGAAGCCATATGAATTGAAGCACGAAGTAGCGAGGGATCCCTGTATTGTAGGGAAAAAGCTTCCACTTCTTTTAACAGTGTATAAATTGTTGATATGAACGGTAAAGAAAAGAATCAGTCTCCTCATAAAATTTACAATTTGTTGGCTTGCAGGCAGTTTGACATAATTCAAAAAAAAAGAAAAGAAAACTTGTTCTGGCTGTTTTTACTCAGTGTAACCTGTAATAGCTAAGTGTGATATATATAATAACAAGTAAAGAAATATTATTAAATAAAAATCCCAAGTAACCAATCACCTTCTTTGCTGCTTATGAACTTATTTCACTTTTAGATATGATCAGGTGTAATCCTTCTGAGTAGTTCAGCAGAAAAATAACTATTTCTAGAACATTCCAGGATTTAGATGTATAACTGAAAGCAAACAATAAAATATGGGTTGTAAGGCACTGTCAGAAGATCTCAGTTGTGGACAGGTACAAGTCAATAAAAGGATACAAAGTAAATAAGTAAATCAGAGGATCAGATGCTATTGATTACTATGAGCACAACAAGGTTCTTTATTAAGAAGTAAAAATATGTTTAATACTACCAAGACCAGGCTTTCCCTTCAAACGAAATGGAAAAAGCGAAGAGGAAACTGGCTACCGGCAACTGGCGTTGGAAGTAAAAAGGCACTTCATTGAGTTTTGCCAAAACATACCGTAAACATTCTGACACCAAATTTAAAACAGTGTTATTGTCAAATGAGACCTCAGTGATGTCAACGCCCATCAGTATATCTGGCAGTAAACTTACATTAAAGCATGGCTGTGGTAGCATCCTGTTGTGAGGGTGTTTTTTGCAGGAGGAACTGAGGCACTTATTATAAAATAAGGAATAATGGATGGGTCAATATACAGTGGTACCTCGTCTAACGAGTGTCCCTTATAACAAATTTTCCATGATATGAACTTTGAACCCACTAAAAATCTGCTTCATCCAACGAGCAGAAATTCACTGTACGAGCTCTCCTCGAAATGGCTTTTCCATGCCGATTAGCCTCGTATTCTTCCCCGTGTATTCCTCCGCGCTCCAAGAATGCCTTGTCACAGTGCTTCTCAATTATTTGCTCTGACGCCCCCTTTAGGAAGAGCAAAAACATTTCACGCCTCCCCCGAGCGCAATGCGTGTGACTATAAATAGTGTTTCCTGCACTTCATATCATTTGCTCAGTGCTTTTTCAGTACACCATAGCGCGACAATGAGAGCGCCACTGAAAACTACTGTAGTAGATGTGCAATTACGCTTAATTCTAGTACAGTATGGCAAAAAGCATATTCCACAGGGTCATACATGCCCCCCAAGCATCACACTGCACTCCCCGAGTGGTAGCCCCACTATTTGAGAAGCACTGGCCTTGTGGGAGCTCACCACGAGCCTTTCTTCACTGGCATTCGTATTGTGCACACGCGCAAAATTCTCCTCCTCCGTTACCCTCCACCTCCTGCCTGCCCAGGTGACATCTCTGACACAGTTGATAATCAGAAGGGTTAGTTGACTTATTGTTTATTCTTATTTTATTATTATTTACTATTAATTTTAATGTACATGTATTATTATTATTATTATGAAATGTTTATTGTTTTTACATGTTTATGTTTAATATATTAAGTCAACACCTCCCTGAATCACCACCTTATCGTGGTGGAGGGGTTTGCATGACCTAATGATCCTAGGAGCTTTCTTGTCGGGGGCATAATGCCCCTGGTAGGGTCACCTAAGGCAAACAGGTCCTGGGTGAAGGTCCAGACAAAGTGCGATTCAGAAGACCCTTATGACTGAGAGACATACAAGGAAGCAGTCTCCCTTGTCTGGATGCAGGTCACCGGGGTCCCCTCCTGGATCCAGGCCCGGGGGAGGGGCTCGAAGGCGAGCTCCAGAGGAATTTTAGGGGTCAGGTGCAAAGTGAGTTGGGTGGCCGTCGAAATCATGGGTTCTGTTGGACCGATCCTCGGCTACTTACTCTGACCCTCGGGACATGGAATGTCACCTCTCTGGCGGGGAAGAAGCCTGATCTGGTACGTGAAGTGGAGTGATACCGATGAAATATAGTCGGGCTCACCTCAACGCATAGATTGGGCTCTGGAACCTCCTATCTTGCGAGAGGCTGGACCTTATTCCATTCTGGAGTTGCTCATGTGGAGAGGCGGAGAGGCGGTGTCGGCATTCTTGTTGCCCCCCGTCTCGGGGCCCAAATGTTTGGGTTCTCCCTGGTTGACGAAAGGGTAGCTTCCCTCCGTCTTCGGGTGCGGGAACGAGTCCTGACTGTTATTTGTGCTTATGCACCAAACAACAGTTCAGTGTACCCACCCTTCTTCGAGTCTTTGGGGGGGTGTTGGAGAACGCTCCCTCGGGAGACTCACTCATTGTCTTGGGAGTGTGATCGGTAGGTACGGCCTCTCCAGTCTGAACCCGAATAGTGTTTCGTTGTTGGACTTCTGTGCTCATCACAGTTTGTCTATCACAAACACCATTTTCAAACATAAGTGTGCCCATAAGTGCACTTAGCACCAGGACACCCTAGGTTGCAGTTCGATAATTGACTTAGTAGTCGTGTCATCGGACTTGTGGCCGTATGTTCTGGACACTCAGGTGAAGAGAGGAGCTGAGCTGTCTACTGATCACCACCCGGTGGTGAGTTGGCTTTGGTGGTGGGGGAGGCTGCCTTCCAGACCTGGCAGGCCCAAGCGTGTAATCAGGATCTGCTGGGAACGTTTAGTGGAGTCCACTGTCCAAGAGGCCTTTAACTCCCACCTCCATCAGAAGTACAACCACGTCCCGGAGGAGGTGGTTGACATGGAATCTGAATGGGCCATGTTTCGTGCCGGCAGCCCACAGCTGTGGCCAGAAGGTCGTTGGTGCTTGTCATGGCGTTAACCCCCGAACCCGGTGGTGGACAACTGCATTGAAGGAGGCTTATTGGGTTTTATTAGCCTGTGGGACTACTGAGGCAGCAAACAGGTACTGGCAGGCCAAACGTGCTGCAGCTGAGGCTTCGCAGATTCAAAATCTCAGGCGTGGGAGGAGTTCGGTGAGGGTCTGGAGAGTGATTATCGGTTGGCCTCAAAAAGGTTCTGGACCGCCATCCGACGCCTCAGGAGGGGAAAGCAGTTCTCCACAAACACTGTTTACAGTGGAGGTGGGGAGCTGCTTACCTCGACTGGGGATGTCGTCGAGAGGTGGAGGGAATACTTTGAGGACCTCCGCAATCCCACCAACACGCCCTCTGTGGAGGAGGAAGACCCTGGGGGTTTGGGTGAGGGTCTGCCTATCACTGGAATGGAGGTCACTGAGGTTGTCAAAAAGCTCCTCGGTGGTCGAGCTTTGGGGTTGGACGAGATTCGCCCAGAATATCTAAGGGCTCTGGATGCTGTAGGACTGTCTTGGTTGACAAATCTCTGCAACATCATGTGGTCATCGGGGGCTGTACCTCTGGATTGGCAAACAGTGGTCCTGATTTTTAAGAAGGCGGACTGGAGGGTGTGTTCCAATTATTTCGGAATCACACTTCTCAGCCTACCTGGGAAAGTCTATGCAGGGGTACTGGAGAGGAGGATCCGACCGATAGTCAAATCTTGGATTCAGGAGGAACAATGTGGTTTTCGTCCTGGCTGTAGCACTCTTGATCAACTCTATACGCTCCACAGGATTTTGGAGGGGGCGTGGGAGTTTGTCCAATCTGTCCACATGTCTTTTTGTGGATTTGGAGAAGGCTTTCGACCATGTCCCTGGAACAATCTTGTGGGGTGTGCTCCGGGAGTATAGCATTCCGGACCCGTTGCTACGGGCCATTCGGTCACTGTATCACCGGAGCCAAAGTTTGGTTCATATTGGGAACAACAGGTCGAATTCGTTTCCAGTGGGAGTGGGAGTCCGCCAAGGCTGTCCTTTGTCACCGATTCTGTTCTCCCTTAGAGATAAGGTGAGAAGCTCTGCCATCTGTGGAGAGCTTGGAGTAGATCCGTTGCTCCTCCGCATTGAGAGGGGCCAGTTGACGTGGCTCAGGCATCTGGTCAGAATGCTTCCCAGACGCCTCCCTGGTGTGGTGTTTCGGGCATGTCCAACCAGGAAGAGACCCCGGGGTCGACCTAGAACACGCTGGAGGGACTATGTCTCTTGGCTTGTTTGGGACCACCTCAGTGTCCCCCCCCAGAAGAGTTGAAAGAAGTGGCTGGGAGAGGGACGTCTGAACCTCTTTGCTTAGGTTGCTGCCCTCGTGACCTGACCCTGGACTTAGCGAAAGAAGATGAGGATGAGGATGAGGATATTAAGTCAAATATATGTGTTTGTGTCAGGTTATATGAGTTTGGGAGGAGGTTGGAACAGATTAATTGGTTTTCTGTTATATCTTATGGGAATAATTGCTTCATCTAACACGATTTTTGGCTTAAGAACTCGCTCTCAGAACAGATTAAATTCATTAGTTGAGGTGTCACTGTACCATCAAAAACCACCAGCCTTTGGTAACCCAGTTTGCTGCACTGGTGGGACATTGATAATGGATGTTGAACCCCCAACCTTGATCAGTAATCTAGCACCTTACCACTGGGATACCACTGCCCCACAAAGACGTGCACTTTAGATTATTGGCTGTCCCAAATTGTCTGTTGTTGTGAGCGTGAATGGTTCTGTGTGTGTGTTGGCCATGTGATCGATTGATGAGCTGTTCGCCCAGACTTGGCTGAAATAGGCTCCATCCTTACTGTGAGTCCAGTAAGATTAAGCTCGGCAAATGATTGCGTGAGCTTATGACGTTTTATAAATGACATTTCGTGATCCGCAGTAGCTGCTGTGAACAACATCGTGATTTTTTTTTGTCTGATAACGTTATCTTTCCTCCTGGTTTTCTGTTTTATTCACGTTATAAATCTGACGACTTTTTATGGAAGCATGTGATTTATGAACCAGGTTTTACTGTACAAAACATTCTAAAAGAACAAAAACAGTCAGAGGCACTTGGTCTAAAGTATATTGGGAATTTGAGGAGGAAAGCACTGAGAATGAAGAGGGTAACAGGTTATCAGGACCGAGCAGGATACTGGAGACACACCTTGTTGGAATCAGAGATATTTCCTGAGACACCCGAGTACGGCTTCAAAAATAAACATCCTCGCCATCCTTTATCGTACCCTCAGGCTAAAGAATTAGCATTCTTTCCTTTGAGCTCGGAATTTTATACTGCTCGAAGTGTGCGTGACATGACAACATAATATCTGTGTTCCCTTTTGTACACAGCTGGAATTGTACTACTGGAACCCTGGAGCAACGATCAATCATATCTAATCAGAACGACAGGAATGCCACGCCTTCGTCTGTATTGTGCGGTTGGTTGATTGTACACTACCCATCCTGACAACACCATGACACGCCAGTGGGTTCCACAGTAGCTCAGGCCACTTTCCTGCAAATTAATTTGGGTGGGCTGTATAGTGGCGTAGTGATTGACACGCCTACTTTACAGGAGGAAGAAGAAGGTCCTGGGTTCGAGTCCTATGCTCAGAGATCGGGGGGCTTCCATGTGAAATTTTGCTTGTTCTTCCCGTGCTTATGAGGGTTTTCTTCTGGGTACCCCAATGTCTTCCCACAGTCCAGAGACATGCACATTAAGTTTATTTCCCCTCGGCGTGAAAGTGTAAATGATTGTGTGTGTTGGCCTTGTGATGGTCTGGTGAGCTGTTCAGGATGTACACAGCTTTTGTATGATGTCGACTGAGATAGACTCCATCCTCCCTGTGGCCCAAGTAGGATTAAGCAGATATGCAATCAGTGAGTGGGTGCAGTTGCATGCTCTTCCTGTGCCTGTGTGGGTTTCCTCGGGGGACTCGGGTTTTCTCCTACAATACAAACACTTGTACTTTAAACTGATTGGCTGTTCCAAATTGATTTAGTGTGAGTGTAAATGGTTGTGTGTATTGCTCTGTGATGGTCAGAGTATACTCCACCTTTTTATAGTGTTGGCGGAGATAGGCTCTAGCCTGTTAGTAGTACTAACTTTTGGGTGTCAAA
>CM045730.1:11050000-11065000 GCA_024760905.1 Plotosus lineatus | reverse complement strand
CTATGTGTGTTAGACCGCCCATAAACATGCATGCGCAGCAGTTGAAAAAGAGGTGGGTGGCTATCATTGCATATCACGGAGGGGACGTGCACATACTTTTGCCCCTCCCTAGTAGTTGGTGGTTGTGGAATAGTGACGATAATACTTTATGGGTGGGAATGGGATACGATTAAATTAGGGAGAGAAATCCCCAAAAAAAGAAAGAACAAAAAAACACCCTCACCGAGCCCAGGACTCAAACCCAGGACATTCTTCCTGTGAGCAGATGTGCTCATGGGTGGGAAAAAAATGGGAAAATTACAACCCTTATTGATCATGAGTATTTAGCGACAAGCATGTCATACGTTTGGGGCCGGTGGTGTAGTGATTAGAGTGCTGCGCTCATGATCGGGAGGTTGTGTGTTCAAATCCCAGTTAGACCCCCACTGTGCTAAGACCCCTGGGCAAGGTCTCAACCACAAGCATACCTCTGTTCACCCAGCAGTATAAATGGGTTCCAGTAAAAATATACTGGGAAGGTAACCTGCGATGGACTAGCGTCCCATCCAGGAGGAGTTGAACTCCTGGTCGCTTCACGCTACGGAAACCGGGGATAAGCACCGGCCTGATGAGCCACTAGGGGTCGGGTGTAAAAAGCCCGACAGACTTTACCTTACCTACAGTACCTACCTACCATGGCAGACCTGTACTTGGCGTACAGAACTGTGGAAGATGGCTTTGTTAGAACATATAACACCAGGATACAGCCTTCCTCTTCAGGCCTAACCAGGCCAATTCAATGAAGTTCAGGTCCCGACTCTGGCTGGGGTAATTAGCTCGTATTGTGTTATCTAAGCTGTTTGTTTCAGCACATTGTGATGGTTGAAGGAAAACCTTCACCCCGATATGAGGTCTCTAGACAGGATTTCCTCAATAATACTGCTTGAACTGTTGCTCTTTCTCTGTAAGCCAGCAAGTGTTCCAGCGCCATTGGCTGAAAAACATTCCCACGGCATCAGGCTATCACTGCGGTGATGATTTGTTGAGCTGACAAATAGAGTCTGATTTCTAAGATAATGAACAGAAATCTTCGTACCCCAGCCAAGACGTTCAATTTTGGTCGGCTTATCTGAGGGCACTTTGCCCAACTCCAGTTGAGCAGTCATGTGCCTTCAACTTATTGATGTTCGAATTTAAAGACTGGATTAGCAGACGTGAAGGTTTTTTCACGTAGCCGTTCACCATCTTTGCACAGATTAGCCTGGTGAAAGCTATAGGAAACATCCAGTATCATTATTACATTTTACATCATTACATCATTATTACACAACCACTTAATCCTAATTAGGGTCACGGGGAAGCTGGCGCCCATCCCAGCCAAAGGCAGAGTACACCCTGGACAGCTCGCCAGGCCATCGCAGAGCAGAAACACGCTCATGGCTATGCAGCTACTCTTGTCGAAAGTCAGCGATGGTTCTTTTACGTGAACCTCTCACCATAGATAGTGAGCGACATGACCGGCCTATGATAACCCAATTAGCTGCACCTGGGGCATTTTGAAGCAGCCAATTAGCCTAATGTGCATTCCTTTGATCAATTAGAAAAAACTCATTCATTCATTCATTTTCTGAACATTTAATCCTAATTAGGGTCATGGGGAGGCAGGCGCCCATCTCAGCTGACTCCGGGCAAGGGCAGAGTACCCCCTGGATGGCTCACCAGGACACTGTGGGAACGAAACATGCTTTCGGCTATGCAGCTACTCTTGATGAAAGTCAGCAATGGTTCTTTCACATGAACCTCACACCATAGACAGTGAGAGACATGATCGGCCTTTGATAACCCAGTTAGGTGCACTGGGGGACAGTGGACAGCCCATTGAGAATGGGACTTGAACCCCCAACCTTCGGATCAGTGATCCAGCACCTTTACCACCAGGCCACCACTGACTGTAATGTATGATTTGCTTTCAGTTAAAAACCTACGCAACACTCATTACTCATTTGAAAAACCGCTTAATCCTACTATTAGGGTTGCGCATAGACTGAGGTCTATCTCAGCCGACCGTGGGACACCCTGAATACCTCGAAAGACCATTCAACAGTTCAACACACTCAAACTTGCAGGCAATTTGGAATAGCCACTTAGCCGAATGTGCATGACGCTGATGACACAGAGATTTCCTTTCGGCCTTTTCCCTTTATCGGGGTCGCCACAGCGAATGATTCGCCCACATCAATATAACAAAGTTGAAAAGTGTGTAAAGGACATTAGACACTGGATGCTTACTAACTTCCTCCTTTTAAACTCTGAGAACACAGAAGTACTTGTGCTCGGATCTCAGGCAGACAGAAATAAGGTTTATGATGATGTCATCGTTTGGATCGTGTTTCAGTCTCATCATGTGCAGCAGTAAAGGACCTTGGCGTGATTATTGATGCTGGTCTTTCATTGGAAGTTCATGTAGATAATAATACTCAGGTCGCCTTCTTTCATCTCAGGAATGTTGCTAAAATAAAAAAAAATATGATGTCACTGCATGATGCGGAAAAACTTGTTCATGTTTTCGTGACCTTGAGATTAGATTATTGTAATGTGTTACTGTCTGGAGGTTCTAATAGGAGCATAAACAAGCTCCAGATCACCCAGAATGCAGCAGTGAGAGTCGTTACTAGAACCAGAAGACACAAACATATCACCCCCCCTGATTTACACTGCACTGGCACCCAGTTACATATCAGATCGAATATAAAACACGACTTTTAATCTATAAAGCACTTAACGGTCTCACGCCACATCATCTCAGTGAACATCTTGTCGTTTGTGATCCGACATGCCCCCTTAGATCAAAAGGTGGAGGATGCTTAGTGATACCTCGAATAATAAAGACTATTGTAGGGGGCGGAGCTTCACGTACAACACCCCACAGTTATGGAATAACCTTCCAGTTAATGTTGGGGACTCGGACACAGTCTCTGTTTTTAAGACGATGCTGTCGCTCCCCCACTCGACATGCTCACCCTGGTCCCTTGACATTGAAGTGGCTGAATGCCCAACGTCACGGTGCCCTCATGTCTGCCTTTTGTCTGGTTCTCTCTCAGTGATGCTGCCAAAGCCAATCACGCTGGAGTTCCTGCTTGCACCCAGCAATAATAAAATCTTCTATTTCCATTCTACTATTATGAATCCACCTAACAACCCAACCCCCCATCTCCCTCTCCCCCCCTTCTTTTTGTCGAGGCACATATTGTCCTTCTTTGATGCTGGTGATCCTGATCCTTCTGCGTTCTGAGTCCTGTGGTCTGTCCTGCTGTGCTGACTGATGCTGGCTGAAGTTCTCATCTTGGAAGCCCTTCCTTCCTGCTGATGAAGACCCAAATGGACCCAGATGTGCACTAACAGACTGTGCAGATGACTTTTCACTGCTGGTGATATGGACTCTTTCCCACAATTATTTAGGACTTACAGTTGTATAACAAATCAGACTCCATTTTGGACTGTGGCGAATTCCTCGTATATGGTTTGTATCCTTATGGTTCCACCAAAATGAGAATGGTTGTCCTTTTGGGCCTGGTTCCTCTCAAGGTTTCTTCCTCGTAACTACTGAGGGAGTTTTTTCTTGCCACCGTCGTCAGTGATTGTTACTGCTGTCCACCCAGTGCAGCTAACTGGGTTATCAAAGGCCATCCATGTCTCTCACTGTCTGTAGTGAGAGGTAAAATAACCATTGCTGACTTTCATCAAGAGTAGCTGTATAGCCGTCAGCATGTTTCTTGCTTGGCGAACTGTCCAGGGTGTACTCTGCACTCGCCCAGAGTCGGCCGAGACGGGCGCCAGCCTCCCAGCAACTAATTCGGATTAAGCTGTTCAGAAAATGAATGAATGTTCTCAAATTGTTCTAAATATTTTCCTATTAGAGTTGCAGGAGGGCTGGAGCCTAGCTCAGCCAACTCAGGTGGAGTACACCCTGAACAGCTCTCCGGTCCATCACAGAGCCAACACATACAAAAGCATTCACACTCAGTCACCTCTAGAGGAAAGTCTTCTAACTGTGGGAGCAAACCAAAGTACATGGAAGGAACATGCAAACTTCAGATAGAAATGTCCTTGTTGTGGTCAGGCATCAAACCCAGGACCTTCTTGTTGTGAGACGCATGTGCTAACCACTGCACCACCATGCCACCCCCATATTAATTCGTTTTGTGTTATTATGATTGAGCATTTGCATAGAACAAATATCATGAAGCATCTACTGGTTTGCAGGGGTGTCAGTTTTAACTGTTCGGAATAAGGTCCAAAAATAAAAAATAAAAAATTAGCTAAAAAATGCTCAAGAGCTGCAGTGGTGGCCTGGTGGTAAAGGCGCTGATCACTGATCCCAAGGTTGGGGGTTCAAGCCCCATTCTCAACAAGTTGTCACTGTCCCTCCCAGTGCACTAACTGGGTTATCAAAGGTTGGCCATGTCTCTCATGTCTATGGTGAGAGGTTCATGTAGAAGAACCATTGCTGACTTTCGTCAAGTGCCTCCCCGCGACCCTTATTAGGCTTAAGTGGTTCTGAAAATGAATGGATGAATGAATGCTCAAGAGCTCCTACAGACCGAGACGAAACAACTTCATTCCAAATTTCTGAAACTCCTACCACCACTGCATGAATATTTTATACTACAGCACTGCCAAATTCTTGAATCCTACTGGTCAGGACTTCTTGTTTGTGAAAGGTTGCCATTGGATCCTACAATGTTCTTTTCAGTATCCATCCATCTGCTGAATAGTTTTACTTCATCTCCCTTCATCAGTGCTGAAAACAAACACCATTCCAACACGCTTCATCTGAACTAGCATAATACAAGTACACGCTCCAATGATCAACTCCAAAGGTCATTGTGGATGGCATACTGCTAAGCGCCTAGAGACCAAACTTTCCTCTGGGTTCCTAATGGAGATGACGTACTCTCTACAGTAATGGGCAACAACTTTCAGTGCTTACTTATAAATCAGCCAAGAATGGGTTACTCTGCCCTGCGCAAAACTTAATGACCAACATGAGCTGACCAAGCACAAGCATTAGCCTAGCATAAAGGCTAAACGAGACTGCCGCCACTATGGATTTACATTCCAGCCTCCGAGCAAAAGAAGCAAAGACAAAACAAGTGAGGAATGCACAGCACTATTGGAGCAAAAGAATACACAGACTAGGCCGGGAGAGAAAGCAAATAAATCCCTTGTGAATGAAGAGCACTGGAGCATGTGAACAAATTAGTGCACTTGTGAAAGGAGACCGGGATAAGAGAGGATGAGACTATAGAATATTATCGAGGTACAACTGCAGAACTAATGAAGGAGGCAGTGATGAACACTAAAAATAAACAATAAACAATTAAATACCTAAATGAATATATAATCATCGTATCTAAGATTAAAAACGCTGATATGTGAGGTGAATACCATTCATTAGACAGGGATCCCTCACTTTCCGCGGTTAACTGGGACCGAGATCCCTACGCGACCATCGAAATCCGCGAAGTAGGATCAACCCCCCACACTGACGTATACGTACATGTATGTGTGTATATAATATCAATAAATACATATTCAATGCGGGGCAGTGGTGGTCTAGTGGTATAAGGAGCCGGATCGCTGATCAAAGGTTGGGGGTTCGAGTCCCACTCTCCACAAGGTTGTCACTGCTCCCCCCCAGTGCAGCTAACTGGGTTATCAAAGGCCGGCCATGTCTCTCACTGTCTATAGTGTGAGGCATGTAAAAGAACCATTGCTGACTTTCGACAAGAGTAGTGTCACACAGCGTGTTTCCGCCCTGCGATGGCCTGGCGAGCTGTCCAGGGTGTACTCTGCCCTCGCGCTGAGTTGGCTGGGATGGCCACCAACCTCCCCGCGACCCTAATTAGGATGAAGCGGTTACAGAAATGAACTGATGAACATATTCAATGCTATAAATGCTTATAATAACAATGAAACATTCACAAAACAACAGGAGATGTAAATAAAATATAAATACACACACACATACAGATGATATTGCATGAGAAGAAGACGACACACATACATAACGCGTGCAGATGTGCATGCACACACAGATGCAACAATGTAAATAGTTTTGATGGGAGGTTTTTGGTTGTTTGTTGTTTTGTGTTTGTTTAGGGTTTTTTTTTTCTTTTTGCATAATTGGCCTTGTTTTTGTGGCATTTTCCTTCACTTTTTCACCTATTCTTCCTTAATTTCCTTATTTTTTTAATTCGATGAATATTTGTTTATTTATTTTTTTAAATCGCGATGTACTGAAGCCGCGTGAATTGAAGCGTGAAGTAGCGAGGGATCCCTGTATCTTTACATGGGCACTGGTGGCCTGGTGGTAAAGGTGCTGCATCACTGATCCTCAGATTGGGGGTTCAAAAGCCCCACTCTCAATGGGTTGTCACTGTCCCCCCCAGTACACTGACTGGGTTACCAAAGGCCGGTCATGTCTCTCACTGTCTATGGTGAGAGGTTCGGGTAAAAGAACCATTGCTGAATTTTGACAAGATTAGCTGCATAGTAGACACATATGTGTTTCCGCCCTGCGATGGCCTGGAGAGCCGTCCAGGGTGTACTCTGGGTTCGCCCAGAGTCGGCTTGGGTGAGCACAAGCCTCCACGCGACTCTAATTACACAATTAAATGAGACTTACCTGTAAGTTGATATTTGATTGTAATTCCACCGACCTATGAAGTACTGTAGTCCCGATAGGACGGAACAGGGGGGTGGAATTAGGATTAAGTGGTTGCAGAAAATGAATGAATTTGTCTTTACAATGGGCAGCAAGTGGACAGCCAGGTCTTTGGCAAGCAAGTCAGTCAGGAGATGAGAACTCAGGAGTCAGTCAGGAGAAATGTCCGAGCATAACAGACTGAGTGACTCCAACGAGGGGCGGATTGTGATGTCTGGATGATTAGGTAAGAGAACCCCACTCCATAACAGCAGGTCTTGTAGTGTGTGCCAAGAATAAAGAAAAGTTACCAGGTCCAGGCAAGGTTTCGTGGTGACCCAGCGATAAGCGCACCAGCACTCAAGGCTCATGGATGCACATGGGCAGTGAAGGCTAACCTGTCTCCTCCAATCCCAAAAGAGAAGTACAGCAGTTTCTTGGCGGTTCTCCAGTGCTTGCGTGAGGTTCTTCCAGGTGCTTTGGTTTCCTGCCACAGTCCAAAGACATGCGCATAAGGCTAACAGGATGTTCTTGATTGCCCCTCGGAGTGACGCTGTTCAGGGTGTTTGTTGCATTCAACCCTACTCGAATGCCCGTAATAATAAATAAAAGTAGTTCGTAAAATTAAATTATTTTAATTAAAATCAGTATATTTGTGCTGCGGTGGCACGGTGGAAAAGTGGTTCGCACGGCGACTCACAGCAAGAAGGTTCTGGGCTTGATCCCCAGTTCAGGTGCTTCTGTGTGGAGTTTGCATGTTCTCCCCGTGCTTGCGTTGGCTTCCTCTGGGTAATCCGGTTTCCTCCTACAGACCAAAAGCATGCACGTTGGGCTAACTGACTGTTTCAAATTGCCCCATGGTGTGAGTGTGAACGGAGCCTCCCTGCGACCCTAATTAGGATTAAGTGTCTGGATTTATTGCTTGGTGATTTCAAAGAAATGATTTTACCTGCATTCAAAGAACCATTGGCGTATCTGGTCCTGGAGAGTTTCCTTTATGTCCGGTCCGTCTACCAAGCGAACAGACTCCTTGATGCTGAGAAGCGCCTGCTGGTACTCCAGTTCATTCTGCTCCTGCAACCGATTCCTGCTGATTTCTACATACTTTGCTTGCTGTTGGGTGGGACTAGCTGTTGGAGGTTGGGGGGTGATCTGGAAATATATATGTTGGCATATGGTTCGATTTTTTTTAAATAATTTTTTATTTAACAGCTAAATACAACCTAGATTTATGTCCTGATTCACTACTGATTCAGAATATGAATGATAAAGTGGCAGCACAGTGGCGTCATGGTTAGCGTGTGCGCATCACAGCAAAAAAGATCGTGGGTTTAATTCTCAAGTGCGGGATGTTTCTGTGTGGAGTCTGCATGTTAACCCCTTGCTTCTATGGGTTTCCTCCAGGTATTACAGTTTCCTCCTACAGCCCAAAGACATGCACATTATTCTAATTGGCTGCTCCAAATTGCCCCAAGGTGTGTGTGTGTGTGTGTGTGTGTGTGTGTGTGTGTGTGTGTGTGTGTGTGTGTGTTGTTTTGTGACACTCTAGCAAGCGTTCAGAGTGTACCCCACCTTCGGAAAGAGTCGGCTGAGATAGGCACTAGCCTCGCTGCTGCCCTAATAGGAATAAGTGGTTACACAATTTCCTCCAGAATCAACAAAGTATTTTGATTCTGATGATTCTGATTCTGATTCTGATTCTGATTCAGCAAAAGAGTGAGTGAGTGACTAAATAATGAAGCTCGTGAGAATTCATTCATTCGTTCATTTTATAAACCGCTTGATCCTAATTATGTGGGGCCGGTGGCATAGTGGTTAGGGTGCTGTGCTCATGATCGGGAGGTTGTGAGTTCGAATCCCACTGAGACCCTCACTGTGCTAAGACCCCTGGGCAAGGTCTCAACCACAAGTGTGCCTCTGTTCACCCAGCAGTATAAATGGGCACCAGTAACAATATACTGGGAAGGTAACCTGCGATGGACTAGCGTCCCATCCAGGGGGAGTTGAACTCATGGTCGCTTCACGCTATGGAAACCGGGGATAAGCACCGGCCTGATGAGCCATGAGGCTCGGGTATAAAAACCCAACAGACTTTACCTTGATCCGAATTACGGTCCTGGGAAGGCTGGTGCCAATCTCAGCTGACTATGGACAAGGGCAGAGTACACCCTGGACAGGTTGCCAATTGCAGGACCGACCAGAGGTAGACTTAGAACAGACAATTGATCCACTGGGAATGCTTTTGGACTGTGTGGAGAACATGCGAACTCCACACAGAAACGCCCGAGCTGGGAACCGAACCCAAAGCTTCTTGCTGTGAGGTGGACGTGTGAACCACTACACCACAATGCTGCCTTGTTCCGTAGACAGGTAAAAAAAAAAACAGTTTCAATCTATCAACAAAAGGAAATGTTTCTCATAAACAGTACAGTGGCACTGCTTCCTGATACCAACCATTCCCAAAAATATCATTTCCTCCAGACGTTCTCTGCTGGTCCTCTTCCTCTGCCAGTAACCCCGCCATGTCTACAGAAGAGCACAGTCACAACACACACACTCCTAATATTACCTGAAAATGAAAACGCCGCGGACTTTGGAATCAGATGGCAACGTAACAGCAATATTTGAACAAAAAGACGAGTCAGCGTTTGTGTTGCAGTATTGAGTAACACACTCACCAGCATTCGGCTTTAATGGAATGTAATATGTCATGATTATTGTGTAATCGATACTGAGGAATCAAGTTTTACTTACTCACTCACTCACTGTACACTTAATCCTTTTAAGGTCAGCGGGGAGGCTGATTCCTATCTCAGCCAACACTTGGCAAAGGTCAGCCTGTATAGCTTGCCAGCCAGAGTTTCACAGAGAATCACACACACACACACACACACATATGCATATACATACACCGGCAATTTTGAACAGCCAATTAGCCTAATGTGTGTGTCTTTGGACTGAACATAGTACCGGAGGAAACTCACACAAGCGCAGGAAGAAGGATCCGATCCTAGGACTTGAACCCAGAACCTTCTTGCTGTGAGGGGGCTGTGCTAACCACGACACCACTGTGCCACCCTGGAATTGTGGTATAAAATGCCAGGAATGACAGCAGATGTCCTTTCGTTCACTCTCAAGCATCAAGACTCGCTGATGTAGTGGTTAGCAATATCCACATCTCAAAGCAAGAAGGTCCCGGATTCACGGCCTGCGCTCAGAGAGGGTGTGTCTGTGTTGAATTTGCATACTCGCACAGTTGTTGCATAGGCTTCCTCGTGGTACTCTGATTTCCTCCGACAGTCCAAAAACATGCCCATTATTTTGAACTGCCCCTAGGTGTGAATGTGAATGGTAGTGTGTTGGCCCTGCAATGGACTGACAAGCTGTTCAGGGTGTGCTCTGCATTTCCATAGTGTTGGATGAGATAGGCTGTGGCCTCCTTGCAACCCTAATAGGATTAAATAGTTCAGCAGATATTTTTTTTTCAATTTTGCTATACTGTATTAATCCCAAGGGAAATTAGTTCCTTTACATTTAACCCATCCAAAGTAATCACACACACACACACACACACACACACACACACACACACACACACACACACACACACACACACAATGGGTGCTTGGAGAGCAGATGGGGTTAGGTGTCTTACTCAAGGGAGGCAGAAAGTGAAGGTGCTCAGTGCCACACTTGGGAATCAAACTAGTGACCTTCATTCATTTTCTGAACTGCTTAATCCTAATTAGGGTTGTGGGGAGGCTGGCGCCCATCTCAGCCAACTCTGGGCGAGAGCAAAGAGTACACCCTAGGCAGCTCGCCAGGCCATCGCAGGGCACAAATATGCTGATGGCCATACAGCTCCTCTTGACAAAAATCAGCAATGGTTCTTTTACATGAACCTCGTACCATAGACAGTGAGAGACATGGCCGGCCTTTGATAACCCGGTTAGGTGCACTGGGGGGAGAGGGACAGTGACAACCCGGTGAGGGTGGGGCTTGAACCAACAACCTCGGGATCAGTGATCAAGCACCTTTACCACCAGGCCACTACTCCCCGAACCAGTGAGCGCTCGGTCCCAAGGCCACATGGTTGTCCCTAAGATAACTGAGATGATCGAGCTGATATATAATCCGAAGGTTGAGCCTTGTAGACAGACGCAAGTAAATTTTGGTTTATTCTGAAGCGTTTCCTGCCTCCGTGTGAGGCCAATAATGATGCCAAGCCAGTAATTAAAGCTGGCTGGTTAGAAGAGATTATGTCTCCAGGATTTTCGAGCCCAAACAGAAGAGAATGAAAAGGCAAACAGAGTGGAGATTAGACCTTCTAAAGCCACTAAATCACTTTGCGTATACTAACAGCGCCGGAGCAAACACTGAGACCAATCTGAGACGTAGTCACCGCCATGAGAGATAAAAGTTGTTGAAAAGCCATTCCGTCGCATTTTGTTTTGTAGGCTTCTCACGCAACTGCATGAATGCTTTGCCGTCCTCAAGCATATCTGCAATCTCTTCTTTTTTCCTTCTCTCTCTTACGTTCGGGCGCATGCTTTGAGGAATACGTCACGCCACCTTGACTCAGATTACAAGATTACAACTATGAAAAACAAAAAACTAAGATGAAAATCCAAGAACACTTCTTCACTCACTTTGCTCAGGTGGTAAATCCCGTCAGGATGACAAAAGAGCGACAGGCTCTGACATCATCCTGACATGTGACATGAGGTCAGATCTTATGTTATGGAAGTGAATGCACCTACTAGAGTTGCAGGGAGGGAGGTTGAAGCCTATCTTGGCCAATAATGGACACAGGCGTGGTACACCCTGAACATTTTCCCAACACGCATGACTATGCACGAGCATGAGGAGTACACGCAAATTCCATATTGAAATGGCCATGCAGAGCCCAGGTTCGGACCCAGCCTATGAGCCTATGAGGTTTATCCGAGGCGCGATTATTGCGAGTTGAAAACTTTCACTACACCACCATGCTGTTGAAGTGAAAGCATGACATCATTCACTCGTTTGTTGTAACTGCTTAATCCTACTATTTGAGGTGCTCCACCGAATGTAGGCGCTTGTTGCAAGTAACGTACCGTGCTTGTGAGACAAAGCACGGCTTATCTGGACTTCCAATCTTTCAAGTGAGCAAGTGAAGGTTGAGTACTAAACAAGTATTCAATGCACACTTGCTCACTTGAAAGATCAGAAATCCAAATAAACTGCGTTTTGTCTCACAAGCACCATACGTCACTTGCAACAAACGCCTACATTCGGTGGAGCGCCTCACATTTGAGAGGCATGGGGAGGCTGGAGCCTATCTCAGCTGACACCCAGAACAGCTCACCAGACCATCACAGGGCCAACACACACACACACACACACATACAATCATTCTCACTTATATCCACACATAGGGGCAATTTGGAACAGCCAATTATCTGAACATGCATGTCTGTCTTTGGACGTTCGAAGGAAACCCGCACAAGCGCAGGCAGTACTGTACTAACCAAAAAAGTGGGGATTTAGCTCAGTTGGTAGAGCATCTGCTTTATCCTCCAGAAGGTCAGAGTTTGAATCTGGCCATGTCATATCATAAGATGTTAAAATTTGGCAGTTGTTGCTTCCTGCTTGGCACTCAGCATCAAAGGATAGAACAACACAATAACTGGTGCTACACAGTGATGACAGGTAACCCCGAGTGCAAACCAAGCTTCAATGTATGTAAAAGTACTTTGACAATAAAGACTTAGTTTAGTGGTAGTTAGTTTTAATTTAACCCCAGACTGAGCCCAGGACTCAAACCCAGGTCCTTCTTGCTTCCGTTCGTACGTGCTAACCATGACATTATTGCGCCGTCAATGTGCGTGCGTGATATCCACAATCTGTAGTGTGTAGATTTGGTATTGCAGCACCAGTGAGACATGATGACAGGACAGACAGACATCATGTGAGGTCATAGCCAGGCTGCGCTTCCATCATATTGTGTCTCTCCTCTTGAACATTTCCTCCGTGTGCGGCGTGATTCACATTCTTGTGCTTCTTAGGATTTTGATGAGTGTGCTGGGACCTTAATAAAATAGACATTATTTCCGCACTGAAAGGTGATTTACTCAGTCATTATAAATATTTATAGAGAGGATTGTTTTTATTATTTGATGGAGGGCCAGCATAAAATGAATGGACATATATTAATTTGCGTGAAAAACAAAGTTATTACAGTTATATGAGTGGAATGATAGTAATAAAAATTGGAGCACTGCTTTTAAATGCACAGGCGCATGGGATTTCTAACCATTTGTAAACACCTCGTCATTAATAAACCGGCTCTTACAGTATATCTACCCCAATACAAGCTTCTTTCATAAACATCGTAAATAGTGTAAACCATCAAAGCATTTTACTGGCTATACACACACACACACACACACACACACACACACACACACACACACACACACACACACACACACAGATAGTTTCATTTTCCGAACAGCTATACAGACAGTCGTCGACTTAAGACCGCCTTTGGTTTCGGCAGACCATTCGTAAATCGATATGGTCGTATTTCGACTTTCCATCCAAATACACTTACACGTTTAAATCTATACATCTATTTTCACTTCCACGTCACTGTGACGCGCAGCGGAGAGCCAATCCTTTCTGTACTCCACTGTGTGGGCGGGTTCGATAGCTTCAAACTGTAATTTTATTGGATTATAACACTAGCCACAGACTGCGCACGTTGTTTTTGAGGAAAGAGATAAATTTCCCTCGTTTTGATCGGCTCATTTCCACGAAGCCAAGCACAGCTGGCAAGCGAACACAAATGGACAGACATGGAAAAACTTCAACCTGCAGACCAGCTGATTTCCAAAACTTGGGACACGCTTCCTGTCACATAAACCCTGTAGCATGTGAGTCCAATATAATTAGAGTTTCAAGGTATCAGACCCACCCACACACAGAAAGGATTTGCTCTCCGCTTCGCGCCACAGTGACGTGGCATTGAAAGTAGATGGATAGATTTGCTCTGAGCAGTTAGAAAGTGAAGCTGCATCATCTCCTGCTTAGACTTTTAAGATGCTGGCGCTGCCGGCAGCGCAAACAACTGTCGTACGCAACACTCACACTGCACTGCCATGAATCATGCTTCACCACTTTTGCGGTCGTAAAGTCGATCAGACGTAACTCACATAGGTCGTAAGTCGACGACTCACTGTATTCTATTTAGGGTCTCAAGGAAGCTGGAGCCTGTCCCAGACGTCAGACGGTGGTGTGGTGGTCCAGCTTAAAGCAAGAACATCCAGGAAACAAGAACATCCAGGGCTCGAGTCCCGGACTCAGCAGGGGCATTTCTATGGAGCTTGCATGTTCTCCGTGTGCATGTGTAGGTTTCCTCCTGGTATTCCAGTTTCCTCCCACGGTCCAGGTACTCTTATTAATTAATTAGATTTACCCAACTGCCCCTTGGTGTCATTTTGAATGGTCTTGTGTGTGTGTGTGTGTGTGTGTGTGTGTGTGTGTGTGTGTGTGTGTGTGTGTGTGTGTGTGTGTGTGTGTGTGTGTGAGTGAGTGTGTTTGGGATGTTCTGGTTGTATCCCGCCTTTACTCAGTGTTAGCTAACATAGGCTCCAGCCTCCATCTGACCCAAATAGGATTAAGCTGTTCAGATCCTACTCTGGCTACAGTTGGCATGGTGGCATAGTGGTTAGCATGTCCACCTCACACCAAGGTCTTGGGTTTGAGTCCTGCGGGTTAGTGTGGAGTTTGCATGTTCTTGCTGTGCTTGCATGGGTTTCTTTCAGGTACTCTGGTTTCCTCCCACACCCCAAAGACATGCACATGAGGCTAATTGGTTGGTCAAAATTGCCCCTCGGTGTGAGTGTGAATGATAGTGTATTTGTCGCTCTGTAATGACCTGGCAAGTATTTCAGGGTGTATCCTTCCTTCACCAATTGTCGGCTGAGATAGTCTCCAGCCTCCCCATGTCCTATATTTAATTTCAGTAGTAGTAAACGATAAGAGTCATGAAATAAATTTTTTTTTAAATATAATTTGATATTCCAAGTAATTTCGTACCTTCTGTATGAGAGTGGCTGAGTGATGGGGATCCACTTTACTGTTGATAACATGCCACTGGATTTTCCTCTCCTCCTCTCGGATCTGCTTCATAAAATGAGCTCGGAGGCGTCCCTGCCGTGCACGTTCGCTCACCTGCAGCAGCCGCACTGCCCTCTCCTCAGACATACAGTTCACGCCAACCTACAATTCCACACACATATAACACTTACACTGAGGCATAATGTCCGCAA
>CM045730.1:11037500-11047500 GCA_024760905.1 Plotosus lineatus | reverse complement strand
GGTCACGGGAGGCTAGCGCCCATCTCAGCCAAGTCCGGGCGAGGGCGGAGTACACCCTGGAAAGCTCGCCAGGCCATTGCAGGGCAGAAACACACTGATATCCCTGTAGCTACTCTTGATGAAAGTCAGCAATGGTTCTTTTACATGAACCTCACACCATAGACAGTGAGCGACATGGCCGGCCTTTGATAACCCAATTAGGTGCACTGGGGGAACAGTGACAACCCGTTGATGGTGGGGCTTGAACCCCCAGCCTTGGGAACAGTGATCCAGCACCTTACCCCCCAGGCCACCACTACCTTGAGAAGAAACTGTCTGGTAAAAAAAAAAAAAAACTGCCATTTTGACTGTTAAAAAACAATTCAATTCATTCATTCATTTTCTAAACCGGTTAATCCTAATATGGGTCGTGGGGAGACTGGCGTCCATCTCAGCCGACTCCGGGTGAGGGCATGTACATATTTGTGTGAATGTAAATATAAAAATAATGGAAGAGGGTCACACGGTGTGACTCAGCTGTTTGAGTCTGTAATTTTACATAGGGGACAAAGTTGCGCATGCGCCCTAGTGGTGGGTCAGGTGATCGTGGAATTTTACACAGAATAGAAAATTCCTGAACATGAGGGAATCTATATTAAAGACCTGTTAGCGACTGGCTACAGGCTCTTACAGTCTCCTCCAGGATTCCGGGTCTCTTCAGCCAGATCAACTAAGGAGGCTCATCGCGGCGGATCACCAAAAGGGGAAGTCATCCAAGCCATGGAACGCACTTCACCCAAGTGTCGCCGTTTGGGACTTCATTGCCAAAGTCCATCATCCACAGGCACCCACAGCCCACGTGAGGATGGTCAGCTTTTGTGTCTTTCAACACTTGGGATGGCAAGCCTTTCCCCGCCAGCACATGCGCCATCTCTAAAGTTACCCTGCTGCAGGCGCTTGGTGACTATGGGACCCTTGGTTAATTTGTATATGGTTTAGGTCTAAGTTGTAAGTTATGAATTTTGTCTTGTTTTGTTCATAGTATTAAATTGTACATAGTTTATGTCATGGTCTGGCGTGGCTTGCTGGTTTCACAGGGCAATTTGAATCCTCTAAATTTTCCAATCCGTAACAAGTTGGGGCTCGTCTGATAGAATCCATTAGGCATGCATAACAGTGGAGTACACCCTGGACAGCTTGCCAGACCATTACACGGCTGACACTCACACAAGCATTCACATTCACACTCACACCGAGGGGTGATTTGGAACAGCTAGTTAACCTACAGTGCATGCTTTTCTAATGTGGGAGGAACCCATAGGACCTGAAGGAAACCCACTCAAGCATGGGAAGAGCATGCAAACTTCACACAGCAATGCCAGAGCTGGGAATCAAACCTAAGACCTTGCTATAAAGTGGATATGATAATCTCCACGCCACCGTGCCGCCTAGAGAAAATAAAATCTATAATATTATTGTGTGTAATGAAGTGTTGAATACGTACAGGGGCCTGGTCTCCGTTTCCCTTTTCATCCAAAATATGAGCCAGCATTTTCTCTCTTTCTTTCAGCACTTTCATTCTTTCCCTCACAAAGTAACGTGGGATGGGAATCTCCAAGTCCTCCTGTGAAAAGCAAATCACAAAAGATTCCATTCAGATCAAAGCACTTAAAGGGGAACCGGCTCAGTCGCTGGAAATCTCTAGAGAGTTGCTGGTAGGTCATGTGACCCCACTAATCTTTCTCCTACATTCAAATCCATATTAAAGGATTGAGTTTTACAAAGAAGTAGCTTCTGTAATGAAGAAGATTTTCTGGAGAAAGCTTTTATGATTTAAGTGTTGAGACTTAGCCTGGACGCTGTTGTTATTTCTACAGTGAAACTCGTTACATGGGGGTAGCGGCTAGTGGCTAGCACATCCACTTCACAGACTGAACGTCCTGGCTACGGGTCCTGGGCTTAACTGGGGCATTTTAATGTGACCGTTTCACCGTTTCATGTTCTTTCTCTGCTTGTGTGGTGTCCTCCGGGTCCTCCTGTTTCCTCCTACTGTCCAAAGTCATGCACATTGGACTAATTGGATATTTTTAATCGCCCCTGGATGTGAGTGTGAATAGCTGGGATGGACGCACCAGCACACGACTTCTTCCAGACTCGGATGAGAGTGGCTTCAGACGCCCTGCGAAGCGAACATGATGAAGCAGTTAATCAAATTAACGAATGCTGCCATATATGGTCACTAGCATTAGTCTGTGAGCATGACTATTCTTTATATAAGAAATTCAATTGAATGAAATGCTCTCCCTGAAGTCGCATGGTTCCCTCCAGGTACTCCAGTTTCCTCCCACCATTTAATGACATGCACATTATGCTAATTGTATGTTTTAAATCACCCCATCAGTGATTATGGATGTAAACGGTTGGGTGTGTCTGCCCTATAGTGGACCGGCGAGCTGTTCAGGGTATACCTCGCCTTCACCCAGACTTGGCTGAGATAACAGCTTGGCTACAGCCTTCCTGTGACTGTAATAGAATTAATCACTTTAGCAAATGAATATGTGTGCAGTAAAGAGAGAAATGCTGTTTAACTCGTGGGCAGGATTATGGTGTAGTGGTTAGCATGTTGGCCTGACAGCAAGAAGGTTCTGGGTTTGAGTCCCAGGAGGCTTGTGCGTTTCTGTCTTCAGTTTGCATATACAGGGATCCCTCACGCTCTGTGATTAATAAGGACCAAGACAACCGCCGATTTCAAGGAAGTAGGACCACCCCCCCCCCCCCAACGAATGTGATATACGTACATGTATATGTGTATATAATATCAATAAATACATATTCAATGCGATAAATGCTTATAATAACAATTAAAAAAATCAACAGTAATGCATAGGATGTAAATACACCCACATACAGACACACGTGCACACACATAGATGCGCACCTCAAATAAAAATGTAAGTAGTTTTGTTGGCGGGTTTTAGGTTGTTATTTTTGTTTTTGTTTGTTCGGGTTTTTTCATAATTGGCCGTGTTATGCATGTTTTGTCTATGTATACGAAACAAGTTCTCCTTATGAAACATGCCAAACGCGCCATTCAAACATTCAAACGCATCATTTAAACATTCAAACAATGCACGAGCTGCTTTCCCATTGAATATCTTCCAACATCCCGCCCCACTGGCCTCCCATTGGTTAGGAGGGATGACGCAGCTCCCTCCCATTGGCTATCTCCTAACATCCTGCCCCGCTGGCCTCCCATTGGCTAAGAGGGATGACGCAGGCTATTATGGAGCACCCATAATGCTTTTCGTGTAAAGGACAGAGTTACTGTTGTTTTGTGAGTTTTTCAAGTATGCTCATTCTAACTTTATTTTTTGGCTCAGGCTTTTAACCTTGCATAAACATTTGTAAGATTATAACTCTGCTAAGAAGACATGGCCAGACACGTGCTCACACACACGCACAAACACACACACACACACACACACACACACACACACACACACACACACACACACGCGTGCGTGTGATTCCCAGTGCGAGTGAAAAGAAGAAGCGGACTCGTGGCATGCCGTTGATTGATATCGCAAAGGAATATGGCCAAACCCGTTTACCATCGGTACGATATTGAAGCAGAAGGAGGTCTTAAAAGGTATACAGACGCTCCCCGACTTACATTTTTAAATGGTTCCGGACGGCCAAACGTAACTTGAAAGTGAACGTAAGTTGTTACAGTGACGTATGACATGTGACATATGACGCTCATACTGTACTATACATCCCTAAATACCATTACCATATCTCATAAAACACCCCTAAATCAATTAATATCAAATATATCAAATAATATCGACATTCATTTCAAATAAGTCACTTATTTATCCCAAGTTACTTTACATGAAGCTTAAAATAACCAATCAACCCTTGCAATATGTGAGGCGCTCAAAACTGAAAGTAGTGTACTTCTGAAAGTAGTGTACTTGCTAAGGGTTATACGGACTTCTGGTCTTTCAAGTGATCAAGGGTGCTGTTGAACTCAGCCTGCACTGATGTGAATCACCAGCAGAGCGGAGAGTTCTTTCTTTTCTGGATTCGGGTTTTCATATTTTACAACTCTCTTTGCGTAACTGAGTATGCATGATGGATTGCGCTGATCTGAGCGGATAATTAATTCATCTCTGTGTATGAGACTTGCACCCATGCTAGTAGGCTTACACTTCTGACCAACCATATTTGCTTAGTGTTACAAAAGGCCGCAAAACAGTGTAAACACAAAGATCACAGGGACGACTTCTTAACACAAGGGTAACACGCTCTATATATATATATATATATATATATATATATATATATATATATATATATAACTGAACTGGGAAGAAGGAAGGGAACGTCCAGTCTATCGTTTGTAAACAATGGACGCAGCGTTATTACGTCATCGTGTCATTATATCAGTGTACTACGTAGGTACGTCTAAACTCAAAATTTGACTTTTTTTTTTTTTTTTGAAAAAAAAAACAAATGTAAAATCGATAAAACATAAAACGGATGAACGTAAGTCGGGGAGTGTCTGTACTTTTATAATTTTTAAAGGGTTTAGGGGGTAGTATTGGGGGCCTTGGAATGAATCACACGTTTTACATGTAAAATGTGGTTCAAGTTACGAAAAATCCAGGTTCCTAAAAAGGCTCTGGAACGGATTAATTTCATAAGGTGAGGTACCACTGTACTTCTCATACTTGTGTGGCTTTCCTCTGGGTATTACTGTTTTCTATCACAGCCCAAATATGTGCACCTTTAGACTCGTTGGCTGTTCCAAATTGCCCCTAGATATGGATGTGAGTGTGATTGGTTTGTGTGTGTTATCCTGTGATGGACTGGCAAGCTGTTCAGGGTGTGCTCTGTCTTAATCTGGCGTTGAATGAGAGTCTGCCTGCAACAATAATAGGAATAAATTGTTGTGTGGGCAAGCAGGTGATTAACCCAGACACACTATAAGTAGTAATTACAACTGGAATTTAAACATTCTGTGTATAAAAAAAGTCTTTTTAATGCTTTTCATATTTCTCTACACACCCACACACCCACACACACCCACACACACACACACACACACACACACACACACACACACACACACACACACACCGGTGTCATCTTCAGGTCCTGTAGCACGTCATCGAAGTACTGAAACTCAGAGCACTCTAACTCTACCATCTCATTCTTCAGCTCCATCAATCTTCCCATGACTCCCTCCAGGATGTGACGGACCGTACGTCTCTTCTGGGGATGAACCATGTGATCATAGGTTGCCTCTAAGCCGCGGAAGATCCTGAGGTAGCGCAGGTAGAAAGTGGCTAGAATCTGAAAAACTTGAAAACGATCTCTCTGAGGACGGGCTAGCGATGGGGGCATTTCTTCTTGCAGGAGATCCTGTAAAGCTCCCTCAGCATCTGCCCACATTCTGCCGTAAGATCTGGACACAGAAGATCAGTGACAGAGTGTAAAATGTCTGTCAGCCTAAAACACTTCTGTGTTCTGGATAACCATTTGTACCATTTGAGTAAATAATTTTTACTCATTGATTCGTTGAGGTTTACGATACAAAGAAAACTCAGCTTTTAGTCAGAGGCTGCCATTTAAAAAATATGGAGTCATTTGGGGAAAATATGTAAATATTTTAGGTATTGATCCCCGAAACAAATAAAAAACACAAATTAAATAAATGATAACTATTCATTATATTTTATATACAGTATATTGGGTGGCATAATGGTTAGCACGTTCGCCTTACAGCAAGATGGTCGTATGTTTGAATCCCGGGCCTGGCGAGGGTATTTCTGTGTGGAATTTGCATGTCCTCCCCAAGGCTTGTGTGGGTTTCCCACCACAGTCCAAAGACATGTACGTTAGGCTAACTGAATGCTCTAAATTGCCCCTAGGTGAGATAGAAGCACGCTGACGGATATGCAGCTCCTCTTGATAAAAGTCAGCAACATGAACCTCTTACCATAGACAGTGAGAGACATGGCCAGCCTTTGATAACCCAGTTAACTGCACTGGTGGGGGGGGCAGTGACCACCTGTTGAGAGTGGGGTTTGAACCCCCAACCTTGGGATCAGTGATCCAGCACCTTTACCACCAGGCCACCAGTGCCCACACTCCAAGGCTTCTGTGGAAATTTCTTTTCTAAACTTTTCCCCGAGCCAGTTACAGCTTTTTCAATAGACACGGACCTGTGTTTGTTATCTATTAACATATCGAACAATAGCTCTGTAAATCACCTGCGCTGTGGGGGCTTATTGATTGTTCCACCGCAGTGTTAGTGCCTTCAGTGTGTTTTTCCTCCTGTTTAATTTTGGATTCTCCAAAAAAAAAAAAAAGTGTAAAAAAAAAAATGGTTCTGGATAAATAAATCCAGACATGTTAGACATCTTTCATTTCAGATGTTAAATAGAATACGCATTGCTCCACCAGTTGCCCCTTTGCTCTCTTTTGACCCTCCTGTTCAGGGGGTCCCTTTTGTTCATTTCTGAAAGGGGTTCAGAGCACGGGTGTAACTACCTTCCTTTCATATTCTGATGGGGCCATACAGTGGGATTTCAGTGTAGGCAAAACCCACTGTCAAACTCCGCCGGCTGGAGGAGTGACCAAATCAAAAGGGAAAAGCATTGGGTAAGAGTGTGGGGGTTGAGTTGCAGCTCGCAGCTGAAGGGTGGAGACTGGGACAATGCTTCGAAAGCAACCTTTACAATCAAGGGAATCCTCTTTTTTAAAAAAAAAGTGTGTGTGTGTGTGGGGGGGGGGGGGGGGGTTAGCTTGTAGGCTATAATACATTTATAACTAAACATAATAGCATACTGCAGCTGCAATATTCCAACATCAGTAAGCACTGGGCATGGAAACATACCACGTTCCAGATAGAGTGATATGTGAGGTGTCACCTTAACACCTGCACAGGTGTCTCAGTGTGTGTGTTGACAGCGAGCATAAGCTTTGTTCAATACAACATACAGTGGTACCTCACCTTGTGATAGTCCCAGCAAACGAAAAATCCAGATTACGAAATACATTTTCCAAAATTTTTTGTCTGTCAAGTTCTCCTTACGAAATGCACCAAATACGCCATTCAAACATACAAACAATGCACGAGCTGCTCTCCATTGACTATCTTCCAACATCCCGCCTCGCTGGCCTCCCATTGACTAGGAGGGATGACGCAGCTCCCTCCCATTGGCTATTATGGAGCTACATCTCCCATAATGCTTTTCTTGTAAAGGACAGAGTTACTGTTGTTTCAGGAGTTTTTTGAGTGTGCTCATTGCTTTTAACCTTCCATAAACATTTGTAAGATTATAACTCTGCTAAGAAGACATGGTCAACACAAATGCTCGCACACACACACACACACACACACACACACACACACACACACACACACACACACACACACACACACACACACACACACACACACACAGGAAAAGAAGAAGCGGGCTCGTGGCATGCGGTTGAGTGATTTCGCAAAGGAATATGGCCAAACCCGTCTACCATTGTACGATATTGAAGCAGAAAAAAGTCTTAAAATGTATACTTTATCATTTTTAAAGGGTTTAGGGGGCTTGGAACGAATCACATGTTTAACATGTAAAACGAGGTTCAATTTACGAAATATCCAGGTTAAGAAAAAGGCTCTGGAACGGATTAATTTCGTAAGGTGAGGTACCACTGTAGTACTTAATAATAGCACTGACTGGGTGGTAAAGGTGCTGGATCGCTGATCCTAAGGTTGGGGGTTCAAGCCCCACCGCAACGGGTTGTCACTGTCCCCCCAGTGCGCTAACTGGGATATCAAAGACCGGCCATGTCTCTCACTGTCTATGGTGAGACATGTAAAAGAACCATTGCTGGCTTTCAACAAGATGAGCTGCAAAGCCGTCAGCGTGTCTCTGGCCTGTGATGACCTGGTGATCCGTCCAGGGTGTACTCTACCATCGCCCGAAGTCGGCTGGTAATAGGATTAAGCGATTACAGAAAATGAATGAAGGTACTACAGTATACTAATAGTAAAGGTGTTGGAGGCATTGTTTGATATATTGCACAGGAACTAACGTATAGTCCATTCATTCATCCCCATGGCTATGATAGGATTGAGTGGCTTGGCGAATGAGCAAGAAAACATGAGGTGGAGCGTGGTTAGTATGTCTGCCTCACACCCTGGACAGCTCATCAGGCCATTGCAGGGCAGAAACATACCGATGGCTTTGCAGCTTCTCTTGATGAAAGTCAGCAATGGTTCTTTTACATGAACCTCACACCATAGACAGTGAGAGACATGGCCGGCCTCTGATAACCCAGTTAGTGCACTGTGGGGACAGTGACAACCTGCTGAGGGTGGGGCTTGAACCCCTAACCTGAGGATCAGTAACCCAGCGCCTTTACCACCAGGCCACCACTGCCCTCATCTTACTCTAGGTTACAAAATGTAATATTTATACAATTATATATAATATAATAATTAATTTATGCATGAATTTTAATTATGTATATGTAATATTTACTCTATTGACCATCCACCCAGTTATACTGTATATCAAAGCAATGCATTAATATGAAATCATATACACAGGCTCAGGGTTACCTGTGTGACATCCTGTATGGGTTCCCTTTATTTCTGCACAAGTCGGTGCGCTTCAGAGCGTCGCGCGCACAATCGGGTTCCAGGATGAACCGCGAAACCGGAAACTCTCATCAAACAGATAATAATAATAATAATGAAAAAAGGTTCGAAATCATACCCGGATGTGCTCAGGTTCATAAAACACATACATCAATAAAACCCTGAGTCAATCCACCCCGTCTAATCACACCGCTGACTTTCCCTTTCCTCGCACGCCGGGAAGTTTGCCCAGACGCTTCGCGCCGCTGCCATGGCGACCAGATCAAAGCGTGCCGAATTGTGAGCGCGCGCGCAGCTGGAGACGCGCTTTGCACAGAATGCGCTCGGCGATCGGAGACGTTTGAAAACAGAAGACAATTAAAATCAATTCAGTCAAAAGGTTTTTATTTATTTATTGATTGATTTCATGGATCATTTTATCTCATCAAGAGATTTTAAAAAATAATAATAAAATAAAATTGCACGAGAAGTGAAATTAATCAGACTATATTTTCAATAGTATGATATTCAAATCAGCTTCAAGTATGGATGCTTACGTCACATCCCTTCCATTCTGTTTAATTTTGGGATTATCAAGATAAATTTGTCATCTCTTTGTAAATTACGTCACACCCTGCAGCAGATGTCTGCATCCCAGAAATCCTCCTATCATGAATAGATTTTCATGTACTGATGCCCATTCGTTCATTTTCTGAACCGTTTAATCTTAATTAGGGTCACTGGGAGGTTGGCGCCAATCTCAGGCGAATCCGGGCATGGGCGGGGGACACCGTGGACGGCTCGCCAGGCCATCCCAGGGACGACACTCACACAACCATTCATACTCACACCCAAATCAGTTAACATCCTGTGCATGTTTTTGGACTGTCGGAGGACCTGGAGGAAACCCACTCAACCTCCACACAACACAGAAACACCCGAACTGGGAATCGAACCCAGGACCTTCTTGCTGTGAGACGGATGCGCTCACCCGTATGTACTGATGCTTGCTTCTGGTTAAACAGGTCCCACTCACAGCGAGAAGGTCCTGGACTCAGCGTGGACTTTGTATGTTCTCCCATTGTTGTGTATCAAGTTCTCCCTGACAGTCCTGGACATGCAGGTGAGACGAACTGGCTGCCCCAAGGTGTGAGTGTGACTGTGACTGTGTGTGTTGGCCCTGTGATGGTACCGTTCAGGATGTACCTTGCCTTTGTCTTGTGTTGACTGCAAAAAAACTCTAGCCTCGCCGTGACCCTTGCAGGAATAAGAGGTTTGGCCAATCTGATTCAGGACAGATTCATAAAGAAATAAATAATTCTACGTCATCGCACACCGTTGCCATAACGATGTGTTTACTTGGGG
>CM045730.1:11025000-11030000 GCA_024760905.1 Plotosus lineatus | reverse complement strand
AGGGAGGCACAAGATCCTGTGGTCAGGTTTTGGGCTGAGTAGTAGTGAGGAATTTTCGCCTTCTCGTTCTTTTTGTGGATTTTCTGCGAGTACAGACGCTCCCCGACTTACCTTTTTAATTGGTTCCGGACGGCCGAATGTAAGTTGAAAGTGAACGTAAGTTGTTACAGTGATGTATGACGTATGACATGTGACGTATGACGCTCATACTGTACTATACATCCATAAATACCATTACAGTATCTCTTAAAACACCCCTAAATCAATTATTATCAACATAACATCGTAAAATAATATCAAATATATCAAATAATATCAACATTAATTTCAAATAAGTCACTTATTTATACCGAGTTACTTTACATGAAACTTAAAACAGCCAATCAACGCTTACAATATGTGAGGTGCTCAATACCGAAAGTAGTGTACTTGCGAAAGTAGTGTACTTGCTGTGGGTTATATGGACTTTTGGTCTTTCAAGTGCGCAAGGGTGCCATTGAACTCGTTTAGAACACAGCCTGCACTGATGTGAATCACCAACCATATTTGCTTATGGTTACAAAAGTCCGCAAAACAGTGTAAACACAAAGATCACAGAGATGACGTCTTAACACAAGGGGAAGACGCTATATAACTGATATATATATATATATATATATATATATATATATATATATATATATATATATATATATATATATATATATACATACATACACACACACACACACACACACACACACACACACACACACACACTCAGTCTGTAGTTTGTAAACAATGAATGCAGCGTCATTACGTCAGTGTACTATGTAGGTACATCTAAATTCAAAATTTGACTTTTTTTTTTTTTAAAAAACAAAAAAACAAAAACGTAAAATCTAAAAAATGTAAAATGGATGAACATATGTCGGGGAGTGTCTGTACATAGCTCAGTTATATAGCGCGTTGCCCCTGTGTTAAGACGTCGTCTCTGTGATCTTTGTGTTTACACTGTTTTGTGGACTTTTGTAACCCTAAGCAAATATGGTTGGTCAGAAGTGTAAGCCTACCAGCATGGGTGCAAGTCTCATACACAGAGATGAATTAACTATCTGCTCAGATCAGTACAATCTACCATGCATACTCAGTTAAACAAAGAGAGCTGTAATATGAATGAAAACCCGAATGCACAAATTACACAATAATTACAGATATTTATTATCTTTTAGCAGAATCCTAAAAGTGTATACTTATTTTTATATATAAAACTGAACTGGGAGGAAGGAGGGGCACGTTCAGTCTGTCGTTTGTAAACAATGGATGCAGCGTCATTACGTCATTATGTCAGTGTACTACGTAGGTACGTCTAAACTCAAAATTTGACTTTTTTTAAAAAAAATCTAATCGGAAAAACGTAAAATGGATGAACGTAAGTTGGGGAGCGTCTGTATTTCAGTTTACGTTGACGGTCCAGGGATGCACACATCAAGTCGAATGGCTGTTTTACATTTCCCTGTTAGATATGAAGGTTAAATTGTTGTATATCTGTTGGCCATGTGGTGGACTGGCAAGCTATTTAGGGTGTATCCCACGTTTGCCCAGTGTCGGCTGAGATAGGCTCCAGCATCCTCATGACCCTGGTAGGACTCATCAGTTCAACAAATGGAATTTTCACGTTATCCGAGCAATTCTGGAAGCTTGAGATTTTGACTATAAAGCTGTGATAGTAGGATTAGCTCTAATCCAGTTAGCATTTCCTGTATGCATGAGTTTTATCTGGCGCTATTTGTGGCGCTGTGCTGTTATCAGTCCATTCTCTTTTCCCTGATGTGTGTGTGATAGCGCTTTAGATACCGACAGCAGTCTTCTAGAACAGGGATATCCGCTCCTGTGCATTCTTTGTCTGAGTTGAAATTCTTTTGATGATTGCTTTCAGGAACTAGTTACAGCCATAATACATAACCCCCGTCTTATTCGCGGGGTTGTGTTCCGCCCTTCCCGTGTATCCTGAAAATCATAGGGCTTCAATAATCATTAAAAACACACGAAAAAATATGAATTCACAATACAAGCAATCACGTTGATGACATGTGCACGAATGAGAAAAAAAGAGGTGTACACATCATCTGCAACCAATCAGCAGGAGGGAGAAACAAAAGCTCTCAGCCATTGGCTAAATTTGAATCACGTGCCAGTTACTTCCGGGTTTGGCGCTAATCCACGAGTATGCGGGGCCAGGACTGCTGAACCTCAAATGTGCGGGAAGGGGGGTTTACTGTAATTCCTCTTTTCATTGTCCGTGAGTACCCAGCCTGTCTATTGACAGATCACCGGCAACTCAGTAACCCTGAGAAATGGCTCCCTGTTATATTCTCTGTTCATTTTCTGTAGCCGCTTAATCCTAATTAGGGTCACAGGGAGGCTGGTGCCCATCACAGCCGACTCCAGGCGAGGGCACAGTACACCCTGGACAGCTCCCCAGGCCATCACAGGGCGGAAACATGCTGACGGCTATGCAGCTCCTCTTGGCGAAAGTCAGCAATGGTTCTTTTACATGAACCTCACACCATAGACAGTGAGAGACATGGCCGGCCTTTGATAACCCAGTTAGTGCACTGTGGGGACAGCAGTGACAACCCGTTGAGAGTGGGGCTTGAACCCCCAACCTTAGGATCAGTGATCCAGCACCTTTACCACCAGGCCACCCTCCCCATTATGTTTACGGCTAAAAATAAATCCTTTAAACCAAAGGAGGTCCCGCCCTCTGACACATGACCCTGGCATGTCTGAGATGCTTTAGGTTATCAGTGTTGTTTTTAATAAGAAACATTCTTTGTTGCTCATTGTTTTTTATCTTCCCAATAGTTAATTTGGACCTTTGTGCATTTTTTTCCAGAACCTCATAACTCACCAGTGAATGTTTCCATTGCAGGATCAATCGTTCCGGAGAGGACGATTACCATGAGTGTGAACATGAACGAGCTGTCCGACCTGCTGGATATGTTGAAAGAGCAGAACTTCTCCTTCCTGGAGGAGAACGGCTCTCGAGTGGAGACGGTGGTGTGCCAAAGTGCCTTCAGTCAAAACGCCATGCTCTACACGCTCTCCATCCTCTACGTCTTCATCTTCATCATCGGCCTGGCCGCTAACACACTGGTGGTATGGGTGAACATTCGGTCCGGCCGCGAGCGTCACGAGACCCACTTGTACATCCTCAACTTGGCCATCGCCGACCTATGTGTGGTCGCGACGCTGCCGATATCCATCAGCTCACTTCTCCAACATGGTCACTGGCCATTCGGTGATGCCATGTGTAAGATCACACATCTCATATTCAGCATCAACCTTTTCAGCAGCATCTTCTTTCTCACGTGCATGAGTGTGGACCGTTATCTCTCCATCGCTTACTTTGGTGATTCCCAAGGATATAAGAAGAGAAGGTGGATCAGGCAGGCGGTTTGTGTAGGGATATGGGTGCTGGCAGTGGTAGCTGCTCTGCCTGATACTTACTTTCTCCAGGCGGTCAAGTCCACCCACTCAGATATGACTGTGTGCAAATCCATGTACCCGGTTGAGAAGTTGTACGAGTGGACCGTGGGCGTCCAACTGAGCTTCATTATCCTAGGCTTTGCCATTCCGTTCCCTGTCATTGCTGTTTTCTACGCCCTCCTAGCCAGGTTGATCAGCTCCTCGGCGGACCAGGAGCGCCGTGCCAGCCGACACCTCGTCTTCACCTACATCGTGGTATTTCTGGTGTGCTGGCTGCCCTACCACGGCATGCTACTCCTGGACACTCTGACACTGCTCAACGCGGTGCCACTGAGCTGCACATTCGAGAACGTGCTGTACGTAGCATTACACGTAACACAGTGCTTCTCGCTGCTACACTGCTGCATCAACCCCGTCGTGTACAACTTCATCAACCGCAACTACCGCTATGATCTCATGAAGGCCTTCATCTTTAAGTATTCCACCAAAAGTGGCCTGGCGAGGTTAATCGACGTGACACGTGCGTCTGAGACCGAATACTCTGCTGTTGAGAGCCAGGGTCCTCTGTGAGGACCCTGTGAAGAAATTGTTGCTATAAACTCTGCTAACCCGCCATATTGGGTTAGGAAACATAAGGGACGGTCGCAGAGAGACAGATCTCTTAAACGGCGTCTCCTGGAACCACGTATGCTTTATAACGGACTATAGAACATTGTATTTGTTCAGGATATCATGTGCATCTTTATATAAAATAGAACTGTATATATATATATATATATATATATATATATATATATATATATATATATATATATATATATATATATATTATAATGGTTAAACAAGATGTAATGTCAGAAGCACTTGTACTGAGTTGACGGCGAAGTCAATAAGCGTCAGTGTCGGTTAGTCGCGTGTATAAGGTCATGCGGTCAGTTGAAAGCTGCCCCGCCTTAAAGGGGAGATGTTCAGAGAACGCATGAAGCCTCAGGGCCTTTTCTGGCTTCAGCGCTGACCCCATCTCCGTTTATCTGTACCGTTCAGCCACCTTTCGGATGAACATAATGGTATCACAAGTGTTTAGCTAGCAGACCAAGACAGAGTTAATAAGCCGGGAGACGAAAGGCGCGAAAGCATGGCGAGCGGAAGCGGATAAGTATAAAAATCTCATTAAGAGACATCATCAAAGATTGAGTGAATTGCTTGCATGTGCTCTTGTATAAATCCAGCTGTAGAAACCGGACATCTCTTCTTCTTCTTCTTCTTCTTCTTCTTTTTCTTGTTTAGGTAGCTGTGTAAATACGAAGGAATATTTATATATTCATCATTGTGTATGTTCGGTATTTTAATGAGTTCAAATGTACTATTGAAATAAAAAAGCTATTCCTGAAAACATAGATCCGTGTTATTTAATAATGAAACATAAATAATTCACACCGAAATAAATGATTGTTTTCTGCAATGGCCTGGTGAGCCGTCCAGGAAGTACCCTGCCCCCGGCTGAGATGGGCGCCAACGTCCCCCACCAC
>CM045730.1:10985000-11020000 GCA_024760905.1 Plotosus lineatus | reverse complement strand
TTTTAGCAAGGGACAGAAACACGCTGACGACTTTGCAGCCTACTTTTTACGAAAGTCAGCAATGGTTCTTTTACATGCCTTGATAACCCAGTTAGCTGCACTGGGGGGGCCAGTGACAACCTAGTGGACAGTGGGACTTGAACCCTCAACCTTTGGATCAGCGATCCAGCGCACTATACCACTAGACCACCACTGCCCCACATATATATATATATATATATATGAATGTATGTATGTATGTATATGTATATATCATTTCATGTTCAGTCTGTCGTTTGTAAACAATGGACGCAGCGTCATTACGTCATTGCGTCATTACGTCAGTTTACTACGTAGGTACGTGTAAAGTCAAAACCGTAACATTGAAAAGACGTAAAACGGATGTATGTAAGTCGGGGAGCATCTGTACGTGGGCAGGGTGATGACATCATGATGATTACATCCATATCACAATAACAAGGTCCTGGGCTTAGGTTTCGCAAATTGTTGGCTGTGATAGGCTCCAGCTTCCTCGCAACCCGAGTAGGATTAATCTGTTTGATATTATATCTGCGATCGATAACTTTGCTAATGCTCTTACCTCGCCAGCGTGATCATTCTGATATTTACTAATGTGCATGCTTTTGGACTGTGGGAGGAAAAACCCTGCACACCAGGAGGAAACCCATACAAGCATGTAGCATGTATATTGTTGGGCATGAGATTCAGACTCAGAACCTCTTTGCTTTGAGGTGCCAGCTGAGCTACCATACCAAATTTTTTTTAAATAAATAGTGTCTATCAGCTAGCGTGCAAGATTTACAGGCTTTTCATTTGATTTCTGCCCCTTTTCCTTGCTTTTCTCTTGTTTTTATTTATTTATTATTATTTTTTTTTTTAAATAATTACTGTAAACATCAACTGGCCTCACAGAGACAGCCATATCTAGGTCCAGGTGGTGAACTCACTGTCTACAATGGGTTTGAATGGGTGGATCTTAACAATGTTAGTGTTATGAGGTGTGTGTGTGTGTGTGTGTGTGTGTGTGTGAGCGTGTGAAAGGCTGAGGGTGGAGTTGAGGTGAAGCTGCAGGACACAAAACCCTTTCAGAGAGTGTTCATTTATTTGGATGAAGGACAGACTTGCTCATTTTCTCACGCTTGTGGGTGTGCGCTACCAATTCACAATGAATTAGCAATAATCCTGTCACATAAATGATGCAGGATGTGCTATTCTCAGGCTGAAGCCAATCCCGCTGGCATGTCGTGTGAGTTTAGTGAAGTGCTAATTTCGGCGAGATGAAGTCATGGGGTGAATTGTACCACAGTTAGAAAGTACTTGTGTGTTGGAGTACAGTGATTTATCACCTTGGTCATGACCTCATCTCCTGACCATTGGCCCGGGTTCACCAAGGAGACACAAAAGTATGGCCAGAACACTGTGAAACGGACCACATCAAAGACAGAGGAGTAGCTTTTATTAACCCAATCGAAAATCCTTTCTAATAATCCTGTGCATTGTTAACGAGAGAAAGTATTTCTTAAAGAAACACTCGTGTTTTTATTTACTGTGAAATAAATGCGAATATTTGAACTGTTCATTACTCATATTAAATGTTGCCTAAAATTGAAAACAGTTCCAATAAACATACAGTAATTTGGCATTTTTATGCATCGTTTTTGTTTTCAAAAGCAACAACAAGGACCAGAGGAGGTGGGGCGACTCTGACCTAATGGTTCGACAAGCAGCTTAGAGGGTGAAAGGTTGTTGGTTTGATTCCCAAACTAGTGATGGGGGAGTGAGCTGCACCTTCCCTGCCTCCAGACTTACTGAAGTGTCCCTGAGCAAGGTACCTAACCCCCAACTGCTCTCTGGGTGCCGCATTGTGTAGCAGCCCACTGCTCCAAGTGTGTCCGTGCCCACTGTCTATGTGTGTGCGCGCTTTGGATGGATTAAATGCAGAAGTCAGAATTCCCCTTGTGAAATGAATACAGTATAAAATCATTAAAAAAAAAAAAAAAGAATTACAGCTGAAATATTCATATGCTGTTTAACCCTTCAGGGGGCACGGGAAGGCAGGAGCCTATTTCAGCTGACTCTGGCTGAAGGGATGCTACACTGTAAGTGCACAAATACAACCATTTACACTTGCACTCACTCCTGGGGGCAATTTGGAACAGCCAGTTATTCTGCTGTGCATGTGTTTGGACTGAAGGAGGAAACCGGAAGTACCTGGAAGAAACCCGCACAAGCACGGGAAGAACATGCAAACCATACACAAATGTGCTTGCTACGCCCAAGGTATTTATTTGCTGACCCACTTTATCCTACTACTTATACTACTTAATCGCAGGGAGGCTGAGGCCTATCTCAACCACCCGGACACTTGACATTCTTGCTGTGAGGCAAAAATAGCTACAGCTAAACAGGCTCAAGGGCTCATCAGTCCATCACAGAGCCAACACACACACACAGATACACACACACACACACACACACACACACACACACACACACACACACACACACACACACACACAAGCCTTGTGTACACACACACACACACACACACACACACACACACACACACACATACACACACACACACACACACACACACACACACACACACACACACACACACACACACACACACACACACACACACACACACACACACACACACGCACGCACACACACACACACACACACACACACACACATACACACACACACACACACACACACACACACACACACACACACACACACACACACACACACACACACCTAAATGCAGTTTGATGAAACCAACTTGGCAACCTTCTTTCCCCTATGTGTCAGTATGAATGGTTGTGTGTGCTGGCCGTGCAATGGAATAATGAACTGTATAGCCTGCTATTTTTGACCCCCAACAAGAAGGTCAAGCGTTTGAGTTGGCTGAGATAGGCTTCAGCCTTCCTGAGATTAAGTGGTTTAAGGTTCAGCAAATGAATTGATGAATGACAAACCACACAATACCTTACAGTCCGTATCCATACTCATCACTCACTTTGCTGAACCATGTAATCCTATTACTGGGGTCACAAGGAAGCTGTGCCTTTCACATCCGACACTGGGCGAAGGAACGGGGTACCCTGAACAGCTTTCCAGACCAACACAGGGCCTAATGTGCATGTTTTTGTAATGGGGATGAAACTGGAGTACCTGAAGAAAGGAAATCCAAACAAGCACGAGAAGAGCATGTAAACTCCACATAGAAACGCCTTGAGCCTGGGACCCGAACCCAAGACCTTCTTGCTGTAATATGGTCATGCTAACCACTACACCATTGTACGACTTTTAATCCGTACTGTTTATCCCATTATAGGGGATCCCATTAAATGGAGACAATACCACCTGACTTTTGGCTAGAGAGGGGTGGCACCCTGAAACGGATGCCAGACCATCAGAAAGCTAACACAGACACAAACAACTATTCAAATTCACTATCTATGGATAATTTAGATAATTTACAGCATGGCAGCCAGCTACCCTAACATGTATATCTTTATATTCACAGATTTCAGTTTTCATTTGTATCTCCTGTCACCTTGTTACTTCAATTATCTGTTTAACGAGTTCATGTTCCGTGTTACCATTAATCTTTGGTGTTGTTCTGCTCTATGAAGGTTTGCCTTCCTACCCGAGTTAGATTGCATAAGTTTGTTAGGCGTAGGGAGCCTCAATTTCATCATGAATAACACATAGAATTGTTTTTTTTTTTTAAAGCAGCCTTATTGGGACAACAATCCTCCATGCCTAAGGGGTTCTGCTGAAAGCCCAAAATTAACCAGACTCATTAAAATTGTTTTGCATATTGTACTCACCAAACCAGATTTTTTTAACATATTGATACTCTTGTGTGAAATGTAATATGAGTCTTTAAAGTCAACTCTTCAGTGTATTCATTTCCCATACGTTCAGTTTGTATCCACAACATACTACGTCTACAGGCTATGTTTTACCGCATACGCATCATGCTAGGTTTTTAAAACTGAAACTATGAGTATGTTTGTCTTTAATTTTTCACCACTGTCATTCAAATAGTGTGTCACTCAGAGAGAACAGGAATACAACGCAAAGCAAGATTAAACCCTTTTGCTGTATTTGGCCTGATCGCTGTGTTCAGTTTCTTGTTATCGGTGCATGAGGCCTGTATTTCGCAAGGAAAATGAGATGTTTTGTTTTTCCGAACTTGTTAAAGTTGCCTTAATAGTGTTGGAAACCGCTTTGCATACAGAGCTGTGTGGATCAACAGCAACAGCAGCAGCAGCAGCACTGTGTCTACCCTCAGGGGCTTCACTGTGGTGGTGTGTACAGAAAGAGAGGTTTGCGCCTTCTTACATTAAAACAGGATTCTATTTTAATATAAAAAATGATGTTGACTATTTTTCATAATATCTCACTCACTCATTTACCTCACCGCTTAATCCTACTGTGGTTACAGGGAGACTGAAGCCTTTCTAACCCGACACTGGGCGAAGGCAGGGAACACTCTTAAAAAAGTCGGCAGTCCTTCATAAGACCAACACACCTGCAAATTGGTGTAAATTCACACTCGAACCTGGGGGGGGGGGGGGTTGCCAAAAAAGTCTAACAGCCAGTTAGCATAATGTCCATGTCTTTGTACTGTAAGAGGAAACCAGAGAACCTGAAAGAAACCCACACAAGCATAGGAAGAATATGCAAACTCTGTATAGAAACACAGGGCAGTGGCGGCCTTGTAGTAAAGGTGCTGGATCACTAATCCCAAGGTTGGGGCTTCAAGCCCCACTCTCCATGGGTTGTCGCTGTGTCGTCGTCCCCCCAGTGCAGCTAACTGGGTTATCAAAGGCCGGCCATGTCACTCACTGTCTATGGTGTAAGGCTCATGTAAAAGAACCATTGCTGACCTTCGTCAAGATTAGCCTCATAGCCGTCAGGCTGTTTCTGCCCTGCTATTGCCCGGAGAGCCGTCCAGGGTGTACTCTGCCCTCGCCTGGAGTTTGCTTGGATGGGCGCCAACCTCCCTCCTACGGTAATTAGGATTAAATGGTTACAGAGAATGAATCAATGTATAGAAACACCGCCCAGGACTCTTCTCTGGACCTTCTTGTTGTAAGGTGGATGTGCCAATCACTAAAGCACTGTACATTCTTATTTGATTCCAGGAGCCGTATGCTTTCTGGAGTAACTTTGCTGCTTTTGTAATTTTGTTTTGTTGTAATGAGGCCAGAGATACTGAGCTTTGAATAAAAAGCTATTGTAGAAAGAGATCCACAGATGATCCCAGATGGATGACATTTCAAGTTCCTACATTTACAGCTGGGTTGGGTCACATGGAGACAGTTTAAGTATGCCAAAGAGGGAGGGGTCCATTATAACATTTAGCATCACCCACTGGGCGTCACCCTGCAAGTCCATAGCACCTTCAGTGAGAGTGACAATGGCCCATTCAGAGTTCCTCTCCCTGTGTTTGGCCTCAGTATTTGGCAGCCTTTTGCTAACTCTTATTGTTTGGTAATGAGACCAGATCATTTTTCATTTTGTCTTTATTTAACAAAGAAGTCTGCTTATCAGCGTGACAATGCAGGCCTGGCCAAAGGCTTGAAACCAGAGAGGATAGAGAGAGAGAGTGTAGTTGAAGGGCTCGATGAAATTCGACACATATACGTGAAAAAGGCAGTTCAATTACCACACTGTTGTCAGAATGATAACCATATATATGTACATGTTTCTGAAAAAGAAATATGTCTCACGACGCTCTGAGAAAGAAAACAGCACCACACTGCAATGCTGCACGTTTTCTGGCACACTCTGTCGTGGTTAGTGTGTCCACCTCACTAAGAGGGGCCTGGGTTCAAGTCCCGGGCTCAGGCGTGTCTGTATATGAGTTCCTATATACAGTACTTCCTCTGCAAATTGAACCAATTTTTATCTGACCTCTATTAATAACATGACATTCCCACCCAAAGAACTGCCACTCACTTGATCACTACCCACCAACCCCACATGCTCCACCCCCACGTTGCTCATTGTAAAGAATGGCAGAACTAAAATTTGGTAAATTTGGGCTGGGTCCTCTAAATAAAAGCTCATGGAAGTGGTAAAGGCAGTGGTGGCCCGGTGATAAGGTGCTGGATTGCCTATCCTGAGGTTGGGGGGTTCAAGCCCCACTGTCAACGTTTGTCACTGCTGTCCCCTCAGTGCAGCTAACTGGGTTATCAAAGGCTCTCACTGTCAATGGTGTGAAGTTCATGTAAAAGAACTACAGTACTGCTGACTTTCATCAAGAGTAGCTGCATAGCCGTCAGCGTGTTTATGCCCTGCGATGACCTGGCGATCTGCCTAGGGTGTACTCTGCCCTCACCCAGAATCAGCTGAGATGGGCACCAGCCTCCCTATGACCTTAATTAAGATTAGGCGGTTCATAAAATGAATGAATGAATGAAAATGGTACACATACTAATGCCTAGGTTGGCACCGTAGCATTGAAGGTCTGCCTCCCAGCAAGAACGTCCTGGGTTCAAGTCTTGAGCATGGGCATTCTAAAAATGTTTATATTACTGTATTTGTTTTTCCCCCCTCATTTTCTCCCTCATTCAATCTAATTAATCCAATTCCCACCCGTCAGGTATCGCCTTCCTTGTCACACGACTACCACCGCCAGGGGAGGGGTGAAAGCATGCACACGCCCCCTCCGTGACATGCAATACTGGCTAACCACCTGTTCTCCAACTGCAGTGCATGCATATCTGGGGGCGGTCTAACACATTCGGAGGAAAAGCACTATCCGCCCCTTTGTACAAATGAGCTCACAGACGCCCATGATTGGCTGGCGATCGCTTTGAGTGACAGGGGAGTAAGCATATGCCATCCCTCCCTCATGTGAGAACTCAGCAAATTAGCTCCCATGGATTCCTGATCAGGGACGGCTGTGGCATTAAACCGGATTCAAATCTGCGATCTCTGGTTAGCTTGGGCGTTTTAGTTTGGGGCTTGCACGTTCTCCCTGTGCGAATGCAGGTTTCATCCGGATACTCCAGTTTCCTCCTACAGCCCAGGGACATGTACATTACACTAACTGGCTGTTCCAATTTGTTCCTAGGTGTGAGAAATGTGTATGTTGGCAATATGATGGCCTGGGAAGCTGTTCAGGGTGAACCTCACCTTCGTCCTGTGTGAGATCACGACACTAGTAGGATTAAGCAATTGTGAGTGACAGAGTGAATGAGAGTGCACTTTTTTCCTTCCCTATTCTTAAGGGTGCACATTGTGTATGTTTTATATGGACCCATCACACAGAAATGTGAATATAATATACAGTACCTTCAAAATGATTTAAGTACCACAATCAAATTAAGAGGTGTGTGTGTGTGTGTGTGTGTGTGTGTGTGTGTGTGTGTGTGTGTGTGTGTGTGTGTGTGTGTGTGTGTGTGTGTGTGTGTGTAATGGTACACAACATGCACTTAAGAAAGTCAAATATAATTAAAGGAATAAAAACTGTGCTGTTGATGGTACAGTCCAACCGCGAGGTAAGTTTCAGGTTAAGGCGCCTGAGAACGTATTTAGTGGTCAAACTGAAATTCCAAGCTAATCAATTTCAAGGATGTGGTGGAACGACGGAAGTGGATAGCGGTTTATTTTTGTAGGAAGCTTGAATGTGGAAAAAGGAAAAATGTTGAGGAGATTATTTTAACAAGAATGTTATATCCTTGTGGTCTGGCCACCAGAATTATTCTAATGTGTGCTGAGAGGACTATTACTGTCTTGCTTATTTTTATAAGTGCGCTGACGTCGCTCAGAGTGGACCGTGGCATGACCGCGGTGTATACACTTTCAATGTGTTTCAACTCTACACATAGGGAATGAAGGCCTGGTATGTAGAAGAAAGGCTCATCCTTGCTACTTTCTTCTACATACATGAAAGTATGTGATATTTAAGCAGAGGAAGCCAAACAATCCAATCCAATAATAGCTTCTCAGTTTCGTTGATTTTCCTGGGATAACAAATTCATTTCAAACAAGTTGCATATGACGGGCGAATATTTGGAATTACTTACTTATTTGCTGAACTGCTTTATTCTCCAAGGGTTGCAGGGAGGCTGGAGCTAATCAGGGTACACTCTAAACAGCTGGCCAGACCATCACACGCTCATAAAAACCCAGACAAACAAACACAAGTATTCACACTTCGGGGCAATTTGGAACATCCAGTTAGCTTAATGAACATGTCTTTGGAAGGAAACCTGTGCAAGCACAAGAAGAACATGCAAACTCCACCCAGAATTGCCACACCCCGGAACTTGAACCCAGGCCCTTCTTGCTGTGAGGCAGATGTGCTAACCATGTTCCTGTTTAGAACTCATCAATTTCAAGGGCAGTGGTGGCCTGGTGGTAGAGGTGCTGGATCACTGATCCTCAGGTTGGGGGTTCAAGTCCCACCCTCCACAGGTTGTCACTGCTGTCCCCCCCAGAGCTGCTAACTGGGTTATAAAAGGCCAGCCATGCCTCTCACTGTCTATGGTGTGAGGCGTATGAAAAAGAACCATTGTTGACGTTCGACAAGAGTAGCTGCAAAGCCATCAGTGTGTTTCTGCCCTACGGTGGCCTGGTGAGCCATCCAGGGTGTACTCTGCCCTTGCCCTGAGTTGGCTTTGGGATGGGTGCCAGCCTCCACGTGACCCTAATTAGGGTCTAATTAGGGCCTAATTAGGGCACTTTCATACCCCCACTCCTTTGCTGAACTGCTTAACTCTGTAAGGGACATCAGAATGAAGGAGCCTATTGCAGCCATCACAAGGCAAAGTCAGGGTGCACCCTGAACAGCTCACCAGGTCACTGCATGGCACACACACACAACTATTTAGTCTCACACCCGGGGCAATTTAGAGCCATCAATTAGCCTTTGGACTGTAAGAAGAAACTGGAGTTCTCGGAGAAAACCCAATCAGGGGGTTAGGCTAGCATGCAATCTCCATGCAGAACTGCTTGATCCGGGGACGTAAACCCAGGACCTTCTTAAGCATGTCTTTAGAATGTTGTAAGTACTGAGAGTAACTGAGAAACCCATGCAAGCTCAGGCAGAACGTGCAAACTCCACACATTAACCCCCTTGAAAAGCCTGGGATTTGATCCCAGGACCTTCTTGCAGTGAGACGGATGTGCTTACCTCGAGAACACCACCATGTCACCACACATATACAGTAGTACCTCACCTTACAAAATTAATCCGTTTCAGAGCCTTTTCGTAACCTAGATTTTTCATAAATTGAACCGCTTTTTACATGTAAACCATGTGATTCGTTCCAAGGCTCCCAATACTACCCCCTAAACCCATTAAAAATGATAAAAGTATACCTTTAAAACCCCCTTCTGCTTCAATATCGTACCGATGATAGACGGGTTTGGCCATATTCCTTTGCGATATCACTCAACCACATGCCACGAGCCCACTTCTTCTTCGCTTCTTCTTTTCACTCACACCAGAAATCACACACGCGTGTGTGTGTGTGTGTGTGTGTGTGTGTGTGTGTGTGCGCACGCGCGTATGTGTGCGCACGCATGTGTTGACCATGTCTTCTTAGCAGAGTTATAATCTTACAAATGTTTATGGAAGGTTAAAAGCCAGTGTTACGTATGCCTAATGGATTCTATTGGACAAGCCCCCGATTTTGTTATGTATGGAATTTAGAAGGAAATTGCCACGTGAAACCAGTAAAGCATGACAGACCATGACATATACTATATGCAATTTAATAATATAAATAAGGCAAGTAAAAATAATACTTACAGCTTAGAGCTAAACAAAATGCAAATTAAACAAAGGGTCCCATAGTCAACAAGCACCTGCAGCAAGGTAAATTTAGAAGTGGCGCGCCTGCTAGCGGGGAAAGGCTTGTAATCCCGCGTTAGACAGAAACAAATGATCCCCACGTTGGCTGTGGGTGATGGACTTTGGCGATGAAGTCCCAAACGACGAAACTTTGGTGAAGTTTCCATGATCCGTCTTGGATGAGATGAGCCGCCATGATGAGTTTCCTTAGAGGAGCTGCGTGCCGAAGAGACGCGAAGAGACTGGAAGAGGCTACACAAGACGGGAAGAGGCCCGAGCCAGTTGGCACCAGGTCCTAAATATAACCTCCCCAAAGTTCCAGAATATTCTATACTTGAAGTTTCTGAATCACCTGACTCGCCACCAGGGCACATGTGCAACAAGATCCATCTCAAAGTTTCCGGACCCCCTTATAGTGGAGCCAGACCACGTGACACTAGTTACAGCACACTCTGAATCAAATTATGTACATCGTTTACACAAACATATTTATATACATGCCCTTAATACCAGTAACTCTGTCCTTTACACGAAAAGCATTATGGGAGATGCAGCTCCATAATAGCCAATGGGAGAGAGCTGCGTCTTCCCCCCTTTCCAATGGGAGTCCAGCGGTGCGGGATGTTGGGAGATAGCCAATGGGAGGCCAGTGGGGCAGGATGTTTTGACATGTAGTCAGTGGGAGATCAAGTCGTGCATTGTTTGAATGTTTGAATGGCGCTTTTAATGTTTGAATGGCGCGTGTGAATGTTTGAATTGCGCGCTTCATAAGGAGAACTTGTTTCGTATACAGAGACAAAAAAAATTTAGGAAAATGTTTCTCGTAAACTGGATTTTTCATATTCTGGGACCATCGTAAGGTGAGGTACCACTGTAGAGTATTTATTTAAGCACTCAAGTTAGGGGTGAGATAAATCGAATGCTATGCTATTGGCTGCTAGCGGACCCAGAGTCCCGCTGTTTAGCTGTTAAAAACACGGTACCAGTATATATTCAGCACACTTGTGATCCTGATCAAATGCAGATGCTTGTCAACATCTTCTCTGATCTCCCGTTGCTGACGCAGTGATTCAGTCAGCATTGTCAGGTGTCCCGAAAGAAAAATGTGCCATAGGCTGAAGTAAAGCCTTTCTTTTCTCAAGGCTGCACAGTGCTAATGAATATGAATGTGAGGCCAAGCTACAAGCGCAGCGCCCGGGGCTTCTGCGTTCTGCTATTCTCAGGACATAATAAACTGGGCCCACGCGGATGAGTGAGGTGCAGGGGTGCTGCTGTTGTTGTCAGGAGTAAAAAAGAGGGTTGAGTTGAACCCCTGCTGCCCCGGGGCCCACTACTTTCACACGCAAGGAACTTAAGATGAGCAGAAAGCCCGTGAGACACGACATGGTTGGGAGCGACAGGAGATCATTGAAAGAGGACTCTTTTCTTTCTTTTTTTAATTCTTCCATGTTCTATTATGGTTGTGATAGGACTCTTGCAGGGTGGAATGTATAGAATGGACAAGAAACCCAATGTATTTGCACACGGCATGTAAATAAACATAACATGTACACGCAGAAACAATCCTTACACGTGTATCTTTGTAGGGAGTTTTAAAGTGAGACAGGAAGGTCCTGGGTTCGATTCCCAGCCTGGACGTTTTTGTGTGGAGTTCGCATGTTCTCGTCATGCTTGTGTGGGTTTCCTCCAGGTTCTCCGGTTTCCTCCCACAGTCCAAAAACATGCACAGTAGGCTAATTGGCTGTTTCAAATCCCCCCTAGATGTGAGTGAGAGGATGAATTGTTGTGTGAGTGTCGGTCCTGGAGTGGCCTGGCGAGCTGTCCAGGGTGTACCGTGAAGTTGGCTGAGATGGGCGCCAGCCTCACCGTGACTCTGACTCAGATTAAGCAGTTCAGAAAATGAATGAATGAAAATAAAAGTGATAAATAATGTATGCATTTGATGAAACGTTCAAAAAACTTCTACTCACTCATTTTCCAAATTTCTCAATCTTACCAGGGACGTGGAGAGACTGGAGCTTATCTCAGTCCATCGCTGAGCTAAAACACACACATGAAAAAAACTATTCACACTCATACCTAAGGGCAATCTATAACAGCTGATCAGCCTAATGTGCATGTCTTTGGACTGTAGAATGAAACCAGAGTATGCGGAGGAAGCCCATACAAGCCAGGCGAGAACATGCAAACTCACTCACCTGCTCATTTGCCAAACCGCTGAATCCTATCAGGGTTGCAGGGAGGCTGGAGCCTAAGCCACCTGACACTGGGCAAACTCTGGGGTACACTTGGCCCAGCTTGCTAGACCATCACGGGACCAACACACACACACACACACACACACACACACCAACCAGTCACACTCAACATAGGGGAAATTTTTTTCATTTATTTATAATTTTGATTTTTTTTTTTTTTTTTTTATATTTATGTTATATTAATTCTGCAAGCGAAATTTGGCAGCTCCATTTGACCAAAAAAAGGTGAGCACACATACTCAGAGCAGTGGGCTGCAACACAATTGGGCACACAGAGAGCAGTTGGGGTTTAGGTGCCAAGATCAAGAGCACTTCAGCCATGTATTTGGAAGAAGTGCAGCCCATCTCAACTCACACTGCACCCGACCCCTATAGCCCCTCCCACCTAGAACACGCTGGAGTCACTATGTCTCTCGGCTTGTCTGGGAAAGCCTTGGTGCTTGGAAAGCCTTGATGCCCCCCCGGAAGAACATGAGGAAGTGGCTGGGGAGATGGATGTCTGCACCTTTTTGCTTAGGTTGCTGGCACCGTGACTCGACCCTGGAAGAAGTGGAAGCAGAAGATGATGGCGATGATGATGATGATGCAGCCCATCCCCTTACTGCAATAAATTTTGCCTTCTGGTTTGGGAATCAAACAAACAACCTTTTGGTCATCCTCTTCTCCAACCATCAGGCCCCGGCTGCCCTCCTCTTTGCAGCAGCCATTTAGTGTAATGTGCATGTTTTTGGATTGTTCTGGTAAACCGGAGTACCTGGAGAAGAGTCATATGAGCGTGGGAAGAATATACAAACCCCACATAGAGACATCCTCTCTGAGCTCAAACTCAGGACCTTTTACAATTATGAGCCGGACATGCTAACTAGTACACCACTGTGTCGGCTATAAAAAGTTCTAGAATGTTGCAGTTTATGTTGGAATGTTGGGAAAACTCAGCTGCAAGCAGCAAGTACTGCATGCTGAGAAGTTCAAGTTAGGCAAGCGAGTATAAATAGGGCGTGCGTTTTAATACGTTTCATTCAGGAACAGTCACCAGGCAGAATACACACAAACACACGATCACAAACAGTAACAACAAAAACAAAACAATAACAAACTGAAGAATGCGGCCTGGAATACGAAGAGAAGGAATAAACAGTTAGACTAGGAGAACAGGATTAGCAATCTTCGGCATGAGTACGACAAGTACACACAAGTACTGGTGAGAAAACTAACCAAGAACATGTGCTGGAAACAGGAATTCACCTGGTTTTAGTGGTTAGCACATCTGCTTCACGGTAAGAAGGTACTGGGTTCGCGTCACGGGTGTAACAAGAGTGTTTCTGTCTGAGTTTACATGTTCTCCTATTGCTTGTTTGGGTTTCGACCAGGTATTCTGGATTCCATCATATACTGTACATGTACATAATACTACTACAGTGGTACCTCACCTTACGATAGTCCAAGCAAACAAAAAAAATCCAGGTTACGAAAAACATTTTCCAAAATTTTTAGTCTCTGTATATAAACAAGCCAAATGCGCCATTCAAACATTCAAACAATGCACAAGCTGCTCTCCCATCAATGGCGTTCAAACTTCCCGCCCTGCTGGCATCCCATTGGCTAGGAGGGATAACGCAGCTACCTCCCATTGCCTATCTACAAACATCCCGCCCCGCTGGCCTCCCGTTGGCTAGGAGGGATAACGCAGCTACCTCCCATTGCCTATCTACAAACATCCCGCCCCGCTGGCCTCCCATTGGCTAGGAGGAATGACGCAGCTCCCTCCTATTGACTATTATGGAGCTGCATCTCCCATAATGCTTTTCGTGTAAAGGACAAAGTTACTGGTGTTTCGTGCTTTATTTCTTGACTCAGGCTTTTAACCTTCCATAAACATCTGTAAGATTATAACTCTGATAAGAAGACATGGTCAACACACGCTCGCATACACACGTGCATGTGTGATTTCCGGTGCGAGTGAGAAGAAGAAACGGGCTCGTGGCATTCGTTTGAGTGATATTGCAAAGGAATATGGCCAAACTCGTCTAACATCGGTACGATATTGAAGCAGAAGGTCTTAAAAGGTATACTTTTATAATTTTTAAGGGTATAGGGGGTAGTATTGGGGGACTTGGAATGAATCACATGTTTTACATGTAAAATGCGGTTCAACTTACAAAAAAATCCAGGTTAAGAAAAAGGCTCTGGAACAGATTAATTTCGTAAGGTAAGGTTCCACTGTGGTCAGTTCAGGTTCATAGGTGAGAATGGTTTTGTGTGTGTGTGTGTGTGTGTGTGTGTGTGTGTGTAGGTTGTACCTTGCCTTCGCCCAGTGTTGGCTACAGCCTATTGAGTGAGAATGTGCAGGAAACAATAAATCAAGGACACCCATGCAGGGTTCACCATTCAGCATTCAGTGACATAAAGAAAAAAAAATCACACACATTGCTCAAACAAATACAAACATCCAGCAGTACTGTAAACACCCAGCAAATCAGAACAGCACATTGCATACATTTACTGCCAGGCTAGTGTGGCATTTACTGTAACCTAGGGGTCCCCAACATGGTGTCCGCAGGCACCAGGTTGCCCCCAAGGACAACATGAGTCATCCAAGGGCCTATTCATTGCTATTTTCAGAACAGGCCCGTGGCTCCATAGCGCCACTCTTCATTGAGCTGCATCTAATTTTTTTGCTTTTTTCTTTAAAAAAAATCAAATCAATATCTTCACATAGATGAATGTCATTAATTATTAATAATAACATATAATTAAAGGTATTCACCAAATTTGTTAGTTCAGAAGTGTGTATCTTCCCGATAGCCCTTCGCATTAATTGGCACCCAAGAAGTAGCTCTCAGTTTGAAACCCCAGAGACAGAATAAGCTTGTAGACATCGACCTCTGTTCAAACTTTGTATTTCTGCCCAAGAGTTGCACAAAGAAACAGTAAAAAACTGTGTCATGATCCTTCACACAGTTTTTTCGGGTCCTTCCTGTAATAATACGCCCGAGGACACAGTGTTGCCGTACAATAATTATACAAAGTTCTTTGAACAAACAAAGATTTGTCTGAGGGATCAAATGTTCCAACAATGTTCTTTTGTGCATTATTGTATAGTCTTTGTGAAGTTTTCACCGCATACTGTAAATAACAAATATAGTTCTGTTTAAAATCAAATTCGGAATAATTAAAACAAGATTTCAGCATGTGTGATGTTTCTGCCTCTGTTTTCAGACTAACCCTGAGCAATTTTATTCTTTATTTATTATCAAAGTGCAAACACTTTCTGGTGTGGTTTCGTCTTTTGTTTAAGTCAACAGTAAGCGTTGCCAAATCCAGTTTATAAAAACTGTTTGGAAAATCTGAGTTGGTTTTTGAAAACAATGAAATAAAGTTTTAAATGACGACCAGTTTACAAATTAACGATTCACTACACAAATACAGGCCGTGCCAATTAGATGAATTTGTAAATAAGCTTTAAAAGATGGAAAAAAAAGTTACAAAAATGATAGATTACATGTCCAAAGACATACAAACCAATGCCTAAAGTCCATATCTGCAATAAAAACTATTTATAATAATAGAAAAAACATGCTTCACTAATCATTTACTAATCATCCTTTCCAACACCCAATCAGTGACACCAAAGATCCCAACATGAAATCACTGATCACCAAAGATCTCAACAACCATCACTAATTACCAATGAATTTAATAGACAATCACTGATCACCAAGAATTCCAAGAATCAAGCACTGATTACAACATATAGAAAAAAAAATCTTAGATGAGAAAGTATATCAACAATCATTCACTGGTCACCAAAGATCAAAAACAACCAATCACTGATCATTAAAGGTTTTAACAGCCAACCTCTGATCTACAGTATTCACAACAACTAATCATGGTTCACCAGAATTTCCAACAACCAATCACTGATCACCAATCTTCACAACAACTAATCACGGTTCACCAGTATTTCCAACAACCAATCTCTGATCTACAGTATTCACAACAACTAATCACGGTTCACCAGAATTTCCAACAACCAATCACTGATCACCAATCTTCACAACAACTAATCACGGTCCACCAGTATTTCCAACAACCAATCACTGATCACCAATCGTCACAACAACTAATCACGGTTCACCAGTATTTCCAACAACCAATCTCTGATCTACAGTATTCACAACAACTAATCACGGTTCACCAGAATTTCCAACAACCAATCACTGATCACCAATCTTCACAACAACTAATCACGATTCACCAGAATTTCCAACAACCAATCACTGATCACCAATCTTCACAACAACTAATAACGGTTCACCAGAATTTCCAACAACCAATCACTGATCACCAATCTTCACAACAACTAATCACGGTTCACCAGTATTTCCAACAACCAATCTCTGATCTACAGTATTCACAACAACTAATCACGGTTCACCAGTATTTCCAACAACCAATCACTGATCACCAATCGTCACAACAACTAATCACGGTTCACCAGTATTTCCAACAACCAATCTCTGATCTACAGTATTCACAACAACTAATCACGGTTCACCAGAATTTCCAACAACCAATCACTGATCACCAATCTTCACAACAACTAATCACGATTCACCAGAATTTCCAACAACCAATCACTGATCACCAATCTTCACAACAACTAATAACGGTTCACCAGAATTTCCAACAACCAATCACTGATCACCAATCTTCACAACAACTAATCACGGTTCACCAGTATTTCCAACAACCAATCTCTGATCTACAGTATTCAAAACAACTAATCACGGTTCACCAGAATTTCCAACAACCAATCACTGATCACCAATCGTCACAACAACTAATCACGGTTCACCAGTATTTCCAACAACCAATCACTGATCACCAATCTTCACAACAACTAATCCAGGTTCACCAATATTTCCAACAACCGATCACTGACCCACAGTATTTCCAACAACCAATCACTAATCGACAGTATTCACAACAACTAATCACGGTTCAACAGTATTTTCAACAACCAATCTCTGATCTACAGTATTCACAACAACTAATCACAGTTCGCCAGTATTCCCAAGAACCAGTCACTGATCACCTTCTTCTTCTTTTCCTTTCGGCTTTTCCCTTCAGGGGTCGCCACAGCGAATCACCTGCCTGCATCTCACCCTATTCTTTGCATCTTCTTCTCTTACACCAACGACCTTCATGTCCTCCTTCACCACATCCATGAATCGTCTCTTTGGTCTTCCTCTAGGCCTTTTGCCTGGTAGTTCCAGCCTCAGCATCCTATTATCAATATACTCACTATCCCTCCTCTGTACATGTCCAAACCATCTCAATCTAGCCTCTCTGACTTTGTCTCCAAAACGTCTTACATGTGCTGTCCCTCTGATGTGCTCATTCCTAATCCTATCCATCCTCGTTACTCCCAAAGAGAACCTCAACATTTTCATCTCTGCTACCTCCAACTCTGCCTCCTGTCTTTTCCCGAGGGCCACTGTTTCTAACCCATACAACATTGTTGGCCTCAACACCGTCTTGTACACTTTTCCTTTCATTCTTGCCGATACCCTCCTATCACACATCACATCGGACACTTTTCTCCAACCATTCCAACCTGCCTGTACACGCTTCTTCACCTCTTTTCCACACTCTCCATTGCTCTGGATTGTTGAGCCTAAGTACTTAAAATCCTCCACCTTTCTTATCTCTGCTCCCTGTAATCTCACCGTTCCTCTTTGGTCCTTGTCATTCATGCACATGTATTCTGTCTTACTGAGGCTAATCTTCATTCCCCTCCTTTCCAGGGCATACCTCCACCTCTCTAGATTTTCCTGCACTTGTTCTCTGCTCTCACTACAGATCACAATGTCATCTGCAAACATCATAGTCCATGGGGAATCTTGTCTAACCTCGTCTGTCAGCCTGTCCATCACCATAGCAAACAAGAAGGGGCTGAGAACTGACCCTTGATGCAGTCCCACCTCCACCTTGAACTCTTGTGTCACACCGACAACACACCTCACCACTGTCTTACATCTCTCATACATGTCCTGCACCACTCTAACATACTTCTCTGCCACTCCAGACTTCCTCATGCAATACCACAGTTCTTCTCTCGGCACCCTGTCATATGCTTTCTCCAGATCCACAAAGGCACAATGCAGCTCCCTCTGACCTTCTCTGTACTTCTCCATTAACATCCTCAAGGCAAACACTGCATCTGTGGTGCTCTTTCTTGGCATGAAACCAAACTGTTGTTCACAAATGTTGACTTCTGCCCTTAGTCTAGCTTCCAATATTCTTTCCCATAACTTCATCGTATGGCTCATCAACTTTATCCCTCTGTAGTTGCCACAACTCTGCACGTCTCCCTTGTTCTTAAAAATGGCACCAGCACACTTCTCCTCCATTCCTCTGGCATCCTCTCACTCTCTAAGACCTTGTTAAATGTTCTTGTCAGAAAATCTACTGCTACCTCTCCTAGACACTTCCATACCTCCACCGGTATGTCATCAGGACCAACTGCCTTTCCATTCTTCATCCTCTTCAATGCCCTCCTCACTTCACCCTTACTAATCTTTGCTACTTCCTGGTCCTCAACAGTCACCTCTTCTACTCTTTTTCTCTCTCATTTTCCTCATTCATCAGCTCTTCAAAGTACTCTTTCCATCTTCCCAGCACACTTCTGTCATCAGTCAATACATTTCCCTCTCTGTCCTTTATCAATCTAACTTGCTGCACGTCCTTCCCATCTCTATTTCTCTGCTGTGCCAACCTGTATAAATCATTTTCTCCTCCTTACTTTCCAACCGAGCATACAAGTCATCAAACGCGCTCTGTTTGGCCTTTGACACTGCTACCTTTGCCTTACGCTGTGTCTCCCTGTACTCCTGTTTACTCTCTTCGGTTTTCTCAATGTCCCACTTCTTCTTCGCTAATCTCTTCCTTTGTACACACTCCTGCACTTCCTCATTCCACCACCAAGTGTCCTTATCTACTTTCCTTCCAGATGACACACCAAGTATTCTCCTACCTGTCTCCCTGATCACATTAGCTGTAGTTGTCCAGTCATCTGGAAGCACTTCCTGACCACCCAACGCCTGTTTCAACTCCTCCTTGAAGACAACCCGACACCCTTCCTTTTTCAACTTCCACCACTTTGTCTTCTGCTCTGCCTTAGCCTTCTTCACCTTCCTCACCATCAGCATCATCCTGCACACCACCATCCTATGCTGTTTGGCAACACACTCACCCGCTACTACTTTGCAGTCACTGACTTCCTTTAAATTACATCGCCTGCACAAGATGTAGTCTACCTGTGTGCTCCTACCTCCACTTTTATAAGTCACCCTATGCTCCTGTCTCTTCTGGAAGAAAGTATTCACCACAGCCATTTCCATCCTTTTTGCAAAATCTACCAACATCTGTCCTTCTGCGTTCCTGTCCTGGATCCCAAACCTACCCATCACTTCCTCGTCCCCTCTGTTTCCTGCACCAACATGTCCATTGAAGTCTGCCCCAATGACCACTCTTTCACCTCTGGGGTACTCTGCATCACTTCATCTAACTCACTCCAGAATCTCTCCTTCTCTTCTCGCTCACATCCTGTCTGTGGGGCATAAGCACTAACAACATTGACCATCACACCTTTAATTTCTAACTTGAGACTCATCACTCTGTCTGACACTCTTTTCACTTCTAGAACATTCCTGGCAAACTCCTCCTTCAAGATGACTCCGACTCCATTTCTCTTCCCATCCACACCGTGATAAAAGAGCTTAAACCCTGCTCCTATGCTTCTAGCCTTGCGACCTTTCCACCTGGTCTCCTGAACACACAGTATGTCCACCTTCCTCCTCTGCATCATGTCAGCCAGCTCTCTACCTTTTCCTGTCATAGTTCCAACATTCAAAGTCCCTACTTTCAGTCCTAGACTCATGCCTTTCCTCTTCTCTCTCTGGCAACGGACACGCCTCCCGCCTCTCCTTCTTCGACGTCTTCGACCAACAGTAGTCCAATTTCCATCAGCACCCTGTTGGTTGACGGCACTGATGGTGGTCGTTGTTAACCCGGGCCTCGACCGATCCGGTATGTGATTCTTTCTTGTGATTCGCATAGTTTATTTGGCATTTGTTTTACGCCGGATGCCCTTCCTGACGCAACCCTCTGCATTTATCCGGGCTTGGGACCGGCGTGAGGGAGAGACACTGGTTTGTGTCCCCCCTCACGGCTGCATTCAGTCACTGATCACCAATGATCTTAAAAACCAATCCATGTTCACTAGTGATCCCACCAACCAATTACTGCTCAACAATGTTATCAAAAACCAATCACATTTTTACATTATTCATAAAGCGCAACCATTGTGTTCCCAACCACCACTCACAAATTACCAATTCACCAAAAGCTAAATCACCATGTTTGCCCCCCCAAATGAGTGTTCATGACCAAATTTGCATAATAAAGCATGATATTATTCAGGAAGAAATCAATTTTAATGTTTTTGTGCTCAGTAGTGTCTAAATTAAAGGGCCACAGGTGGTGCGATGGTTGGCACTGTCATGCTACAGTAAGAAAGTTTTGAGTTCAAATCTTGGACCAAGAAACTGTCCCCAGTGCTTGCACACTTGTTAGGTTTCCTCCGGGGACTCTGGTTTCACCTGCCCCAAAACATGCCCAATAGGTCAGGCCCTTTTGATACACCTGCATCATATTTTGGTGGTTCAGCCTGATTTGGAACTGCACTGAAACCCCATCCTGAGCCCTCTACCTGGTGGCTGGTGCTTATTGTTCGGTATCTATTTGACCAACAACACTGTGATCAAAATCCCACAAAAGAACACCAGTCCTCCCTACGTAATATCAGTGCATGACTTCACTAATTCTCTTCTGGCTGAAAGGGCAAATTCCCACACAATATCTCAAGGCCTTCCAAGAAGAGCAAAGGCTGGGGAACTAACTCTGAAAGGGTTTAATCAACCCAGGTGTGTTGGCCATGTGTTCAAACACTGTTGACAATAAAGTGTAATGTAGGATAGGATAAAAATCCATGTTATTACTTCATGCTATTATTTTTGCTTTTTTCTGTCTGTCCTGGCAGCAAAGCAGGACTGTCCTACAGAGAATTGGAACATGACTGTATCTTGCTATCAGTTCCAGCTCAGTGAGTGGAGCCGAGATACCATGAATGGAGAAAGGGATGAAAAGATTAATGAGGATGATGTGGGCATGAAATTCAAAACAGATGCACATAATGAAGTTTGCTCCACCCCCACCCCCCCACCCCCCCAATATTCTTTTATACCTTGGGAGAAATTTATGCTGATTACTTGTGTTTTGAGCCCCTGTTGCTTTAATGCAGAATAAACAACTAAAGGTTATATAAATCCATTCATATAAACTAAATATCTGCTTTCAGATCCTGCCATTCTGCTTTAATTTACTGTGATTTGTTTAATAAATTAAAATGTGATTATGTCTGCTAGGGCTACAGTGAGGCTGGGGTCTGGCCAAGCTGACTCTGGGTGATGGTGGGATACACCATGAACATTTTACCAGTCCATCATAGAGTCCATCATTGTGCATACACACAAGCATTCACACTCACACTGATAGGCAATTTGGAACGGCCCATTAGCCAAATATGCATGTCCTTGCAATGTCAGTGGGAAAATGTACCAGGAGAAAACCATGCAAACACAAACATGACAACTTCATACAGAAACACCCCCTACTAAATTAAATGTATCACGTGATTACACAATATAATGAAAGAGGTGAATTATAAAGATTTTATACTTTAATAATACATTAATGATACCTTAATGATACAGTAATAATATATTTTAAAACATTGATGTATTAATAACACAATAAATCAACAGAATATTATTATTATTATTATTATTATTATTAGTAGTAGTAGTAGTAGTATAAATTATTATTATTATTATTATTATTATTAATATTATTATTATTATTATTAATAATAATAATAAAATAATCTTTTCCTTTCGGCTGTTCCCTTCAGGGGTCGCCACAGCCAATCATCTGCCTCCATCTCACCCTATTCTTTGCATCTTCTTCTCTGACACCAACGACCTTCATGTCCTCCTTCACCACATCCATGAATCGTCTCTTTGGTCTTCCTCTAGGCCTTCTGCCTGGTAGTTCCAGCCTCAGCATCCTATTACCAATATACTCACTATCCCTCCTCTGTACATGTCCAAACCATCTCAATCTAGCCTCTCTAACTTTGTCTCCAAAACATCTTACATGTGCTGTCCGTCTGATGTGCTCATTCCTAATCCTATCCATCCTCGTTACTCCCAAAGAGAATCTCAACATTTTTATCTCTGCTACCTCCAGCTCTGCCTCCTGTCTTTTCCCCAGGGCCACTGTTTCTAAACCATACAACATCGCTGGCCTCAACACCGTCTTGTACACTTTTCCTTTCATTCTTGCCGATACCCTCCTGTCACACATCACACCGGACACTTTTCTCCAACCATTCCAACCTGCCTGCACACGCTTCTTCACCTCTTTTCCACACTCTCCATTGCTCTGGATTGTTGAGCCTAAGTACTTAAAATCCTCCACCTTTCTTATGTTTGCTCCCTGTAATCTCACCGTTCCTCTTGGGTCCTTGTCATTCATACACATGTATTCTGTCTTACTGAGGCTAATCTTCATTCCTCTCCTTTCCAGGGCATACCGCCACCTCTCTAGATTTTCCTGCACTTGTTCTCTGCTCTCACTACAGATCACAATGTCATCTGCAAACATCATAGTCCATGGGGAATCTTGTCTAACCTCGTCTGTCAGCCTGTCCATCACCATAGCAAACAAGAAGGGGCTGAGAGCTGACCCTTGATGCAGTCCCACCTCCACCTTGAACTCTTCTGTCACACCGACAACACACCTCACCACTGTCTTACATCTCTCATACATGTCCTTGCACCACTCTAACATACTTCTCTGAATAATAATAATAATAATAATAATAATAATAATAATAATAATAATAATAATAATAGAGCAAACGAATAGGACCCAAACTAGTCCCTTGAGCATACCATAAATGTACATGTAATTATAAACTTATAAAAGCTATGCACTAACAGTAATTTTATGTATCCACTTAATCCTACTTATGGTCAAAGGGAGGCTGGTGCCCATCTCAGCTGACTCCAGACGAAGGCAGACTACACCCTGGATGGCTCGCCAGGCCATCGCAGGACAGAAACACGCTGATGGCTATGCAGCTCCTTTTATCAAATGTCAGAAAAATTCTTTTACGGCCTTTGACAACCCAGTTAGCTGCAATGGGGGATGGGAGGGCAGTGACAACCTGTGGAGCGTAGGGCTTGAACCCCCAAACTTAGGATCTGTGATCCAGTCCCTTTATCACCAGGTCACCACTACTCTGCACTATCATTGATTTATTAAAAAATAATTTTGTGACAATTTGCTGTAGTATAAAAGAAAATAAGCACTTTGTTGTTATATTCCTTACATATTATCCAGTTTAACTATTACTGCATCTTACAAGATGTCTTGACCACTAACCTATTGGGGTTGTTAGTGGTAGAGTTTTCTGCGTCATCACCAGATGTTTTTAAATCTATGTTTGTTACACTATTTACATGACAAAATAATTTAAAATAGTTACCTGCAGGATACAGCGTGAGTTAAATGAATATGATTCTGTATTTGCGTTTGACTTTACCGAGAACACAAAGGATTTATTGACTGAAACTATCTCTAGTAGTAGGTGGATTTGTGTAGGTACTGATGGAGCTGAGGACTTGAATTTGTGTGACCTTGTATTAGAGATGGTGCCCTCACAGGGCTTCTATTCACTGTCCACAGTGAGGACAGATCAGGTGCTGACACCTTGCAATAAAAAACCTGAATGCCTCCAAGCAGTTAGTGAACACCTAACACCAAACCCCACACCTGCCAACAGATCTTATCCTGAACCCAAAAAAAAAAACAAAAAAACAAAAAAAAAAACCACAGACAATGTCTGTCAAAGATTTTGGTAATGGTGGACGAGTCCCAAACATTTGTTTCCGTCCATGGTGTCATTTTACAGCCAAAAAAAAAAAAAAAATCATAGAAATCATCACCACTGAACAAGAACCGGAGATACCTGAACTCCTTTGCTTGAAACAAAGACTTGTCCTGACTCAGACTGAGCTATCTACCTTTTTCTGGTTGAGAACCATGGTCTCATATTTGGAGGAGTGGACTCTCATCCCAGCTGCTTCACACTCAGCTGCAAAATTTCCAGTGCATGCAGAAGGTCACAGTCTAAAGATGCCAACAGAACCACGTCATCTACAATAAGCAAACATGAGTTTCCTTCACATGGTGTCTGGGCCCAGTCTTAGAGATAGAGTGTGGAGCTCAGACATCTGGGCAAACCTGGGGTAGATCCGCGTCAAAAGGATTCAGTTTAGGTGGTTCAAGCATCTGATTAAGATGCCTCCTGGTCACATCTCCTTAGAGGTGTTCTGTGCTTATCCAACTGGGAGGAACTCCAGAACTTGGTGTAAGTAATAATTATCCTACCTGGCCTGGGAATGCAAGGGGATTCCTCTGGACAAGTTGTATGTGTTGTCCCCGAGACCTGACCTCGGATAAAAGGAAGAAAATGGAAAAACAAGAACAGCAGGTTCGTCCACAATCAAGAGAGTTTCTAATACCCAGTACCAAAATATATGTAAACATGAAAATCTATTCTCCTCATGCACAGATCTGCACAGAGCTCTTATTGTACAAGCAAGCAAAACGTGATAATATGGAGGAGCAGTGGTTCGTCTCAAATCTCCTCCCTGATGACTGAGTTCTCACCTCATCTCTAATAACCCCATTGCACTGGAGCACGGAATGCAATGATCCTGGCGGAAAAGCGCGGAACGCACTCTCTGGAGGAGCTTCGGCATTTTTACACGGAAAATGGGTCAAAAACCAACGGAAAATTGTACCCTCGAAACACCTTAGGAACGTTCACGGAATGTACAGAAAAGACATGGAAAGACCTCGGTACAATGTCGGAATACGTGCATAAAAGTGCTCGGATTACCTTCAGAACCAGTGCGGATTGGAAAGGAAGACATTCGGATAATTCACGGAACGTTCACGGAAAGCACAGAACACTTGAGAAATGACTACGGCACTACTGCATTTTAGAAGGAAGAGCTACAGAATGATTGCGGAACAGATGAAATGAAGGCAGAATGTTCACGTTTAACACGAAATGACTGAGGAATACCCGGCATAACCACTTTTCAACGAGGAAAAATGGGCAAAGATCAAAGGATTTGCTCCTGATCCCGCCTATAAATATGCAGAATTGACCAAGGAAACTCATTCTCTCATTCATACTATATGTTTATAATTTAAAATATGTTTATAATGTACAATACATTTAAATTTTAACATATGTTTGTAATTTACCATATGTTTCTAATGTGCAATATGTTCATAATTTACAATAAATTTAAAATTTAACATATGTTAATATGTTTAATATCAATAATGTCAATACAGTCCTTTTATTTGCACCTCAATAAATCACTCCAGACTAAAAAGTCTGGAACACAGTGCAAACCACAGTGATTATAACTTTAAAACTTTATTACATTACATGAATAGGAAAACATAAAAACTGGAATAATTCATAGTGGAAGTGATTTCCTCGAGTGTTCCGCAAGTCTTCTGTGTTATCCGCAACCGTTCCGCATGTATTCCGCAAACCTTCCGTGAGTATTCTGTAGGGATTCTGCGGCCACTTTTGACCACCCGGAAGGGGCGGGGGGGCTCACGGAATGATCAAGGAACACTGCCAGAATAAAAGGAATGATCAAGGAACATTTGAGGAAATGACGGACAGTTTGCGGAATGACTGTGGGAACTAAGGGAACACTGTCGGAAAATTTTTCCTTGAATGTTCAAAAAACATGTTCAAAAGCACGTTAGCGGAAGATTTTGGCCTGCCAGAAGCAGAGTAATACGTTCAGAATCATATGGAAGGACACAGAAGATGACAGAACAACTGAGGAACGTTGGAGGATGGCGACATTTTTGCTTCCGCAACTCTGCCGTGCTCCAGTGAAATGGGGGGGGGGGGGATAAGGAAGAGCCCTACCACTCTGCAAGGAAGCTTATTTCACCCGCAAGTATGCGCAATCTTGGTCACTACCCAAGGCTCATGACTCTATGTGACAGTTGGAAGTCGATCGACTGGTAAACTGTGAGCTTTATAACCATATAAGAAACAGCAACTACCATGTGTCCATCACAATTACTGCTGGTAGACATGATGATGATGATGATGATGATGATGATGATGATGATGATGGCAATGTATGCAGGGCAAGTTCTCATGCTTCTCATGCAAGTGGATATTTTTATGACAGACTGCCCACAAGATCCATTGGATTGGTCATGGTAGTCTCAGGCATGGCTTGCATGTATTGGCCAACTATGTGGGATCACAGCAGCTTTCAAGAGAGGGAGAAAACCAGAGTATCCAGATGAAACCCATGCAGACTCCACATACAAAGGCACTTGTCAGGTACAAGATTTGAACCTAGAACCTTCTCATTGTGAGGCAACAGTCCTAACAGCTTTATCACTGTGCTGCCCGGTAAGACTAGAGCTCACATGATCTGTACCCAAATTAAAATATCTCATGTGCAAACTATCAACTTATATTATTTGTAGTAAAAAAATCAATTTACCCATAATGCATTTCTGGGCATTTTATTACCATTTTATCCGACATATAATTTCACAATAATGTAATTGATGTACAAAATCTGTTTCCATGACCTCTCCAGCTGGCACTGAGAATTTGTACACACGGCCTAAACTAGGACCAGAATAGAGGGAATAAAAATGACATTGTTCCCATCACAAAATCACATGGTCACTTCAAACTTTATTCACTGATACGACAGTGTGATATTTTGATGGTCATGGAGCTGTTGGTATATTCCTCTACTCCTTCTGCCTGGTAGTTCCAACCTCAGCATCCTACTGCCAATATACTCACTATCCCTCCTCTGTACATGTCTAAACCATCTCAATCGAGCCTCTCTGACTTTGTCTCCAAAACATCTTACATGGGCTCTGATGTACTAACTTCTGATCCTATCCATCTTTGTTACTCCCAAAGAGAACCTCAACATTTTCATCCCTGCTACCTCCAGCTCTGCCTCCTGCCTTTTCCTCAGCGCCACTGTTTCTAGGCCATACAACATCGCTTCTTGTACACTTTTCCTTTCATTCTTGCCGACACTCTCGTATCACACATCACATCGGACACTTTTAAACATTTGTAAGATTATAACTCTGCTAAGAAGACATGGTCAACACACGCGCACACACACACACACACACACACACACACACACACACACACACACACACACACACACACACACACACACACACACACACACACACACACACACACACACACACACACACACACACACACACACACACACACATGTGCATGCATGTGAAGTGAGAAGAAGAAACGGGCTCAAGTGATATCGCAAAGGAATATGGCTAAACCCGTCTACCATCAGTATGATATTGAAGCAGAAGGAGGCCTTAAAAGGTGTACTTTTATCATTTTTAAAGGGTTTAGGGGTAGTATTGGGGGCCTTGGAACGAATGACACGTTTTACATGTAAAATGCGGTTCAAGTTACGAAAAATTCAGGTAAAGAAAAATGCTCTGGAACGGATTAATTTCGTAAGGTGAGGTGCACTGTATGGAAATTTGGCACTTTCACATCATTGCATTCAGTTTTTATTCACAATTTGTACAGTGTCCCAACTTTTTTGGAATCTGTTTTGTAGTACCCATTTACATTGTTTGGCTGGACAGAGGTATTTCCTGAATACAAGCAGGGGTTTGAGACAGAGAGAGAGAGAGAGAGAGAGAGAGAGAGAGAGAGAGAGAGAGAGAGAGACCCACGACTCAGATGAAATTGAAATAATAACCCCAGCTGCTCATAAATTTGAATAATGAAGGTAGTTAAGATGCAGGTCCACAAATATTAGCTGGGATAACATTTGGTTAAACTTGGTTCAAAGGAAATTTAAACAGTTCTTACTGTTCAGTTTGATCTTAAAAGAACCTGAAAAAGCTGTGGCGGGGGTACACAGCGGGTATCAAACTAATGTCAGACTGATCAAGCTGGTCCAAAGTAACAGAAATAAGAGCTGAGAGCAGAAATATGGAAGAAAAACAGCCATTGTGGATGAAGTGATACATGTGGCAAGTGATATGTTTTGCTTTATTTGGAATGTACGCCTTTAAAAACATATATTTATAATAAATTCCATTAACACATGATTGATGTGTTTTAATCCCGAAAGTAAACCTCCTGTCTTTTATTTTTCCATCAATTTAAAGTACACGGAGACTTGGATAGCCAGCTGTGTATACCGTGCCAAAGTTCATTATTAACCTGACAATATACAGACGCTCCTCGATTTACGTTTTAGTTGCGTTCCGAGCAGCCGAACGTAAAGTGGAAAAAAAAAAAAAGTTGTTACTGTATGTTCCAGTGACGTATGGCCATTCATACTGTACTATACATCCATAAATACCATTACCGTATCTCATAAAACACCCCTAAATCAATTATTATAAACATAACATTGTAAAATAATATCAACATTAATTTCAAATAAATTAAATTCAAGCAAAATAATTTCAAATAAATAAATTTTAATCAAATTCACTTATTACCACTGATTCTGATTACCACTATCACTAATAGGCTTACGCTTCTGACCAACCATATTTGCTTAGGGTTACAAATACGCAAAGCAGTTTAAACACAAAGATCACAGAGACGACGTATTAACACAAGGGTAACACGCGGTGAACTGGGAAGAAGGAGGGGCACGTTCAGTCTGTCGTTTGTAAACAATGAACGCAGTGCCATGTAAACAATGGACGCAGCGTCATGCGTAAATAGCATTTGAACGTCTCATACTACGGAGAGTGCGCTAAACTCAAAATTTGACTTACAAAAAAATCTTTTTTTTTTTTTTTTTTTTTTTTTTTTACAAATTTTTTTTTTTTACAGTCAGTTCAAAGGTAAAATCGAAAAAAACGTAAGGTGAATAAACGTAAAGCAAGGACCGTCTGTACAGTATTACCAACATCAACTAATCTCCAAACTGTTACTGTAGCGCAACAGCGATAATACAGTCAGGGTACTAGTTCTCACTCACCTGTTAGGGCCACGATAGGCTGAAGCCCATCTCAACCACCTCTGGCCAAAGGCAACGTACACCCTAAACTGTTTTCCAGAGCATTGTGGGGTCAAAAGACACACAACCTTTCACAGCCACACACAAGAGCAATTTGAAACAGCAAGGTAACCTAATGTGCATGTATCTGGAAGAAGTCCATGCAAGCATGTGGAGAACAACATCCTTGCTGAGGCCAGGACTCAAACCTTCCTCCTGGGAGTTGGTTGTGTTAACAATAACACCACCATGCCACCTGGTCATCATACAGATCGCACAAAACACTCTGACTCACTCACTTGTCAGATAGTTCATTTTCTGCAATCGCTTAGTCCTAATTAGGGTCGCGGGGAGGCTGGCACCCACCCCAGCCGACTCCGGGCGAGAGCAGAGTACACCCTGGACGGCTCGCCAGGCCATTGCAGGGCGGAAACATGCTGATGTCTATGCAGCTACTCTTGTTGAAAGTCTGAAATGGTTCTTTTACATGAACCTCTCACCATAGACAGTGAGAGACATGGCCGGCCTTTGATAACCCAGTTAGTGCACTGGAGGGACAGTGACAACCTGTGGCGAGTGGGGCTTGAACCCCCAACCTTAGGATCAGCGATCCAGCACCCTATACCACTAGGCCACCACTGCTCCCTCATCAGATAGGTTCATCCTAATAGGATTGTGGAGCAGCTGGAGCCTATCTCATCCGACAATGAGTAAAATTGGAGTACACCCTAAACAGATCATCAGATTATCACAAGGCTAATACACACACAATCATTCACACCTAGAGGTATTTGAGAATATCTAGTTATAGCGTGATGTGAATACATTTGGGAAGAAACCAAAATACGCAGAGAAAACCCATGCAAGCACAGGAAGAACACATAAACAAACACCCTCACGCAACCTGGGAATCGAACCTAGGACCTTCTTCCTCTGAGGCAGACATACTAACCATTACATTTCATTTCACCCACACGCAATATGCTCTTTTATCATGTTTTTGAAAGCAATTTGCTGAATGAATGGTTTGTTTAACAGTGTTGTAGGTATATCGCTTACACAACACTCGTGGTTACGCAAAAAAAAAAAAAAAAAAAAAATAGATAAAATATCATATATCATGATTTATATTTCTATTAGTAAAAAAAGTCACAAGTATGAGTGACATCAGTTGTTATCATGACCAAGCATGTATTTAACCGTTAATCCCGGGGTATGCCAGTTGAGAAAGAGCACACAGAGGTAATGTTTATTTGTCCCTCAGTGGGTTTAAGAAGAGCTTAAAAGCTAACCTGAGGGGTTAAGTTGGACTCTAGAGTGCAGAGCTCAGACCCAGACTGTGTTTAGTGAAAGCAGGTGTAGAACCCATGCTGTGAATACAGGCGTCCGGCCGGCCAGAATGAGCCTGTGATTTATCATCCTCTATTCCCCTTCAGACTAAACGTCTCCATGAAGTGGGCTTTAAGATGTCCGTCTCACTAACAAACGGACACAAACAACTACCGCGTCCATAAATATTGTCTTTATGTCTTTTTGTCCAGTCGTAAATTCTTAGCTTGTTCTTCCAGCTCTTCTGCTCAAACCACTGACAGAGAAAATAAAACGTTTCTTTTATTGTATATTACAGCGATCACTTTATCAGTCAGGACGAGTTAAATACAGGCAGACGCAGCTATACATTATGGTGTACGAGAGGTGGGGCTAAAGTCTGTTGGTAATTCATCCCTAGCTGTCCTCCGTTGCCAACATGGCGTGATTGATTTTTTGATTTTGATCCTGTATTAATCCCATAAAGGAAATTATTTTCTCTGCATTTAACCCATCCAAGGTGAGCACACTCCGAGCAGTACGCTGCCACACACGTAGGGGGCGCCTGGAGAGCATTGGGGGTTAGGTGCTTTGCTCAAGGGCACTTTAGTCATTATTGTGGAGGAATGGAGAGTGCTGCTCACCCACACATTGCCACACATTTTTCCTGCTGGTTTATACCCCCATTTCACTGGAATGTGGCATTCAAGGATCGTAGCGGAAAGGCACGGAACGCAGTCTACGAAAGAGCTTCGGCATTCATACACAGAAAATGGGTGAAAATCCTACGGAAAAGTGGCAATTCTTATACCCCGATTTCACTGGACTACGGCATGCAAAGGCGCGGAATGCAGTTTACAGCAGAGCTTTGGCATTTTTTCATAGAAAATGGGTGAAAATCCAGCGGAAAAGTGGAAATTTTTTCTCTCGGAATGTTCACAGCATGTGCGGAGCAGGTACAGCAAAGTACGCCAACGTGACCCCACGGAACACTCGCGGAATTTTTTTCCGTGAACATGCTTTTGAACATGTTCAAAAGCACGTTCATGGAATATTTTGGCCTGCAGAAAGCATACGGAAGTGGAGGAAGACTTGAGGAATAACTATGGAATCACGCGGAATGACACGAAAGATGAGGGAATAATTGCGGAAAGTTTGCGGATGACAACATTTTTGCTTCCGTAAGTCTGCCGTGCTCCAGTGAAATGGGGGTATTAGGAATTGAACCAGTGAGTTTCTCTAACCAGTAGGGATACAGCTGCCCCCAAGGGAATGTCTGGTAGCTGTGGCATTTAAACCCACACGTCAACAAAGACTGAAGCCTCAATCCACCGTGATCGTAATCTACCGTGATTGCCGCACAGACGTCCTTTCAAAGACGTTTCAGTATTACATAGAACCAAAATGGTCCAGATCAGAACACCATCTTGCCTATCTGGAGTCTCAGATGACATTGGACTAAGGTACAAAGGTGTGGTGCACCCTGAAGAGCTCAGAAGAACATCTCAGGCCTACACGTGCTCAACAATTCACAATCACTCGCACGTGGGGCAATTTTAAATAGCCAGCGAGTCTAAAATGCATCATTATGGACTGTTTGAGAAAACCAAAGTACAAAGAGGTCACAGGAATGCTGGAGCTTATCTCAGCCAACAATGAGTTCACACAAGCATGAGGAGAACATGCAAACTCCACACAGAAAGTCCCGAGCCTGGGAATCAAACCCAGGACCTTATTGCTGTGAGGCGGACGTGCTAATGACTACTCCACTCCACCCATATATCATTAAAGTGAAAAGTTAAAACCAGTATTATGTATGGAGAAGGATAAGTCAGCCGTGATATATGATGTAGCTGGGGGAGTGAGAGTGTGGCTAACTGCTAGCAAGCACACACCCTGCAGCAGTGTGGCGGCTACACAAGAGAGGCGGCAAGAGGTGACGATACGGCTCGCCGGTTCCCTTTCAGTCCTTTTCCCCTGGAGTGTGAGGCTCCAGTGCAGACCGAGCTCATCCATCATGATAAAAGTACAGGAGGAAAGGGGGGGACTGTCTTGTGGGGCCCAAGTCTGCAGCGGAGTGTGAAAAGCCTTTCTCAGGGAAGCTGCAGGAATGCCAGATACCTGCTACTTCAGGTACCACGGGTGAACGGATTTTACACCAAAAACAAGGCAGAAATGTGCTATTAGTTGATAGCTTGCACATGAGGTATTTTATTTTTTGAAAAAGGTCATGGCAAGTTCTGGTTCGGCACAGGAATGGACTGAAATGATTTTATTTTCTTTCCACGTCAACCAGAAAAACAGGTTTGTTTTTTTTCACAATCCTGAGATAATGATCATGGTTTCAGTGTCAGGCTTCAATAATATTTTTACTTAAAATGGAACAAGTATGGGCAGTGGTGGCCTGGTGCAAAAGGTGCTGGCTCACTGATCGTTCAAGCCCCACTCTCAACGGGTTGTCACTTTCCCCCCCAGTGCCGCTAATTGGGGTATCGAAGGTTGGCCGTGTCTCTCACTGTCGATGGTGAGATGTTCATGTAAATGAACCATTGCTGACTTTCATCGAGAGGAGCTGCATAGCCGTCAACATGTTTCTGCCCAGCGATGGCCTAGCGAGCTGTCCAGGGTGCACTCTGCCCTCGCCGAAGTCAGCTGGGATGGGCGCCAGCCTCCCTGCAACCCCAATTAGAATTAATCGGTTCAGAAACTGGATGAAGAATTATTTTTGTTGCTAATAAGACAGTGAATATAAAAAATGTGAATGTGAATGATTGTGTGTGTTGCCCTGCAGTGAGCAAGCAAGCAGTTCAGGATGTTTCTATCTGCTAAGAAAGACTCCAGCCTCCCCACGACACTAGTGGGATTAAGCAGTTTGGCAAATGAATGAGAAAGAGAGTGGGTGTATGAGAGGGTGAATGTGTGAGAGAGTGAGTGAGTGAGTGAGTGAGTGAGTGAGAAAAGCAGTGTAGGAGTGAGAGGGTCAACAAGGCAGTGAGTGAGTCGGAATGAGTGAGAAAGAGAGTGAGTGAATGATGGAATGATTCTGTGAATGAGTGAGAGAGTGAGTATCAGAAAAACTAAGTGAATGAGTTAGTAAAAGTGAGTGAGAGAGTGAGTGAGAGCATGATAAAGGAAGAGTTAGCGAGTGTATGAGAGAGCATGAGAGTGAGTAAGTGAGTGAGTGAGTGAGTGACAGCGAGTGAGAGAATAATAGAGTAAGTGAGTGAGTGCTTGGGGGAATGAGTGAGAGAGCGGGTGAGTACATGAGAGAATGACAGAGTGAGTCAGAAAGTGACATACTGACGGAGTGAGTGATAAAAAGAATGAATTAGTCTGAGACTGGGTGAATGTGAGAGAGAGAGAGAGAGAGAGAGAGAGAGAGAGAGAGAGAGAGAGAGAGTTAGGGACAATAAGTGAGAGAGTGTGAGTGATTGCGTGACAGAGTGAATGAGAGTGAGAGACTGAATGACTGATATAGGGTGAGAGTAAGTGAATCAGACATGAGAGTAAGAAACTGAGTGAGAGTGAGGGAGTGAGAGAGTGAGTGAGTGTGAGAGAGAGAGAGCGAGAGAGAGGGACTAAATGAGTGAGTGAGAGAATGAAAGAGGGTGAGTGTGAGTAAATGAGTGAAAGAGTGCAAGAGTGATAGAGTGGAAGAATGAGTGAGAGTGAGTGAGTATGAGAGTGATAGAGTGGGAGAATGAGTGGGAAAGTGATAGAGTGAATGTGTTTATGAGTAAGAGAGTGTGTGTGAGTGAGTGAGAGAGTGAGTGAGAGAGAGAGAGAGAGAGAGAGGGACTAAATGAGTGAGTGAGAGAGTGAAAGAGGGTGAGTGTGAGTAAATGAGTGAGAGAGTGCAAGAGTGATAGAGTGGAAGAATGAGTGAGTGAGTGAGTATAAGAGTGACAGAATGGGAGAATGAGTGAGAAAGTGATAGAGTGAATGTTTGTGAGTGAGAGAGAGTTAGAGAGAAAGCTGGAGTCTATCTCAGCCAACGATAAGTGAAGTCAGGGTATAGCATGGGGAGCCTGTCAGACCATCGCGAGGCCAACACACAACTATTCACGCTCACAGGTAGGAGGGATCTGGAACAACCAATTATCGTGATGTGCATGGCGATTGGATTGTGGGAGAAAACCGGAGGAACCGGAGGAACGCACGCAAGCACGAGGACAAGAGACAAACTCTACACAGAAAACTGAAGACCGTCCTCCTGGAGGTGAAGATTACGCAGAACTACATTGCCACGCCTCCCAGTCAAGCACCGAACAAATGGTGAGATTATTTTTATTCAACACTTGATAT